>JBAMMX010000002.1:6653084-7253084 GCA_037126225.1 Dillenia turbinata | reverse complement strand
TACACCAATGAAAACCTTGACTTTTATAATGATAATTGACGTATTTGATTACGAAAAAAAAAATTTTAGAAAACTTATTTGACATATCCACACTCACCCCTCATTCATTACATAACATGTTATTCCACTCAATGAGTATTGTTTATAATCATTCATCTCATTTCATTTTTCTCTAACATGTTATTCCACTCAATGAGTATTGTTTATAATCATTCATCTCATTTCATTTTTCTCAGAAGATGTTTAACTTAGAGATTAGCCCATGACTTGAGCTAAACTGAAGATATTTTGAGAATCACTTCGGGTATCGGCTTCTTTCGATTATATTTTGAGGTATTAGGGGACCCTTATAGACATGTTGGTTGTAACCATTTTTGGAATACTAATTTGAATTTTGTCTTTGTTGATTTTGGACTTTGAATTTCAATTGGTTTTGTATACATATATTGAGTACCTATTCGATTTCAAAAAGTTTACTTAGAAAATTGTCTTTGATTGAGTTGATTTGGATCCCTTGAGTATGGACTTGTTTTATATTTTATGGAATTGATTAGAATGACGGGGCTGACATTATGCATGGATTTGGATTTAAATGGTTGGGATGGTCTTATGCATGTATGTTTGGAATAGGAACTTACCGAGCTGTTTCTTTGGTTGTGTGATGAATGCATATTGTTTGATTTGGATTTGTTGAATTATTTTAGAAAATAGATGGATATTAGTGAATGCCTTGTGATACTTTAGTATATGGGCAAAGTTTACCCCTATCTTGAGGCAATGTAGCAGTTGTTACATGCTCAATCCATGGGTCGGGGTTTGATAGATAGGGTAGGCCATGTTCACCCAGTCGGGAATTGCTTCCCATATTGACAACATGCCTAAGGGCATTGGATGTTGTCATGTTGAGAGAGCCCGTTGGCATTGTGTCAAAATAGAACAATAGGCGACTTTGCATCAAAAGAGTGTTCCTTAGTGTTATGTCGAGAGGGGTTTTATGGCATTGTGTTGAGAGGAATCATTGGCATTGGCATTGCACCAAGAGCAAATTTAATGGCATCGTGCGTAGAGAGTGCTCGTTGGTGTTGCGTCAAGAGATGTTTGATGGCATTGCACCAATAGGACTCATTGGCATTGTACAAAGAGTGTGTTGATGGCATTCCATCAAGAATGTTCTCATTGGCATTGCATCTAGAGCAATCATTGGTGTTGCACCAAGAGTGTGTTGATGACATTGCACAGAAAAAGTGCTCATTGGTGTTACACCAAGAGGGGTTTGATAGCATTGCACCAAAACAGTATATTGGATGTATAAATTTCATCTCATTATGATGATCAGATTTAGATGAAAATTCCTGATTTTTATGATGATTATTAATATATTTGATTCATGATAAAAAAGATTTTGAAAATAATATTTGACATAACCACACTCAACCCTCGTTTATTGTGTAACATGTTATTCTACTCACTGAGTATTGTTTATACTCATTCCTGTCATTTAATTTTTACAGAGGACGTTTAGTTTGGAGGTTAGCTTTTGCCTTGAGCTGGGCCAAAGATATTTTGTGTATCTTTTCAGGTATCGATTTCTTTGAGTATATTTTGAGATATAAAGAAGTCGGTCATAACTAGTTTTGAAATACTAATTTGAATTCTATCTTTGTTGATTTTGAACTTTGATTTTCATTTGGTTTTGTGAACATATATTGAGAACTTATTTGATTTTCGAAACTATATTTGGAAAATTGTCTTTGATTGAATTGGTTTGAATCTCTTGAGTAGAGACTTATTTTATATTGTGTGGATTTGACTAGAATAGCTAGGTTGGTCTTGTGCATGTATTTGGATTTGAATAGTTGGAATGGCCTTATGCATGTATGTTTTGAATAAGAACAGATCGGGTTGGTCCTTGCGATGTGTGATGACTACATGTTGTTTTATTTAGATTTGTTTAATTATTTTGGAAAATAGGTGGTTATTAGTGAATATCTTGCGATACTTTGGTGTACGGATTAGATTTACCTGTATCTTGAGGTAACGCGGTGATTGTCGCATGCTCGATCTAAGAGTCGGGACATGATAATTTTATTGGTATTAGAGTTTAGGTTTTTGATTTGAGAATATGTTAAAATATTTGAAAAGTTTGCCAAATATTTTAAAGGTTTTCAATTATTTTCAAACTATTTTGAAAAACTTGATATTCAAAATGTGCCAAATGATTTTGAAAGCTTCCTTTGGGTCCTAGAAAATCAGAAATATTATTTTAGGGGGTTAAACACTTAGTTTAATTTCTATTCCATTCATTAAGTTTAGATTCTCTTTATAGAACTTACCTCCTAGACAAAAAAATAAGGAACCTGAATGAAATTTCTCCTACTACACCACCACAACCCGAATGATATATCGCTCAATAAATAGTTACTCGATTGTAACCAAGGATCTTCTTTGATTATGACTTGTTTGTTCAAATAGTAGGGGACTCTAGTAGTAATTTTGACTTTTGGACCTATATTTTGATACTAGGAGTTTGGCATACATGTTTAATTAGTATAACAATATGGAATTGCTTATGATACTCTTGGATGCCATATTTGAGAGTATGAATTATGGTTTGATAAATGTTTATAGTTTATTTTGTTAGGTATGATAAATATTTTGGAGTTGATACACCGGTGTTAATTGACATGGAGTCTAATAACTCATTTGTAAGTATGGGAGTTGTTAAAGCATTTTAACCGATTTTTAACCTTTCTTAATGAGGAGTTTTTGGTGGTCACCCCATTGGAAGAATGTGGGAGGTAGAACTTCTACTTCTACTTTAGGAAAATTTGTATCATGATAGTTTGGAGGCTAATTGATGAAAAGTTATGGATTTGGATTGTCTAATATATGTTTTTGAAGTTTACATAGTATAACTTAGTTTCAAGTATTTCTATCAGTATAGGATCTCTTATTTTGTTTAGTGGGTTTTCATTATTTCAAAATCATTTATAGTGGGGTTATTAGCGTAAATAATTCTGAATATGAATCTTGAATTTATTCCCTTATTATGGTTTGCTAAAGATGGTGGTGGCCTAGATTTTGTTATGTTAGGGCTAAGATGCTCATGTTTAGTCTTAGTTCTAATTATCATGAGATTTGAGGAGGATTCATATGCAAGCTAGACAAATAATGCTGTGAATTTCACCTCAAGGGACAAGACTTAAGAGATGTATTTTAACCATTTCCTTCTTTTGTAGCAAACAACTAACCTACATACATGCCTCTAGATTTAAGTCCAGAAGTTTGTATCTTAGAAATAAACTCTTAGTATTGATTGTTGTCATAATTATTTCTGATTATATGTGCTGAAGAATATACTGTTGGTAGAAACTTCTACAATGAAATTTGTGCAGAACATGTGTTGTTTCTATTTTTTCTCTATTTGTAGCGAATACTTTGAACTATCCTACTAAGCAGGATCCTTGTTTCCCTAACCTTATGTGGGAAGCTCTCATTCAAACCACTTTTAACTGTTTCCTTTCCATTTAGAATCCAAACTACATTGAGTTGGGTCCCACTTCTTTTATAGATGAGAACATATGGCTATCCCACCGAGGTCTTAGAAAGTGGTGGATGATTATTAGAGAGAAACCAAAGATGAAGTGATAGAGTCAAAGATTTTCTAAAAGTTTGGAATAAGGAAACTTTTGGAAATATTAGAGTAAAGAAGAACACCATCTCTGATCAGATAGACGTTTCATATGTTGAATGTTTAAAGTGTTTGCTGGGAAACCTCATTAGTCAGAACGTAAGTCTTAGGAATGAATACGAGAAAATTCTTATTAAAGAAGAAATAAGTTGGAAAAAATTAAAGAAAGAAAAAGAAAAGAACATTAAAGATATACCTACATAGAATGTTGAGGTAAAAAGGACTTTGAAGGATGCAAAAAATTATGAATGAATTGTACGCCTTATTAAGCTTTATGATTTGAGAATTATTAAGTTTTATTGAATATTAAACCTCATCTGAGACTTGAGTTTTGAGTTGAGTATCTGGATTGCCCAAAGAGTAGTAGACTTGTAAAGGAATAGCTGAATTGTCGAAAAAGGATATGATTACATATCTATCACAGCGTCACCATTTGATACCTTAGAAGTTGAAGTACCTAGTTTGAAAGTAGTAGTGCTAATAACAAAGAAATGGTTCTTATGATGTGATATTCAATTAAAGCTTTAGGTAAAGTTTTTGCAGGGATCAGAATTTGTGTACTCAAGAAAATTTCAGGAGTTGTAATAGTTATATCACATAGTTTTATACATATTTGTGGTAATACTAATTTTTTAGCAGAAGACATAATGAGAGAATTTTGACTTTAAGAAACAACTTTAGTTTCAACCAAAAAAAAAAAGTTTTCAGGTGCTATATGATGCAATCCATAGTGGATGCAAAGCACATGTTAAAAGATGTGCATTGTTTGCAAGAATTGTATTTTTTTGTAGTTTTGGGAAAACATAATGCTAGTGTCTTAATTTTGACGTGATAATTTAACTGAAGATAGAAGAGCTGTTAGTGAACATTTTGACTTCACAAAGGGAATATAAGTTAAAGCCATTATAAGTTAGGAGAATATAGCTGGTGATTCCGTGGCCTACTTATAGGTGGAGAAAATCGCTTTGATCAAAGTCATGAAGTTTGAAATAATTGTTAAATTTTTCTATAAGGAGACCTTTAGAATTTGCAAAGTTGCTATTTTATTGTGTTATTCCATATTTTAATATGTTTAAAATGATTCTTATAAAGTCAAAATGATTTCATGGAAAATTGGGCACTTCAAATTGGCAAGGGTGATTGTCTTGGGAGATTAGTTAGAGCCAAAGATAATGGTCCATAAAGAACCAAAACTATGATCCACCAGTCAGACTACAAACTCTAAATCTTTTAGAATATTTTTCCTTATAGTTTCCTTAAACTGGTGAACTGATTTAAAAGATACATAATAGATGGTCAAGATATTTCACTACGATTTCTTCGATTTGGGAAAAGAATAGCTCTTAGGCCCTTGAGATGGTTGGGATCTGATTCTTTAGGAACATCTTGCTTCAATAATCTAAAGTGATACATTTAGGCAATAGGTGGAGAAGGTGAATTGAGCAATGCACTTGTACGCCCACTTTAATGTGATTCATTATTACTGGCATCCTTTTTGAGAATCTTTCATTTCTTTAGCTCTTTTCACATTTGTTATGGAGGTGCTCAGCAAGATGGTGATAAGGACTAGAGTCAGGGTCATCATATGGCTTCTTGGTGTGTATCTTGTTTTTTGGGGGGATGGATTGCTTTCTTAAGGAGGTGTCAATGGTGCAATGTCAATTTGCTTTGTACTCGAATGGTTTCGCAGCTTCCAAAAAAAATATAAAAATAAAAAAAAATAAAAGGGATGAGTTGATTTTTGTTGGAAGACTGAGGATTGTAGAAAATACACAACTTCACAACTATCTGGAGGGCAGACTTGGTAAATTAACCATTTCTCACTGAGGGTTTGCTATAAATAGATCTAAGCATGGGTCATGTTCCCTCCTAGCTTAGTAGGCCCACTAGCAATTTTGTAAACTTAGTGAAACTTCTTAAACTTGTTTTGCCTAATTACACCTGAAGATATTTTAAATTGAGCATGAGACCTTTCATTAAATGATAAACCAAGGCTACCCATGGCTTAACCTTGTCAAATAGTGGGCTTGGGTGTGGACAAACATGTTCTTGTTAGGATTGTTCAGCTTGACCAAAACCTGACCAATCCTACCTAATGCTAAGTCTACTTTGAAAGCAAAAATTTAAGAATATAGTTGTCTGAGACACCATAGTGAAATACTTGTTGGATGGAAGAGACATTATCCCTTTGAAGATGGTTGACTTATTCTTATTTTGAGCTCGAGGATACTTAAAAAAAAAAAAAAAACCCTCATCTTTTTTATGTATAGTTTTCTTTTAAATTTTGAGGATGAAATTTTTTTAAGGAAGTTAAGTATTGTAATAGCAAGAAAGACAAAAAAAACAAAAGAAGAAAAAAAATATACCCAACACACTACTGCTGGGCTCCACCCCCACCCATTTCCCCCTGTTCACCTGAGAGACCCTTCCCCTTAAACACCATTTTTTTTTCTTCTTCTCCCTCTCTCTCCTCTCTCTCTCTCTCTCTCTCTCTCTCTCTCTATACAAAATCAACTAAAACCACTCCAAAATCTTTTGATCTATACCCTAAACTTCTCAAAAAAAAAAAACCCCCTCATTGGTTGATGGTTTAAAGAGAGAGATTTGAAACTTGAGGAGAGAGAAAAATTAAGGTTTTGGCAAGGCTTGCTCTTTGAATGAAATATGTGGATTCCCTTGAGGTAATATTACTCTTCCAACCAAGATTTATACTTTTTTAGCACAAATTTGAATTTTGATGATGAGATTGTTAGAATTAGGTTTGGGGGTTTAACCCTAAGGTTTGTATAATAATTAAATTTAGGGAAATGTTCAATGGAAAGTTGTCATGCCCCGACCCGTAGGTCCGAGTACGTGACAACCGCCACGTGATCTAAAAGTATGTGCTATAGCAAACACTTACCCCAAGATCACGCAAGACTATAATAATACCTTTTCTAATTAAAAAAAAAAAAACCCAACTTGCATAATATTCTAAAACCAAAGATATAATAAACAAAAGTTGTTCAACGTTTCAAAATATAACTTTTAAAGCATAAAGTTCTTACTTTAGAAAAACATGAAAAAAATATAATACATAAAGAGTTTCAAAAATGTCTTTCGATGGGTCCATCTATATGCCACAAAATCCTCATCAATAAAGACCAATACCACAGTCGGCCTCGGACAGCTCTTCTCTTCAATTGGAACTAACTACTGATGAGAAAATATTGTCTCTACACTTCCTTTGAAAAGAGATAAGAGGAGGAGTGAGTATAGAAATACCCGGTGAGTGAAGCGCGATGGTATAGCTGTGTAAGTGAGTGAGTGGTGAGTGTGGAAGTGTCAAACAATAATCTCAAAACAAGTTTGTGTTCCAACAAAGCATCAGATAGTTATTCAAACAATTATAACAAGAGTCATGACTTTTCTATAACAATATATACTTTTCCAACATCATGGGGTTTGCCTCAAAATCTCTCCACCAATGGCTTGGCCCGGACCATCCGGTGGAATCACCAAAGGGTTTTTATTTCCATCGGTCATAAAATATCAACCCCAACCTTGCCGTTAGCTCGCGGCCTCTTCAGAGGTGCAACCAAATAGTCTCGAAATGGACTTGGGGGACATCTCTCTACCATCGCCTACCCTCTCAAGTCTACCAAGCTCTCCATGTCGCCCCCTTGAATCGGTCCGTGGAAGCTTAAACTAGACCGATCATCACATAACTGGTACTCACACCCCATACATGCACTATGGGAGCTTAGGCTCACGCCCTAAAGCCAATACATAAACCATTTTGTAAATATCACAGCATGTGACATAAAAATCAACATCCAGTAAACGATATCCATAGGAAAATTCATCATGTCTCAAAAATATATTATCAAGTGCATAAATCTCATGGTTCAAACAAAACACATTTTTAGGGACACTCCATAATCACAAAGCATTTTATAAAATCAACTTAAGAAAATCATTTTATAAAAATCACGAAAAATATTTCTCTTTCACCAACACAACAAACCGTTCACTCACAGTTCGTAGAGAAGGTAGTCACTCCCAGTTCTGTCCACGGCAAAGGTCCATCCCTGATTTGCTTATCCAGACCCTTGATTTTGGTCTCCAAAGTTCCCTCCAACTTGGGTCACACTTTACCCTTGATTTTTCCTTCTCGATGACAATACTAGATTTTACACTTCTTCTCCAAGATCAAGGCTAAAAATCTAATTTTAGAGTGTTAGATGAATAGTTTGAAGCCTTGGAACCGGGTTTTGGAAAAGGAGAAAAGAGAAGGATGGAAAGGAGAATAGTCTAGAAAGGGAAATGAAATTTTGGGTTTCGTAGGTTTTGGAACCTCATGCCCATTTTATTCCCAAATATATTTTTAATAATTGTTTAATGGTCCTCTTATATTCGTAAATCGCATAAATGCCTAATATGTCTCCTTGGCTTAATGGAATGATCACCCAAATGGGTTTAAGTATTTGAAGTTATATTTTACTGAGACGGTGGTGGTCTACCGATAGGTAAGAAAAATTAAAATAAAAGTACACTATATAGAAAATAATTTAGAAATGTGAATGATTTAGAATATTTAGGAATATAGAATATAATATAAATTTAACAGAATATAAATGAAATGCTTAAGTGGCTTGGTGGTAGCATAATCTTTTTGGATGTCTAAAGTCATAGGTTCAATTCCTCTTGCTTGCAAGTCACGTAGCAATTGGAGAAATGGGAAATGTCAAGGAAGATTATTGAAGTGTTTGGTATAACCGAAGGTAAATTGCAACTGACAAGATAATTAAAATAGAAAGCTCAAGTCATGACCGAAGGCAATTGAATTCTCAAAAAAGACAAGTGACGTCCAGAAATTTTAAGTCTTCTTACAAGTTGACCGATGGGTGTTGGAGAATTCGGTGGAATTGACCGATGGCAAATGGCAAGCAAGGTTGACCGATGGCAAAGGTTGGTAAGTTATCTTGAATTCTCAATAGCAATAGTTAAGTAAAGTACCCAAGATAACATGCATCGAAGGATGATGGTACCGAAGGACAAATGTATACCGATGGTGTAAATGTGCCAAGAAGCTGATTAGAAGGGAGTGTTAGTAACAACTAATTTGAAATACCGAAGGGGGACAATAGTGTTCGGTCAAGGTGCTATTTGGTCAAATGAAAGGGAATTGAAGAGGAAATTGTATGTGTTGATGGAGTTTGTGGAATTTGAAAATTTTCAAGTATCCAACAATATACCGATGTTTTTAGTGTTCTAGTACCGAACAGGTAAGATAGAATAAAATACCGATGGAGTCTCACAATATCGACGGGAGTCTCAATATCAAACCAACAGATAGCTAGATGACTAACAAGAATTTATGAACTTATCACCGATAGAGAAATGGTGCACCGATAGACTATAAATTCCATGCTACAACCAAGAAATAATACCGATGAGGTTTTGACTTGGAAAATAGCAGATGGTCATTACTGTCTACTTATCAGAAAATCAAAAATTAAAGAATTGTTTATCGACCATCAAATCTTTACCGAATAATGAAATTCTACTGAGTCACAATTTAAACTCTACCGAATACCAACACTATAATAACCAATCGCTTAAAATTAATAATCTATCGATAGATAGTCTCCAAATCAAATTTCACTAAATATGTCACGCCCCGACCCGCAGGTCGAGCACGTGAACAGACCGCCGCGACTCCTCGAAGCATGGGTATGCCCTACTTGCATATCGAGGTGACACAAGGCTAATATTATGACCAATATTTTAATCCAACTCGACATCCTAAGTCAAAATCATACAGCGGAAGATTTAATAAGATAGTTTTCAAAAGATTTTCTTTAAAACATTTGCCTCCAATTTTCATATAGAATTTATATGCATGGTCCAAACGTAAACAAAGATGGGTATGGTCACTTACCTGGTAGCGTCTCTCAGTAAAATTCGTGGGTAGTACGTCAATGTATGTCAAATACAGCATAAGCTGAAAATATTAATATGAGGGATGAGTATAATCCACATACTATATAATGACAATAAATGAATTTATAAGAGTGGCAAGTCAAAATATCATTTTCAAATTTCATTTCATCCATTTGTAAATATATCGCGTAATTCAAAATAATATGTATCCTTATCATCAAATCATACATCAATGGGGTGTCAAAAACGTATTTTACCCATAGTTTGGCCTAACTAGGGTAAAATCCACCAAGAGGTCACCATAATTTCATAAGAATAAAACACATATATCTTCCCCCTTCCCTTGGTGTTGACACAGTCCTCACGGGTGCTCGTCTATTGGATCCGTTGCCCAGAGACAAGGGACTCAAACCCCTACTCCCGTGTTACCCCACCACGTCACCCTGTCGGGTAAACGCTCAATACCGTGGTAGGGAGTGCACTATAGCCACTATGCACCATCTCATAATTATACACATGTGTCATATATCATCATTTATAAATCTTTACTCGTAAAAACAAGGCACGATCAAGTAACCATAATATCATGATGTAATTTTTACCGAACAACATTTCAAAACATGCCACAAACACTAAAACATTTCTAAATCATATTTCAAATTTCATTTATAAAATCATGATCAAAATTATTTTTCATTTAAAGTCAAAAATAGATCGTCTCACTCACCTCAACTGGGGATGGTACGTCACTCCCCCTAACTATCCTCGTTTCTCGAATGAGTCACCCCTCGAACCCTAAGCCTAAGTTAAATAATATCATTTATTAATTCAATATTATATCATTGGATTATAACATGCATATAAAAATATCCTCTTTCATAAGATTAAATCTCAAATTTCATACTTACAGAAAATTTTCTACAAACCTATAACGCACAGGTTTAGTAAAATCATGATATCTTCTAAAATCTTGATCGGATTCAAATAATTCAAATTTTTTCTTAACTCTAAGACATATATCTTCAACTTTTATGTTCAGACCATTTTCAAATTCTGAACACACGAATTTATAAAAAAAATATATCACTTTTTAGTCTAAGTTCCTAAAACCAACTCTGCATAGTTTTGGGAGAAATTTCATATCTCCTAGTATCCTTCCCCGATTTTAGTGATTCTTATCTCTAATTGAAGATAAGATATAGATCTAAAGGTTTCTAGTTTTGACCATCCTTAGATTTTAAATATATAATTTTATAAAATTTAATGTTCATCTCGATTTCAGTTTCAGAACAACTTCTGCACAGTTTTAGTAAAAACGTCATCACTTCTGTATACAACTCCAATTCAAGTGAATCTTATCTCATTTTAAAGCTAAGACAGAGATCTAAAACTTTCATGTTTAACATTTCTCCAAATTCCTTTGATAAGATATCTCAAAAATTCATACAAATTACTGGTCATACACAGAACATGAAACAGAATTTGTGAAACATGCTAAACTTTCAAAAATCACCAAAAATTGATTTCTTAATGAAAAATTTTGCATTATAGCTCATTTTAAAGATTAGAGAGTCTAGTTTTACCAGAAATAAACTAATCTAAATTTCAATCATAACAAAATAAGATATCATAAAATTACTATAGTTTCCTCAAATTGAAATATTCATATCTAGCATGCTAGTACATATATTTAATTTCACTACTTGTAAAGACTTCAAGTTTGAGTATTTTACCTTCTTTTGTATGATCTTTTGCTAACTAATACCCATCATCTTGATCTTGATTTTCTTGAAACATTGAATTTTTTATCACTTTAGCAAGATCAAATCACAATGAACATAAATTTCCTATACAATATCTCTATACTTTCAATTAAAATTCAAGAATTCCTAAAAATGTTCTTACCTCTTTTGCAACTCAAAAATGGAAGTGAAGTCTATAAATTTCGTGCAAGGGGTGAGTTAAATGAAGAAAATGAAACAAACTCTTCTTAAACAAGTTCTTTTATAAATCTAGCCAAATTTCCTTAACCATTGGATCATTCCATGCATCATCTCAACCTTCCACTTGTCCTAGCACTTAAACCACGCAATTGTTGATGCAAGCAACCTCCATGCATTCCACCAAGTGTCTTTGGACGTCCATGTCAAGGGGAGGAGGTGTCACAAGCTAGAACAAGCTATTCTAGTTAATTTTCATGCAAAAATTTTCATCCAATAAGTTTTCATACATAAATTTCTATCCAATGAGATTTCTTGAATGTGAAAAATCCTATGTGGCCACTAACCAACCTTTCTTCCCTCTTGACCAATCATTTGGCTCCAATTGTCCATCCTTGAGTGGTTTGCAATTTAGTCCCTCAATTTTCCTTAATTGCATTTAAACCCCTAACTTTTAACAATTTGCATTTTTGGTACCTATGAAATTTTATTTAAAATTTCTTAAATATGTGAAATTTCATTTAAATATCTTTATTTAAGTGTGTAAGTCTTTTATTAGTCATTTTTTACCTCTTTAGGCCTTGCCGGTATTTTCCGAGAAAATTTTCGGCTTACCGATAAAATTTTCGATTTTAGCAATTTTGAGGCGAAATCTCAAAATAAATAAATAGATAATTAAATAGATGTCTCAAAAGGATACTTATATATTTAGAATTATGAGGAGTAGTACATGATATACAGTCACCGAAAATCGGTGTTACAAAATACCAAACACCAAACAGCTAAAATCTCACAAGAAACATCAGATCCTTGCAAATACCGAAAGCTCAAGAAACCAATGGCTCTGGTGATCAGGACTCTAATGATCGGTAGTTTAAAAATTTTTAAATCCATCGATTAACTATTTAAAAAATTTCTGATAATTCTAAATGAATAAAAATTCACATTTTTATTTCAAATACTTATTCTTCCACATTTTTACATATATAAATTTTTTTCAAATAGTTCATTTAGGTGTAACACTACAATCCGGTCTTGTTCGGTATTACAAAAGTTGTTTCCCTAGCTTTATGGTGTTTATTAGAAGAATTTGAACATAGTTTTGATGATATTAAAATATAAGGTTTTTAACAATAGATTGTATATGTGGAAATGGACATGAATTGTGAACTAAATTATGTTATTTGTGATATTTACATATCAATAGTAATTTTGGAAACATATATGTGCAAACCCTAGAAATTTAAGGTTTGTGAATTCTATTGAGGGGTAGAGAATTTTTGAATAAAATTAGTAGATTTTGTACCTAATGTATAAAATTAGAGGAAAATAGAGAAATTATGAAATTAAAATATTGAAGTTATGAATTAGTGGTAAGATACTAATTAACCCTAATGTTGATATTTACATATTTATTGCAAGTTTTGCATTGATGAATTGAAATGAAGTTTGTATGATTATATTGATATATAAACTGGTTCGAAATGAAATGGTGCATGCATTGGTTTGGAGTGAGAGCTTGAACCCCTATCAAATGACTAGTCATTTCTCTCTACGGTACGACTCGACGGGGTGATGTGGTGGGGTTGGAAGATCATTAGAGGTAGCCTAGCACATGCGGTGTCTTTATGGTCAAATGTTATAAATAAGGTCGTGTGATAATTGGTTATACCGCCAATGAAACACCACATTCAACGCTAAGTATGAGGGTATTTGTAAACTTAAATTTCTAAAAACTCTTGATGGTTCCGCCCTAGGTCGTAGTAGATCTTTGTTGGGAATAATAAATTTTGGTTGCCCTATGTTTTGAAAAATATGAAATATATTGGATGTATAAATTTCACTTATTATGATGATTAGATTTAGATGAAAAATCTTGATTTTTATAATGATCATTGATATATTTAATTTATGATGAAAAAGATTTAGAAAATATTATTCAACATATCTATATCCACCCCTCGTTTATTGTACAACATATTATTCTACTCACTAAATATTGTTTATACTCATTTCTCTCATTTTATTTTTACAGAGGACATTCAATTTGGAGGTTAGTTTTTGTCTCAAGCTGGACCAAAGATATTTTGCGTACCTTTTCAGATATCGATTTCTTTGAATATATTTTGAGGTATTAGTGGACCCTTATAGAGATGTTGGTTGTAACTATTTTTGAAATACTAATTTGATTTCTATCTTTGTTGATTTTGAATTTTGAATTTCATTTGATTTTGTGAACATATATTGAGGATTTATTTGATTTCCGAAACTATATTTGGGAAATTGTCTTTGATTGAATTGGTTTGAATCTCTTGAGAGAGATTTGTTTTATATTGTGTGGATTTGACAGAAATGATCGGGTTGGCTTTGTGCATATATTTGGATTTGAACGGTTATGATGGCCTTATGCATGTATATTTTAAACAGGGACAGATCAGATTGGCCTTTTGATTATGTGATGATTTCATGTTGTTTTATTTAGATTTGTTTAATTATTTTGGAAAATAGGTGATTATTAGTGAATGTCTTGCGATATTTTGGTGTACGGGTTAGGTTTAGGTAACATTTTGGTGTACGGGTTAGGTTTAGATAACGTGGTGGTTATCACGTGCTCGATCCAAGGGTCGAGGCATGACAGATTAAGGTTCATCTCTATTTTCCCTGTTCCTTTACCTTTTCCACCACTGGGATCTTCCTCTTTGTCTTTGAGGATAGAGGATTGATGAATGGGATGATAGATGGATTAGCTAGTGATCTTGATTTTCGTTTGGCCGCAGTCATTTCTTTGACCGGTTTTTCTTGACATTGGCGATGGCTTGACTGTTTTTTCTGTTGTCTTTCCGGATCTACTTCTGTACAAGGTAAATTGTTGTAGCACCATCTTGATTCAAAATATGTGGAAGCTCTCAAGGATTTGAAGAAGCAGCTATCTGAAGCTGAGTCAACATAATTCAGCAAGCTGTGATTTTTTCTTCAAAGCATCATAACTTCTATCACTGAGCACCCTGATAGAAATGGAAAAAATATCAGATATTCTCCAACTTAATCTCCAAGTTCCCTCACTCTACTGATATATGCATTTGTTAGGAAACTCAATTATATATTTTTGTAGTTGTAATTAATTTCTTCATATTGGGATTAGGCAACCCTATAACTAGGATAAGTACCGAAAAATTAGTGGTGATAGTAGCCTTCTGGCACATATGACCCGGAAAGTTTACGGTTACTCAAAAGCAGGATCGAACAGGGCTTCTTGTTGTGTAGTTGTGCAGGAATCCTTTCTGTATCTCTAACTTGTGCATCGGAGATGATAAGTCCACTACTATAGATTTACATTTTTGAACCGTTCATACTATAATCATTGTAAGTGGGCAATCGGGCAGGCCCTGTCAAGTGGTTCAGGTTCTCTCTCTTTCAGGAAGTCAGTGCAGATTCAACTTCCCCTGACGGCAGGGTATTTTGAAAAAGAAGTGGATATCAGTTATCAATCGAGTCTATTATTTATTCTTTGCAGATGGATTGCCCTACCAGGACTCTACTTCTAGGCAATGTATCTGCACTGTGCTGGTAATATTGCTCAGCCCATTCTAAATTTTCTTTCTTGGGCTAGTCTACGGTAGGAGGCCTCTTATTTATTCAAACACTCTATGCCTTATCATGCTAACTCTGTGGCAGGCAAATTAAAGTGCATTTCATATGTATAAACTCTTAGACCAAGATTTCTGACTCGAATGATGAACCATTGTGTGCGCTTTATTCCTAGCGCAATGCCAAGCAAAAGAAGAAAAAAGAAAAGAAAAGAAAAATGACAAGCCCCTGTAATTTCACCTTAAAATAGATGGCACGCCTTGAGGATTTGTTTTTGTTTTAAGGATTCTTTCTATTTTCCACTTTTTAAGGATTCTTGAGCAACCTTATGGCAACCTTTTCCTTGAGCAAAGGGACTCCAATGTCATGTTTGATGGAAATGGGATTTTGGAGAGCCAACTCCATAATGGGTCCCACAATACTCGGATTGGATTAGTCAGCGCAATCCGAATACTGGCCGGTGAAGAAAAAAAAATCTATTTAGGTCTTGTTTGTCTTAAGGATTCTTTCTGATGGGACGTATTCCAAAACCCAGTCTAAAACAGTCAATTCCCAAAAGGCCCACGAAAAAGGGGTCTGTCGATCAATATCTAACGACTGTAATAACAATCTACCGAAGGGTCGTAGTCACCCCAATCGGTCTACTGAAAGGCCTTAGTCGTCCGGGTCTAACAAATGATAGGGTTTCAGCCGTCCCGATTAACCGATCGTGACTCATCGAGCGGAGACAGTCACCTCGATCAGTCAAACAGATGTCAGCCTTATAACCGGATAAGTCTCGAAGACCTTTTATCGGTCAAGCAACCAAACGATGGGTAGCACCCCTGTTGATTAAAGAGGAAGGTCAGAACTTCCTCAATTCTAGTTTCTTATTTCGTAACAATAATTCCGAGATTTTTCATATAAAGAAAGCATCCCTCCCGCAGAGAAAGGTTTCCCGATATAAGAGGATCATGATCAATTCGTAATATTGACTTCCGAGATTCCCGGATTAGTTCGATAAGGAAAGTAGGGTGGAAGTCCTTTAGCGGCGCATAACTCTCACAGGTCTAAGAGATCTCAAAACCCTCGACATCAGGTACGCTCTCTAAACCTAACGCAGGGGGCACATTGATCACAAGGAACCACTTTCCCTCAACTCTCAATCTGTTTCTTTTAAACGAAAACTGCTCTTTACTGACTTGAGCGTCAGAGTCTCCCCGCCAGAGTACCCTCCAATGGTTTTTGCAGGTATATCCACCTTCGGTGATTACTGTTCGAGTCAAGAAGGAGCCCGTATCTGAGGAGTCATCACCCACCTCCATTAGATTGGCGCCGTCTGTGGGAACAGACTAGAGAAGTTTATATTACCATGCCTCCAAGAACTAGAGCGTCTTCTAGAGCCGCCCCCGCTATAGGGGGAACATCCTATGCCAGTTGAACCTGTTGTTCCCCCAATAACGAATCCTCCAATCCATAATCCTGTGTTTTTCCCCCGACCGTCGCATCCGGAACTAATTCCGCGACATGCAAATCAGGGACAGCAAGTCAGGGCCCCAGAACCAGAAGAGGCAGAATAGCCCCAAATGGAAAGATTGGTATCTGGAATCTAAAGAATGAGCAAACGGTTGGAAGGACTCAGTCGAGCCCTTGGACCGGACAACCACCCATCTGCCGCAGAATCTAAATACAAACAACCCCTTGAACGAGAATTCCCAAAACCATCGGCGGCCTCCCAATATGACCCCCAAGGCCTAAAAAGGCAGATTGAATAGCTCGTGGCTGCTGAGCTAAAACGAGTAGGAGTAAAGGACAGGGAAGATCCCCAACACTCCCTGGGCGAATCGCCATTCGATGCAAAGATCTTGTCAGAACCGACGCCGAGAGATATCCTTCTGCCTCCCATGGAGCGGTATGACGGGACAAACGACTATCTCGACCATTCCGCTCATTTCATAACGGTGATGGTCTCTAGAGATCTCTCGGAAGCCGCGATGTGCAAGCACTTCCGTACCACTCTTAAGGGTAATGTCCTAACTTGGTTGAATTCTCTTCCTCCACTCAGTATCAAGATTTTCGCGCAACTCTGACAACAATTCGAGACTCACTTTGTAATCAGCCGATGGGCTAAACGGAAATCGACATCCCTCTTATCATTACACCAACAGAAAGAGGAATCTCTCAGAAACTTCATGGAGAGATACAAGTTAGAAATGCTGAAAGTCCCTAATCTGGACCATAATATCGCCTTGGTCGCGCTCCTAACGGGCCTGCGCTCCTCTGATATGAAGGTCTCCATTACAAAGAAGCCTCCAGCATCCATCCAAGAATTCTACTCTCGAGCAGAGAAATATATTGCTGCAAAAGAAGCAGAAGCCTTCGATCAATAAAAAGGCCACCATAACAGAAAAGAACGCAGCCGGTCGCCACGCCCACGTTCCCCGAAAAGAGGCAAACCAGGAACTTCACCTTCACAAAGATTCAGCATCTACACCCCACTGAGCGAAACCCCGAGCCGGGTTTTGTATCAAATAAAAAACAAGTCATATGTCAGATGGCCCCCTCGTCCGGCGAAAGAAGATCCTAAAAAAGACAAATCCAAATATTGTCATTTCCATTAGGACTACGGCCACATGACCGATGAATGTAAAAAGACTTAATGACGAACTGGAATTCTTAGTCCGCAGTGAAAAACTACAGAAATTCATCAGCTTAGAAGGAAGAGATCTGTCTTTCCCAAACAGGCGTGACGCACCAAGGGAGAATGAGCCACTTCGTAGGCCAGATCCCAGACCACCACGTGAGGAACCAGGAGGGTTGATCCTCCAAGTCCACCATAGAGATGGCTGGCACGAGCCTTATGTTCCCTTTAGCGTCTATCCAGCGTATGATCCAGACTTCCCAGCACTCTTTCTTTAATAAAGATTTCGATATTTGTTACTACTGATTGACTACGCGTGGCCCGGGGCTTCAAATTACCTTCAAAGAAGAAACTCCCCGAACGGGCGGACACGGCCCCGACTCCTAAAGTCTCTAATCAACCGAAGGGTCTCAGCCGCCCAGATCTTCCGATAGAATGTGTCGCTAATATGGGATGAAACTCCCTGAACGGGCGGACACGACCCTGACTCCTAAAGTCTCTAATCGATCGAAGGGCATCAACCGCCCAGATCTTCCGAACGAATGTGTCGCTAATATGGGATGAAACTCCCCGAACGGGCGAACACGATCCTGACTCCTAAAGTCTCTAATCGATCGAAGGGTTTCAGCCGCCCAGATCTTCCAATAGAATGTGTCACTAATATGGGATGAAACTTCCCGAACGGGTGGACACGGCCCTGACTCCTAAAGTCTCTAATCGACCGAAGGATCTCAGCCGCCCAGATCTTCCGAACGAATGTATCGCTAATATGGGATGAAACTTCCCGAACGGGTTCAGCTGCCCAGATCTTCCGAACGAATGTATCGCTAATATGGGATGAAACTCCCCGAACGGGCGGACACGGTCCTGACTCCTAAAGTCTCTAATCGACCGAAGGGTCTCAGCCGTCCAGATCTTCCGAACGAATGTGTCGCTAATATGGGATGAAACTTCCTGAATGGGCAGACACAGCCCTTCTTCCTAAAGTCTCTAATCGACCGAAGGATCTTAGCCGTCCAAATCTTCCGAATGAATGTGTCGCTAATATGGGATGAAACTTCCCGAACGGACGGACACGGCCCTGACTCCTAAAGTCTCTAATCGACCGAAGGGTCTTAGCCGCCTAAATTTTCTAAACGAATGTATCGCTAATTTGGAATGAAACTCCCAGAACGGGCGGACACGGCCCTGCCTCCTAAAGTATCTAATCGACCGAAGGGTCTCAGTCGCCTAGATCTTCCGAACGAATGTATCGCTAATATGGGATGAAACTCCCCAAACGTGTGGACACGGCCCTAACTCCTAAAATCTCTAATCGACCGAAGGGCCTCAGCCGCCTAGATCTTCCAAACGAATATGTCGCTAATATGGGATGAAACTTCCCGAGCGGGCGGACACGGCCCTGACTCCTAAATTTTCTAATCGACCAAAAGGCCTCAACTGCCTAGATTTTTTGAATGAATGTGTCGCTAATATGGGATGAAATGCCCTGAGCAGGTGGACACGGCCCTGACTCCTAAAGTCTCTAATCGACCGAAGGGTCTCAGCCGTCCAGATCTTCCAAACGAGCATGGGTTGAAACTCCCCAAAGGGGCGAACACAGCCTTAGTTTCTAAAGCCTCTAACCGGTCGGAAGGCCTCAGTCGCCTGGGCCTCTCAAAGAAACACCTCGGAATTGATCTCCTAAGAAAATACTGGAGCAGCCTTGATTGCCAAGAGCCTTCAATAACACACTAGAATCAGAAAAGGTTCCACGAACCTTACTCGATTAGAAAAAACATCGGAAGTTATTTGAAGATTATTACATTCCAATAAATAAAGGGACAAAAAATCATCATTCCACAAAATTACAAAAGGACAGAAGGGGCACAAGAAACAGCGGGAGTAGAATCCGGACCCGCTAATCCTTCAAGCGGGGGCAGAGCCTCGTACCGACCAACCTCTCAATGAATCTCTTCGGCGCATTTCAGACACTCGTGCAACTTACGCTGAGAAAGTTGTAGGGCAACAGCAACTCTGGCAGCAGAAATCTTGAGGTCAGCTATCTCTTGTTTAGCCCTTCGGAGGGATTCTCCTCGTAAACGGGCTAACGTTTCAGCAACTGTTAACCGCGCTTTCCGAGCACATGCCTCCACTTTTAATTCCTTACAATGAGCTTGAACTAAAACAAAGTCCTCTTGAAGGTGCCTGATCTGCCTATCTTTGGCCTCTCTAATGGTCTTCTCTTGGTTCTCCAAGGCATCCTTCAGCGCCAACACATGATCGCTCATACGAGAAAATTGTTCATCCCGCTTAGCCCTCAACTTTCTTTGAAACTCAGCTAGGGCAGAATTATGGGAAAAAAAACACAATGATCAGAGTCACGAGATAGTAAAGATTCAACTTCGACTCACACAAAGAAAATACTTACTGTAAGGCAAAGAGATTAGATAGCCCTATCGGTATACTCGAGAGACATTTTTCGAAGGGCGGACCTCAAAGGAAATTGAAAACGCTTAGCCAATTGTGACCCTTCCTGTGGATCAACAAGATTAAAATTGTGGCCCCCCATGAAAACTGTCACTGACCCTTCCTTGGCACTCCGTCCTTCTCCAATCAAAATAGGTGGAAGAGCACAATAGTCATCTGGTACATCGACCAAAAGGCACTGAGACCTCCAATGGGACTGTCCCGAAGTGTCATCAGGAGTGGAAGCGGAAGGTTGCGTCACATGAGACTCTTCCGACCTTTGCTCTTGAATCGGAATGTTCTCAGTCCTCTCGAAGAATCCCTCGCCGGAGCCACCTCCTTCTCCAACCCCGGTCGACACACCAAGGGCTTCACCAAAGGCTTCATCAAAGGCTTCACCAACTAAATGGTCTCCTCCGGCTTCAGAATGTTCTTAGGACAGTATACCCTCCGAATTCGGCTTGCTCTTCTTCCCCAACAGGTAGACTGGGCGCCCTAGTTTTAGACTTTTTTCGTCGGGACTCAGAGGAAGTATCAACCGCCTTCCTCTTTGCATGAAACCGTATTTCCCGTTCAGTAGAGATTTCATCAAGAAGACAGGCATAACGCCCAGCACAGTGTCGACCAAGTCTTTTCCCCGTTGTTCCAACAGGAGGGGCTTGGTGATTTGGATTGACTCATCCATGAGGAGACCGGATAATATCAACATGTCGTCTCTCACCAATCTGTCCACCCACAAACTCCTGCAACTGGCATCATAATAACGGGCCACTGCATGCATAAAACGGGAGTGTCGAAGGAGGGAGGGGATTCTCTCATTTAGGAAAGGCACCTGGTTAGCGTCTGGAAATGCGGGAAGGAGATCCCTGTTCAAAAATCTGATGAAGAAGAACCTCTACATCCAGTGCTTATCCTGAGACTCACTATAGAAAACTTCCAGCGAGACTCTCGACGAGTCTGAAGCTTATACCAATCGTGAGTAGATCCTTTGGAGCTACATCGCCCCAAGGAAAACAGAGCCCCAAAATTCTCCAAGTCGAAACGAATACGGAAAACCCTAACAAGGAAATTAGGGCAATCACAAATCGCCAAGCGCTTGGGATGAGCAACGAAGGGTGAATATTCTAGTACCTCAGGATCTTCGTCAGTGGGCCCGTATATAGAATCTTCAAACCATACTTCACGCACTGTTTATACATAGGGACACAACCCTCAGGGGCCAAACTCGCTTTATCCCCTTTACCAAGCAACACAAACTCAAAGTCACTTCCGAGCGACATGTCCTTCCGGACTTCTATCAGATCCTCTTCAGTCATAATGCTCTAAATGTTGTCTATGCTACGTAATGAGGAAACGTCTGTCGGCATTTTTTTGCTAAAAGAAAGAGCTTCTCGGAGGAAAAAGGAAAAGGGGTATTTTTTAAGAAACGAAGACTCTTACAAAGCATATATAAAACGGTTCGTGGAAATCGAAGCAGCGTATGTCAAAATAAAAAGGGACATCCCTTTTCGAGAATTGTCACTTATGGCGCTTCTTCTTCTGAGAAGACCATGAGTCGGGGGCAAATGATGAGACGTATTTCAAAACCCAATCCAAAAGAGTCAATTCCCAAAGGGCCCACAAAAAAGGGATCTGTCGATCAATATCTAACGACCGCAACAACAATCTACCGAAGGCCCGTAGTCGTCCCGATAGGTCTACTGAAAGGTCTTAGTATCCCGAGTCTATCGAATGATAGGGTCTCAGCTGCCCTGATTAACCGATCGTGACTCATCAAGTGGAGACAATCACCTCGATCAATCAAACAGATGTCAGCCTTATAACTGGATAAGTCTCGAAGACCTTTTATCGAACAAGCAACCAAATGATGGGTAGCACCCCTATTGATTAAAGAGGAAGGTCAGAATTTCCTCGATTCCAACTTCTTATTTCGTAACAATAATTCAGAAATATTTCATATAAAGAAAGCATCCCTCCCAAAGAGGAAGGTTTTCCAATATAAGATGATCGTAATCAATTCGTAATATTGACTTTCGAAATTCTCAGATGAGTTCGATAAGGAAAGTAGGTGGAAGTCCCTCAGCGGCGCACAACTCTCACAGGTATAAAAGATCTCAAAACCCTCAATATTAGGGACGCTCTCTAAGCCTAACACAGGGAGCACATTGATCACAGGGAACCACTTTCCCTCAACTCTCAGTCTGTTTTTTTCAAACGAAAACCGCTCTTTACTGACTTAAGCGTTGGAATCTCCCCGCTGGAATACCCTCTGGCGATTTTTTCAGGTGTATCCACCATCGGTGATTACTGTTCGAGTCAAGGAGTCGGTATCTGAAGAGTCATGACCCACCTACATCACTTTCCATTTTCCACATTTTATCCATGCCAACAGAGTAAAACGCCTCTCAAGTCTTTTCCAAAGGTTAACCTAAAAACTCAAGAGTGGTATTTGAAAAATCCATTTAATGTCAAATTAATACTGTAAGCATTAAAATGACAAAGGGTTTTCGTAGAATTTTATTTGGATTTTTGTTTTTTCGACAATCGCATTCCCCATACCCCATTGTGTGTGTGAGTTGTGAGTGATATGGACCCTCCACTATAGCTTTGACCGGACAAGACCAGAAAAGAGCTGAGAGTCAGACCAGACATTGACTTGTAAACTTTAAAAAGAAAGATAAGATAAAAGGCATCCCCCATTCCAAAACCCCATAAATGAATGCTGTATTATAGGTTGTGTATGGGTATTTTCTTTAGAACAGTACAGTTATAAAATCCTTTTACCACACTGACACAAAAAGAAGGGTCAGAGACTACTCGTTATACATATTACATGCACGAGAAAAAGAAAGATAATTTTGATTGGTACCAGCAAGTCTAGAGGAATAAAAAGGACCGGAGAGAGAGAGAGAGAGGGAAACGTATTAATATTTAAAGTATAAAAAGAATATTAAATTTTTTAATTAAAATTTAATTTAAATTTTAAAATTTTAAAAAAAATTATATTAACAGATTTGAAAATGATAATAATTTAATATTAATTAATTAAAATATAATTTTAAATATTAATTATTTGAAGTAGAAGGGGGTATAAATTATAACAGGGGAGAGGGTGAGCGAGAGAGAGAGAGAGAGAGAGAGAGAGAGAGGAGTGTGTGAGATATAAATGATGTTGTGGTGGTTGGTGAATTCCAAAAAGAAAGATGAAAAATGCAATAATTGGGATGGGGAGGGTCAAATGAGTTCACGAGATCCTCGCCTGTTCATTAACTCAGACAAAACGTACAGCCAGACAGACCCCGAACCCACCCTGACATTGTCTGTCCCATACACTTACACATAACTACCATTTTATTTTACACCTCCAACATTTCATATATGCTCTAAACAATACCACTCTTGGGGTGATGGACTGCCCTTTTCTTCTCTTCCCCTTGGTGTGCGGGTAGGGCTGTAAACAGGCAAAAACCAAAAATAGGAGTTTGGTTTGGATAAATACATACCGATCCATGAGTTTATCATTAAATCGTAACTGATCACACATCTTTAATAATAATATTGAACTTTAAATTTATATTACAATAACATTTAAAAATACTTGTCTAAAACTATATGGAACAGAAAAATATATAACTTCATAATAAAACAAAAGTTCTGTGGGTAACCCCCTCCCAATTCCTAATTTAGGCTTCAATTCTTATTGTAATAAAAAATAATAATAATAAAACAAATAATACATATAAATAATTATTAAATATAATAAAAAATAGACATTGAAAGAGTTAATTCTTAAATTGGATTTCACAGTTGCTCAAATCGTATTAGTCAAGATTTCGAATACTGGTGATTGAGTAAAAAAAAATAATGCTTACCCCTATGGGCAGCGAAATATTTGAATAAGGGATAAAATCAAAAATTTATATTAAAGGGAAAAGCCAAAGTATGACTTGTAGAAGATAAAAAGTAGAGATAATAATTTTTAAATTACAAAACAAAAATTTATAAGATTTTAATAGCATTTGCAAGACTTTGGGTGCAACACAGAGTTGTCTAATACATATTATTGTGTTATTTTAAAAATTGACAGAGAGCAATTAACCATTGCACCCTGGCTTCGCCTCTGAATCACAGAGATTTTGGTTTCTTACAAAGACAAAGCCTATCATTTGGATATATATCGAACCAAACATACGACATGGAATTAAATGGTAAGCTAGTGAAGTATTTCGACATTTTCATCACTGAGTAACTTGTGTTTTAAATTTTCCATTGATGATGGATCTCTCTATCATACCCACTTGAGATTGAACTATTTCACCAATGTAGGATGAGTTAAGATTTTTTTTATTATATATTAAAGGACCAAGGGGTATCAAAGAGGGTGAACATTCTGCAAGGCAAATGTGGTGCCAAGCATTACCCAAGCATTTTTAAAAAAGAAAAAAAGAAAAAAAAATATATATCAACATGAGATCACATGGAGGATACTGTTGTAGGAGAAATATTAAATGGTGAAGAGGTGGGAGAGTCACACTCAAGGAGAGAGGGGTGTCATGTTAGACAGTCGATGAGTCAAAAGTCAGCGAGTCAACATTCTTGACTGTCTTAAATGAACAAATGAACTGTGGGGAAGGCCAAAAGGACGGCTTTGATCGCGGGTCATTAAAATCAGACGGTGGCGGTGGTGGCCCCCTCTCCTCCTATGGATGCCGGAGGGGACCGGAATGAATATAGTGTCGAGTGTGTATATAGAAGACAAAACCCTTTGCATTTAAGGGTAGGAGGTCCTATTCCACGTCTCCAATGTCTTCTTCAACTTTTAAACTACCTCTCTTTTGCATTTGCATGGGAATTATGAATCATCTCCTCACTACTATCTCTCTTTATGTTTCCTTTCTTAATTAGAGGCTTTGGCTTTGAGTAGAATTTGAATTTGGACAGATTTTATGTGCAACAATATAGTTTATTTGACTATTGACTCAGTTGATTTTTTTTCTTCTCTCGCCCTCCTCATAAATCCCTAACCTTAGTAAACTAGATCTGATTACATGTTATTTTGATACAAAATTTTAAAAGTTTTAAGCTTTTGAAACTAGCTCAACTAGTTGCTACCTCTGATTTTGATATAGGAAATTTGTATGTAACTTGTAGAAGTCAATAAACAAAGCATGTAATTTTGAAGTTTTTTGAGGTGATTGAATCCAAGGTCATATTCAAATTCATTGAATCTTTACTATACATCTAGATGTAGATGATTTGTGATGTGTTTGCAAGGTTGTCAACCAAAATCTAAGTTGATATACCTACTAAGATATATCATTTAGTGAAACCCAACTTTGTGAGAACTCTCTTTGTATGGAATTTTAAATGTGATATGATGTGCTCAATTCACATGTACAATGATCTAAACATGAAGGAAAAGGATTCCTACTCTAAGCTCGGAAATTAGAAACTTAGCAATGCGAAGTTTAATATGATTGAGTAGCAGATTAGAAATATTTGTCACTATTGGGGTTTTTAATGATTATAATTAAAACATAAAATGATCGATAGTTGTTGGACAACGATCTAAAATAACAGGTTGCGATAATGTTAATACTCATGCGTGTGAATTAGATAATGAAAAACATATTTTGCATATAGTTCATTGACAACGTAGTTTTTTTCTTTATAAAAGCTATCCGCAGCCTACATTTAGGTCACCATGAGGATGTTGAAACTAGGGGTGTTATGACACCCAGATCGAGCTCGGGTATCATGATACCCGAGCTTGACTCGATTATTTTTTAGGTGGGGTCGAGCTCGAACTCGAGCTCGTCGAGTTTGAATTTCTCGAACTCGAGCTCGAAGTGTCATCGGGTGTCATTGGGTAGTGTCGTCGGGTAATGTCATTGGGTAGTGTCATCGGGTAGTATCATCAAATATTTAATATATAAAAAATATTTTTAAAAAAATTCGGATAACTCATCAGACTTTCGAGCCTGATACATTTGGGCTCGAGCTCGAGCTCGAGCCCGAGGTACTTGAGCCTAACCCGAGCTCAAGTTCAGTCAAACCGAGCTCGAGTGGAGCTTTGACCGGATAGTGTCACGGGTACCCGTGACACTACTCGGGTGTCATAACAGCACTAGTTGAAACAACTGATCACCTTCTCGATTATAAGTTCAGAAGCAAAGTTGTTAATGGGTAGGGTTTTTCTTTTTTTTCAACCTTTCAAAATTTATATTCTAATAAAATGTCTAATTATTGGGATATAATTTTTATGTTTTTAATAGTGGGAAATCATCGAAGTATATATTAAATAAGGAGATTATGGTGATAGTTAAACATCATTGATTCAATCCACATTGTGAAGGCAAGTGCCTGTCAAAGGCCACAGCACAAATTCCAATTAATTGCAAAAGGAATTGCTTGACCCACATCGTTTCAACGACATATCTTTAGTCTTAACTCTGATACATCGTTAAAAGACATATCTAGGGCCAAATTGCAAGGCCATAGTACTACTAAACATGCATAATTGTTTCCGGCCTTCGTCAACAGAATCTCTCTCTCTCTCTCTCTCTCTCTCTCGGTCAATGTCCTTTTTTTTCCTTAATCAAATGATATCTAAATTATCTAATTAATTTAATTTAATAATTATGAAATCTAATTTAAGAATTAACTTTCTTAATATTTATTTTTTTTTATTTTTAAATTTTAAATTTAAGATTTTAATTAATGTACAGTATTGCTCTATTACTATATAACAGATAGGTTGGGTCAATGTCTATAATTTGTGGTAATTATTTCTCGATTATTGAGATTATACAATGGGCTTGGACCAATAAACTCTTCTGTTTCAATGTTACCTTTTTCCTCTCCTTACCATTTTGGTTTGAGTACCACCCACTGTTCAGGAGCCTTCAGGTGTGATAAGGTTTCTACATTTCGACCTAAAGAGCTGAGACAAAAAGTATTAAACTAAAAAAGTATGGATCAAGAAATAATTAATTATCAAAAGATACAAACTCATCAGATAGAACTTGATCGAATACTAAAAACTATTGTCTTGTATTTATACTGCGTTCGGACTAATGTTGAATTCAAGAGATATAAAACTTAATGTACTTCAAACTCATTATTTTTTTTTTCTATGAGATTAATAAGATTTTTCCAAATCTAATATGTTTGAGTAAATATACACACACACTGGGTAGACTATGTTGCTTGCTCTCAAGTGCCATACCCTTATAACTAGGTATTATACTAAGTATGAAGGTTTTTGGATGTCTTATTTAGCGGTGGTGGTATGTTAGTAGTGGTAAAGTGACGTAGAAAGAGCTGGGATGATAGCTTTAATTTTGTTTTGCTCGGAAGGCCTATCCTCTCTCTCTTACCAATGCTGATTCCTCCAAGGTGTGTTTTGCCTTCCCGTAAATTTTCTCCTCCTTGTTCTATTGTTGTAATTAATGCTTGTACTACACTAACATACCCGTTTTATTTGATGTGTTGACAATGAGTTCTACTTTAAAAGTCTTGTTAGTAAAAATCATTGTTGGTTTTTCATGTGATAAAATGGGTTTCCTTAGTATCAATTGATTTAACTTATAAAATCTTTTGGGACTATACCAAAGACTGAAGTATGAACAATGAATGAGTGATCAATGAGGTTTATGCTTTCGAAATTTGAAAATAGAAAAAACTATATTGAGAGAGTCAATCTCCTAAGTAGGGTCCCGCAATCACTCAAATTAGATTAATCGGAGTATGACACAGGATACCGATAGTGGAAACCCAAAAAAAAAAAAAAAAAAAAAAAAAGATTTATGCCATAGTTCTTTATAATACCTACTGGCTTGCATCATTTTAATCCCAATCGATCAATCCAAAACTTTTCATTCTATTACTTTCTATCAAGAAAGTTGTGGACACAACTTGTGAGGAATTTGTGGCTTAAAAGTTAATTTGGGCGCTATATGCTTCAATGGGAGAAAGTCACATACGATATTTTCAATCTAAGATTCAAATTATTGATTAAATGAAAGCGGGGGCAGATATTAAACCAAAAAGTACTATTTTGGATTGTTTTGTTAAAGGGGGGTTGAGGGAAACTTGAGATGGTGTGTGTATTTGATGAACAATGACAAATCGATGACAAGGAGGGAAGTGGACACTTGAAGAGGTCGGGTTATTGGCCAAAGCCATACAAATGCACTCAATATATGGTCGGTTGATAAGCCAAAATATACCAAATTGTCTACGGGTGGCCTCCATAATCTTGATTCCATTCAAAAAGGAAATATTACCGACCCTTTTTCGGTTTGTTACATTTAGTTCAGATTCATCAAGTTTGAACGCATAGTGTGAGAGATATATATTGTTACACTGAAAATTCGGTGTTAGAAAGTTTTTATTTAATTTATTGTAAAATATAGGGAGAGATCGGATTTTAATCTATTTTTGGACTTGGAATGTAACATTAGAAGATTTGAGGGTATGAAATTGCAATTTGCAAATTTTACTCTTACTTAAAGAAAAAGGGGGAAGAGAAATCGACTCACAAATTAAAGTGAGTTAATTTACTAGTGTGCAAAACACACCTTCTGAGGCTTGAGCTTCATAAATCAACTCATGCAAGTGATAGAGTCGATTTGTGTGGAGACAATAAGGAAGGAAATCGAATGGGGCAAGGGGTAAATTGATTTGTGTGGGAAGAAAAGGAAGGGAGGTCGATTTGTAAAGGGAGACGAGTCGATTTATGTGAGGAAATAAAAGAGGGAAATCAATTCGTCAAGAGAATGAGTCGATTTGATTGCTTTGCAGACATGGATTCTGAGGCTTGAACAAGGCAAGTCGATTTGTGTCTAGGGGCAAATCGATTTGCCTAAGATTACAGAACACACGTCTGAGGCATGAGTGAGACAAATCGACTTGTAAAAGGGGTGAGTTGATTCGGTAGGGAAATTGTGAGTCGATTTGCTTCAATTAAAAATCGACCTGAGCCCTGAACTCCGACGCACATGAATCAACTTGAGGGAGATGTAAATCGACTTGTGCACTCGGTGGAACTAAGAAATGACCAAAATGCCCTCCAAATACAATGAAATCTAAAAATTTAAAAAGGACAAAATGATAATTTCATATTTTCACTATTAAAAACTTCAATTAAGCCCAAATTTCATTTTTTTTTCTCAGTGTCTCAACTCATCTCCTCTACGACTGTCCCTCTCCTCTTGCTCTCTCTCAATCTCTCCCAAAGATAAATTACTTCTTCCAAAAATCCCACCTCAAAAAGATTCTAAACTCCCAATCAAACCCATGGATAGAGATAAATTTGGAAAAAAGTCTAGGGTTTGATCCAAATGGGGGAAGAACCTATAGTTTTTGTAACTTAATGATCGAGACTTCAATCAACTATCAAATTGAAAAAATTTCTTTCTCTTAAATTTGGATTTAAATTCCTTATTATTAGATTGAATTGTATTGTTGAGATTCGGTAGAATTTCAATTGGAGATCAAAACCCTAAAAATTGTGAATAGTGAAATTTGGGAGAAAATGAAATGAAAATGGTATCTAGATAGAAATGACATGTAAATGAACTAAATGGTAAATTTTGAACATAGATTATTGGATATGGGAAAAATTAGGGTTTGTACCAATTTGAGAAAATTTATAAACCCTAGGAGTTTATGTAATTTAATAATAAAATTTGCTATTATTGGTCTAGGAAAATAAATTGGAGCCCAAGGAGGCATTACAATGGGTTCGAATCGAAAATTGAGAGTAAACACCCTCCCAAGAGGTGAGTGGATGGTTATATTGCATATGAATAAGAAAAATGATTTCAATTATGATTTATAAATTGAATTTTTAAATAAATTTGAAATGATTTTACATTATTTTATAATTGTGCTATGTCTGAAATAAAATTATGATAAATTCATGACTCTTGATGTTAATTATTGAACTATTTGCACCACGTTATATTTGAACATTTATTGTAAATTGTGAATATTGATCTATCTTGTAAATGAGCATGATTGATATGATAAATTGAATTTGGTAATATGGTATTAGGAAAAAAACTATAGTCTGAGTCTTGCCATGGACCGGGCTATCGAGACGGCGTGGTTAAAACTGATTTGATTAAAATTAGAGGTTTGGAGGAGGTGAGATAGAGAGCTACTCAAGTCGGCCGGATGACGTGGTGGCACCCCCATGAAAACAATTCCAGGCTAACGCTAATGATAGGGGATTTTATGAAAAATTATGAAAAACCCCTTGACGAATCGTACCAACGGTTATTTGTAGGAAAGAGATTTCGGCAAACCCCAAAAATATAGAAATGGTAGTTTAAATTTTTTATTGATTGAACAAATGAGTCATGGTGAACTTGAATTGAATTTCCATTTTATGTATATATTTTTATTTATCTTCTTAGAATATATGTTTGATATACATGTTTTGGTACCACCACTCTCACCCCTCATTTATATTCATCATGTCATTGCACTACACTCACTGAGTATTCATAATACTCACTCCTCTATTTAAATTTTTCAGAGAAATCATAAACTCGTACCAGTGCCGGTTGGACGAAATCTTTTGATGACATTCGATAGGTAAAAGAGATGTAAATTTTATTTTTTTGAGATCTAGATTATAAGAACCATGGAAATGGGAATTTTGTACATCTCTCTCTCTCTCTCTCTCTCTCTCTCTCTCTCTCTCTCTCTCTATGTTTGGATTTAATTGATACTTATTTTATTTCTCTTTGGGTAAATATTGGTAAAATCCTTATTTGGACAATATGGAACTCTGTTTGATTTTTGTTTAAAATTTTCTTTTGCAAAAATCTATTGCTTTCATTGGGATATTTGAAGTATATGGGGAATTTTGAGTATATTTGGACTATAAGAATTTTATGTGAATGTTTGGAAACTATTTGGAAGATCGGGTTGGCCAAATTGCATGTATGGTTAAACAGGGATGGATCGGGTTGGTCCTTTGATTGTCAAACATATGCATGTTTGTTTATTTGAATGGTTAAATGATTTTGAAAAATTGTTGGATATCCAAATACCTTGCGATACCATGGGACATTGAGTAGGATTCACTCGTATTTTGGGATAACGTAGTGGTTATTACGTGCTTATCAGTAGAGTCTGAGCATGATAATTTTATTAGTATTAGAGTTTAAACTTACGATTTTAAATGTGTAAAGTTTTGAAATATTTCCAAAATGTCCCCGAAAGTTTTTCAAAAGTTTTAAAAGCCTTTTTCTTTTGAAAATTTCATATTTTAAAGGATTTTTTAGATGATGTACAAAAACCTTCCATGGATTCTTAAGAATTATGATCAATTTTATTTTTAAGAGGTTAAATACCTAACCAAATGCCTAATTTAGTGAATTAAGGATAGTGTCTCTTCTTATAAAAATCATGCCACCTAGATAAAAGACGAGGAATGTTAGTGAAATCCCTCCTTTCAAGTATGAGGATTAATCATCCTCATATACTCTAACTTCCCTCCGACTACAATTAGTACTCACCCGGCACCCACAATCAGGATTCCTCCACCACCACTTGATGCACTCCGGCAATGGACCGAGTGGTGGAATACTTATGGTGTTCATCTTCAAGTTTATCCTCAAGCGCCAATTCCTTCTTCACCAAAGCCAACCATTCCACCTACTCCTCTGACAGAACCAATTTCTCCTCCCACTTCAGTGACTACTCCCATCACCCGTCTAGCCATCGAATTGTCCAAATTGATCAAAGAAACCCAACAACTGAGATGTGTCACCTTTACAAAGACGAGTGATGCGATGGTAACAAAAAACTGGATTAATCAGGTTCAGGAGACGGTGACCGATATGAGGCTTGACGATAAGCTAAAGCTCATGGGGGCCGTAAAGTTATTGGATAAAGATGCTTGATCATGATAGGACAGTCTTAAGGAGTGATCGACAACACCTATTTCTTGGAGCGAATTCCTTAGGGAGTTCGATAAAAATACTATACTCGATTATACTAAGATTTAAAGAGAAAAGAATTCCTTCACCTCTACCAAGGCAACAAGTCAGTAGCAAAATATGAGACAAAGTTGAGGAGACTGTCCTCATTTATTCCGAAGTTGGTGACTTCAGAGGAATACCTGCGCTTCAAGTTTAAGGAAGGTCTGAACTTGTCCATCCGAGAGAAAATGTCTGTGACCTCGGCCCACACCTACAAGGATGTGTTGGAATTGGCCTTAAGGGTTGAGAAAATGGTCAAGGAAAGAGGAAGGACGAGGGAAAGATAAAAAAAGAAAATGAGGTCCAAGCATACATCGGGCCAAGGTTCAAAGTAGAGTAAAAGCACATGCTCCTATAGTGGAGATTTTGTCATCAGATCCGTTGGCATTCCTCAAGGCCAACGCACATCCCATCTTGGAACTCCCACTTCTAGTGCCGTTTCTGGGAGCAAATCGGTGGGAAACAAGAAAGAGCAGTGTAAGCACTACGGGAAATTTCATTCTAGGTTTTGTCATACACTCAAGAGGTATTACTAGTGCGGAAAACAATGTCGTTTCCACAACACTTGTCCAGAATTGGGACGGGGGAGGTCAGTCAAGTCAAGATCGCCCTAGTGGATTTGGGGCAGTCAAGCCAACACCCCTACCTCACCTCCTAATGTCACACCACGGACGAAAACTGGAAGCAACACAATAATTGCTCCAACCCAACGTCCACAAACAAGGGCACAGACTAGAATTTATGCAATGACCAATAAGGATGTCCAAAATAATCCCGACATAGTTACAAGTAAATTTCTTAGAACTTGAATTTGATGATTTAGAGATTTGAATATAAACATTATGAGATCATGATTCCATGATTTTGAATTTGAGGTATATTAGAGCTACTACATGATAATGAGGTAACTAAGAATGATTTTGATGTCTAAAGATAGCTTTGGCGGTATTGAAGATTATAAATTTTAATGAAGTTTGGTTAAATTGAAATTTAATTCTTATTCTCTATATATAGGTATTATGAAAATTTTTGGAATTGATGTCCATGCTTTGATTGATATGGGGTCAAATAACTCTTTTATGAGCACGGAATTTGTTAAACACTCAAATAGGCATTTGACCCCACTCGATGAGGAGTTATTGGTTATCACTTCGTTGGAGGAACGATTAAATAGAAACACCGTATTCAAGGTGTGTGAAGTGGTTGTAGAAAGTGAAATTCTTAAAACATACTTGATTCTGTTAGAAATGAGGGACTTTGATGTCATACTGGGTATGGATTGGTTACATCTCCATTATGTTTCAGTAAACTACTTCACTAAGGAGGTGGAATTCTGTAGACCAGGATGTCTTCCACTTGTACTCACTGGTGAATGGCGAGTCTTACCGACCTGTATAATCTCAACATTTGAGGCATCGAAATTAGTACATAAGAGCTGTGAGGTTTACTTAATCCTCATAATCGACACCACTATGCAGAGTCCAGAACTGGTAGATGATTCGGTGGTGAATGAGTTTCCGAATATTTTTCCAAATGAGTTGCCTGATTTAACTCCACTTTGGGAGTTTGACTTCACTATTGATTTGACTTCCAGAACTGCACCTATTTCAATCCCTCCATATAGGATAGCGCTTGCGGAGTTAAAAGAATTAAAAGTCCAATTTCAAGAGTTGTTGGACAAGGGTTTTATTCGACCGAGTGTCTCACCTTGAGGTTCTCCGGTCCTATTCGTGAAGAAGAAAAATGACACCCTCTGGTTGTGTATCGACTACCAGCAGTTGAATAAGGTGACCATTAAGAACAAATACCCTTTGTCAAGAATTAATAATTTGTTTGATCAACTCCAAGGGGCGAGTGTCTTTTTGAAAATCGATTTAAGGTCCGGTTATCATCAATGTCTACAAGAATACGTTTAGGGCGTGGTATGGGCACTATGAATTTTTGATAATGTCATTTGGCTTGACGAATGCTCTCGTAGCTTTCATAGACCTCATGAATCAAGTCTTCCACTCCTAGCTCGACAAATTCGTCATAGTTTTCATTGACAAGATTTTAATGTATTCCAAAAATGATGAGAAACACTTAGAATATCTTTGGATTGTGCTACAAACCCTCCGAGAGAAATAACTGTACGCCAAGTTCTCAAGTGCGAGTTTTGACTTAGAGAGATTGGCTTCTTAGGGCACATTGTATCCAAAAATGGGAGATAGGTATAACCCAAGAATATCACCAAAGTGAGAAATTTTCTCGAATTGGCAGGCTATTATTGAAAATTTATAGAGGATTTTTCCAAAATTACAGCTCCGCTGTCTAATTTGACACAAAAGTGAGTTAAACTTGAATGGAGTGATAAGTGTGAACAGAGTTTTCATAAACTCAAGAAGAGATTCATGTCTGCTCCAATCTTGCTCTTCCTACTGGTGGTGGCGACTATGTGGTTTATAATAATGCCAGCAAATAAGAGTTGAGATGTGTTTTAATGCAAGGTGATAGAGTAATCGCCTATGCTTCTCAACAGCTGAAGAAGTATGAGATGAATTACCCTACCCATGATTTAGAGATAGTTGTCATTGTTCTCACCTTGAAAATTTGGCGACATTACTTATATGGAGTTACGTATAGAATCTTCGCCAATCACAAGAGTCAAGTATTTGCTCACTCAAAATGAGCTTAATTCGAGGCAAAGGAGGTGGTTGGAGTTAATTAAGGACTATGATCTAGTGATTACCTATCATCCAGGTAAAGTGAATGTGGTCACGGATGCTCTAAACTGCAAGTCTTCTTCTTTTTCACCCTATAGGAGTTCTTATCTCTTATGTTTAGTAGGACTCTATACACTTGGAGTCAAGCTGGCTAATGATGAATATGGTGTGCTGTTGACTAGATTCGAGATACGACCAACCTTAATAAATCGTATTAAGGAGCTCCAAGCAACTGATGAGGAGCAAAAGGGGATAGTGGAAAAGGTTCACAATGGTGAATGTGGTGATTTTCATATTCGGGAGGATGGCATGGTGGTATATGGGAAGCGAGTATGTGTTCCCAAGAATGATGAGTTTCGAAAGACCATATTTGAAGAGGTACACTCTTCGGTTTATGCTATACATCTCGGAAGCATTAGGATGTACAGAACCATCAAAGAAACCTATTGGTGGTCGGGATTAAAGCGGAAAATAGCTAAGTTTGTAGCAAGATGTTTTGTGTGCTAACAAATTAAGGCCGAACATCAGAAACCAGCCAGAACGATTCAACCATTGCCTATAACCGAATGGAAATGGGAGCACATCACCATGGATTTCGTGATGGGATTGTCACGTACTCCAAACCATCACGATACTATTTGGATAATAGTTGACAGTCTTACTAAATCAGCATGTTTCCTTCTGATACAAAATATCTACTCTTTGGAGAGGTTAGCTAAACTGTATAATAATGGGATTGTTTGACTCTATGTGGTTTCAGTGTCGATTATATCAGATCGTAATCCCGATTCATGTCCTGATTTTGGCCTAAGTTACAAGAAGTCTTGGGCACTAAGTTAAAATTTAACACTGCATTTCATCCACAGACGGATGGATAGTCAGAGTATACTATTTAGACATTGGAAGACATGCTTAGGACATGTGTGATAGACTTCCAAGTGAGTTGAAATAGGCATCTCCCATTAGTTGAATTCGCATACAATAATAGCTATCAAGTTAGTATTGGGATGTCACCCTATGAAACTCTCTATAAAAGAAAATACCAAACACCTTTGTGTAGGGATGAAGTTGGAGAGTGAAAGATCGAAAGTGTGGAGCTAATTAAGGCAACCATAGAAAAGGTGAAGGCGATTCGGGTAAGGATAAAAGTGGCTCAAGATGGACAAAAGAGCTATACTGACAAAAGAAGAAGACCTTTGGACTTTGAGGTCAGAAACATGGTTTTCTTGAAGATTTCATCTTGAAAGAGTGTAATCCGATTCCAAAAATAAGGCAAATTGAACTCTCATTACATTGGGCCTTTCAAGATCCACGAGAGGATAAGAGAGGATAGATGCCTCTCACGTAATTGAAACTCTTTCGATAGAATTGAATTCAAACTTGAGTTTCAAGATACAATCAGTGCAAATCTTAGATTGACAACTCAAATAATTAAGAAATAAACAAATCCATATGGTTAAAGTGTTATGGAGAAACAACCAAATGGAAGAACAGACTTGGAAGATTAAAGAATCAATACGGAAACAATACCCATAACTTTTTGATGTATAAATTTTAATTTAAATTTCGAGAATGAAATTTCATTTAGGCGGTTAACTGTTGTAATACCAATAATTCGATATTAGAAAGTTTTTATTAATTTATTGTAAAATATAGCGAGAAATAGGATTTTAATATATTTTTGGAATTGGAATTGGAATGTAACATTTGAAAATTTGAGAGTATGAAATTGCAATTTGCAAATTTTACTCTTACTAAAAAAAGGGGAGAGAAATAGACTCATAAATTGAAGTAAGTCGATTTACTAGTGTGCATAACACACCTTCTGAGGCTTGAGCTTCATAAATCGACTCATGAAAGTGATGAGCCAATTTGTGTGAAGACAATGAGGAAGGAAATCGAATGGGGCAAGGGGTAAATCGATTTGTGTGGGAAGAAAATGAAAGGAAGTCGATTTGTAAAGGGAGACGAGTCAATTTGTGTGAGGAAATAAGGGAGGGAAATCGATTCATCAAGAGGATGAGTCGATTTGATTGCTTTATAGACATGGGTTCTGAGGCTTGAACAAGGCAAGTCGATTTGCGGCTGGGGGCAAATCGATTTGCCTCGTCTGAGGCATGAGTGAGGTAAATTGACTTGTAAAAGGGGTGAGTCAATTCAGTAGGGAAATTGTGAGTCGATTTACTTCAATTGCAAATCGACTTGAGTCCTAAACTGCTACGCACATGAATCGACTTGAGGGAGATGTAAATCGACTTGTGCACTCGGTGGAACTAGGAAATGACCAAAATGCCCTCCAAATACAATGAAACCTAAAAATTTAAAAAGTGCAAAATGATAATCTCACATTTCCACTATTGAAAACTTCAATTAAGCCCTAATTTCATTTTTTCTCGGTGTCTTGACTCGTCTCCTCTACAACTCTCCCTCTCTTTTGCTCTCTCTCAATCTCTCCCAAAGATAAATTACTTCCAAAAATCCCACCTCAAAAAGATTCTAAACTCCTAATCAAACCCTTGGATAGAGATAAATTTGGGGAAAAGTCTAGGATTTGATCCAAAAGGGGGAAGAACCTAGGGTTTTTGTAACTCAACAATCAAGGTTTCAATCAACTATCAAATTGAGATAATTTCTTTCTCTTAAACTTGGATTTAAATTCCTTATTACTATCTTGAATTGTATTGTTCAGATTTGATGAAATTTCAATTGGAAGTCAAAACCCTAAAAATTGTGAATAGTGAAATTTGGGAGAAAATGAAATAAAAATGGTATCTAGATGGAAATGACATGTAAATGAACTAAATGGTGAATTTTGAACATAGATTATTGGATATGGGAAAAATTAGGGTTTGTGCCAATTTGAGAAAATTTATAAACCCTAGGAGTTTATGCAATTTAACAATAAACTTTGCTATTATTGGTCTAGGAAAATAAATTAGAGCCCAAGGAAGCATTACATTGGGATCGAATTGAAAATTGGGAGTGAACACCCTCTCAAGAGGTGAGTGGATGGCTATGTTGCATTTAAATGAGAAAATGATTTCAATTATGATTTATAAATTGAATTTTCAAATGAATTTGAAATGGTTTAACATTACTTTATGATTGTGGTGTGTCTGAAATTAAATTGTGATAAATCCATGACTCTTGATATTGATTATTGAACTATTTGCGTCATGTTACGTTTAAATATTTATTATGAATTGTGGATATTGCTCTATCTTGTAAATGACAATAATTGGTATGATAAATTGAATTCGGTAACATAGTGCTAGAAAAAAGACTATAGTCTGAGTTTTACCATAGACCGAGCCATCGGGACGGGTGGTTAAAACTGATTTAATTAAAATTAGAGAATTGAAGGAGACGGTATGGAGAGCCACTCAAGTCGGCCAGATGACATGGGGGCACCCTACGAAAACAATTCTGGGCTAATGCCAAGAATATGGGATTTTATGAAAAATTGTGAAAAACCGTTTGACAGATCTTACCAACGGGCATTGGTAGGAAAGAGGTTTCAGCATAACCTCAAAAATATGAAAATAGTAGTTTGAATTGTTTATTGATTGGACAAATGAGTCGTGGTGAACTTAAATTGAATTTCCATTTTATGTACATATTTTTATTTATCCTCTTGAAATATGTTTGACATACATGTTTTGATGTTTTGGCACCACCACCCTCACCCCTCATTCATATTCATTATACAATTGCACTCCACTCACTGAGTATTCATAATACCCACTCCTCATTTTAAATTTTTTAGAGGAAACATAGACTCGTACCAGTACCGGTTGGACGAAATCTTTTGGGGGCATTGATAGGTAAAGGAGATATAAATTTTATTCTTTTTGGGATCTAGATTATATGAACCATGGAAATGGGAATTTTGTACATCTCTCTCTCTCTCTCTCCCTCTCTCTCTCTCTCTCTCTCTATATTTAGATTTGATTGATACTTGTTTTATTTCTCTTTGATCAAGTATCGGTAAAATCATTATTTAGACAATATGGAACTCTATTTGATTTTTGTTTAAAATTTTCTTTTGCAAAAACCTATTGCTTTCATTGGGATATTCGAGGTATATGGTGAATTTTGAGTATATTTGGACTATAAGAATTTTATATAAATGTTTGGAAACTGTCTGGAAGGCCGGGTTGGCCAAATTACATGCATACTTGAACAAGGATGGATCGGGTTGGTCCTTTGATTGTGAAATGTATACATGTTTGCTTATTTGAATGATTAAATGATTTTGAAAAATTGTTGGATATCCAAATATCTTACGGCACTACAGGACACGGAGTGGGGTTCACATGTATTTTGGGGTAACGCAACGGTTATTACATACTCAACGAGAGAGTCGGGACCTGACATATACTCTTTTCACTATAAGGAAATTGAGCTCGAGCATTCCAACCGACTTTCTGAAGATCTATATACATGAAAATCTGTCTTATACGTTATCGAACCACTTACCACTTTGAGATTTAATTTGGTGGCATTGTTTGAGGTTATTATCAAAGATATTAGATGCCTCTACTAGTCTCTAAGGATTTGATGGCATAGTTCAGGAGCCTTCCGGTGTAATAAGATTTTTAAACTTCGACGTACTGAGCTGACACAAAGAGTATTAAATTAGACAAGTATGGATCAATAAATAATTCAAACTCATTTGATTGTACTTGATCGAATATTAAAAACTATTGCTAAAGTTAAAAAATTTTCATATTTATATTTGTAAACTACATTTTTGAATTCGAGATATAAAACTTAATGTACTTCAAACTCATTATTTTCTTCCATGGGATTAATAAGTTTTACCAAATCTAATATGTATCTATACACACACTAGGAAGGTAACAATGTTGCTTATCCCCATGGGCAATAACCTTATAACTAGTGGTTATACTAGTTATGCAGCTTTTTGGATGTGTTATTTAGCAGTGGTGGTATGTTAGTAGTGGTAGAGTGATGTAGAAAGAGCTGGGATGATAACTTTAATTTTGTTCTGCTCCGATGGCCTATCCTCTCTCTTACCAATGCTGATTCCTCCAAGGTGTGTTTTTCCGTATCGAAACTTTTCTCCTCCTTGCTCTATTGTGTAATTAGTACTTGTACCATACTAATGCGTTGACAATGAGCTCTACTTTAAACGTGGGCATGTCCTCTCTCTCTCTCTCTACCCTTATCTCATGTTTGGATGTATAAACGTCGGCATGCCCCTCTCTCTAAAATGTGTCTGTCTCTCTACAGTCTCTCTCTCCCTTTCTACCTTTTCCCGGCATTTCATTGAAACATCGATAAAGCTGAAAGCTTGTCTTCAGTGTTTATCAACAAACGTTGGCAAAAGTGAAAACTTTTCCCAACCTTTATTGCTAAAATTTCCGTCATCTCTCAAATTTGTGCGTCAATGACTTTTTCCAACATTTTCATCAATAAACATTGTGATTGAGCTTTTTCGCTGACGTTTTATCGAGGAAACATCAGGAAAATAAAAAAACTGGTGACGCAAAGTTTAAATGTCAGGAAAAATTATTCGGAAAAGTACTTTTGTTAGTGTTCATGTTATAAAATTGGTTTCCTTAGTCTCTCAATTGATTTAACTTATAAAATCTTTTGGAACTATACCAAAAACTTGAGCATGGAGGAGGGAGTGATCAAAGAGAGGGAGAACCAATATTACTTTGTGTCATAGTTCTTTATAATACCCACTATCTTGCATCATTTTAATCACATTGGATCAATCCAAATCTTTTCATTCTATTACTTTCTATCAAGAAAGTTATGGACACAACTTGTGAGGAATTTGTGGTTTAAAATTTAATTTGGACGCTACATGTTTCAATTTAAGAATGTCACATCTGATATTTTCAATCTAAGATTTTTGGTACACAAAATCACTGATTAAATGAAAGTGGGGGGCAGATATTTAACCAAAAAGTACTATTTTGTAAAGTTTTGTGAAAGGGGTGTGTGTGGAGATGGTGTGTCTAATTGATGAACAATGACAAATCAATGGCAACAAGTGAAGTGGACAAGGTAGGCTTATTGGCCAAAGCCAGACAAATGCACTCAATATGGTCGGTTGATAAGCCAAAATTTACCAACTTGTCTATGGGCGGCCTCCATAATTTTCAATCCATATGAAAAAATAATATCAATCCTTTTCTTGAATGCATATTATGAGAAATATTCTCTTTCCAATGCAGGGAAATTGAGCTCAAGCATTCTAACCGACTTTGAGGTCTTGGATTCTAACCGACTTTCTAAATATCTATATACGTGACAATCTGTCGTGTCAGTTATCATTATAAGACTTAATTTGATGATATCGTGATAGGTTATTGTCAAAGATATTAGATGCCTCTATCCGTTTCTAAGGATTTGTCTCGGGGGAGATGCATAGGATGTAATATTATGCCAAAATTTCATTGTCAAATGTCCAAACCCATTTGATGATACAATACAATGCAAACATAACATTATACAACACAAGAGAGAGAGAAAGAGAGAGAGGGGACAGTTTTAGGGCAACCGCCTAAATGGTGCAGTCCACGGGATCCATATGCGACAATTACATCCCAACTAAACAACCTCCCTTAACAAATAACCCTTTCATTTCCTGGGTCCCCCCCCCCCCGCGGCCCAAAGGAGAAACCTCTTACTGCACATATTTTCATGGATGAGGAACTCTGGCTCAACAAGAGATTTGCCACAGTCATACTATTAGTCCTTTGTTTCGTTCCTTTGTCTAGCAAAAACGACAAACAAGAAAAGGGAAATGCTAATGTTGAAAATGTTTAAAATGTTTTCACAAATATTTATACTAATTTAAAATGTTTTTACATGGGGATATATAGAAAAGGGAAAAGAAAAGTGTAAAAAAGGAAAAGAAAAGTGTATATCATTATCTTAATGATCCTCTCCTCCAAGTGAGTTCAACGGTCCCTTCTCAAAATAGTAGTATAAATTTAAATGTAAGCCTAAAAAATTGTTGATTCAGTAATAAGAGTTTTGAATTTACTTAATTAAAATTTCGGATTTGAATTTTTAAAATAAAAGAGAACTTGTCCCTTAATGGGTCTGACAGTTAGTTCAAAACAGAATAGACAATACCAATAAAATTAAAAAAAAAAAAAAAAAAAAAAAAAAAAAAAAAAAATTGCATTGCCCCTTACCTTAAACAATATCTCTCTCTTAATTGAATAAAAAAATCAACGCTCTTTGTTGGGTTGGATATTTTTTAGCAGATGACGAGGTCATTCAAAGTTCAATAAAACTTTTCACATGAAATTCCAATCTGGAATACTCCAAAATTTGGTTGGGCAATTAGGGTAGTGTTCTGTATAAATATTATCCACAGAAAGAAAAATATTAACCTCATGATTCGGAGCCTAACACTGTACCACGCCTTCACTGAAAGGGAAACCATTTTGATGATACATTACTTTAATTGAAGTCTATTTAAAGGTGACTATAAACAAAGAACTTACGAATACGTTTACCCATTTTATGGTACAACTCATCCTTATAGGGGTATCCAAGTGGTAAAAAATCTTTTACTCAAGTGTCTTCCCCAAGATCTCTTATTTAAATTTTTGTGAACACATATATTTTTACCAATTTTGCAACCCCTATATAACAAAAAAAAAAAAATGATACAACTCACACGAGGGCCAACTTGCACAACTTTAGGATCATACACACGTACGTGTGTGTGTGTGTATTGAGTTTAATGCTATTGAATCCCTAAATAAATTGTTCAGAACTAAATTTTATGTGACAGGTCATATTAGTATGTTTTGACCAATTCTTAATTAAATGTTCATTCGAAAGCTATAGTGTCGTGTAGCTGCCCTGTGGAGGTGGGCTATGCTGTGTCTAAATGTCCAAAACTAAGTTTGTCGTGGATTTAGCATACAATCCCCACCATAACTTAATATAGAAGAAAACTTAGTGGAGGCGATTTTTGAGTTTTGAATATTAAATTTACACGGAGCTAGAGGTTAAGAAGCAACTTCCCATGTTTGGTGAAGAAGAAAACACATTAAAGAAGACATTGTAATACTTAGAAAAATGGGTACGAAGAATAGAACAAAATATTGATGTCATGAGAGTGTGATAATATGAAGGCATGGAAAGAAATGAATTTTGTATACATATATATATATATATATATATATATAGAGAGAGAGAGAGAGAGAGAGAGAGAGGATTTAAGGAGGGAAGATGAGAACCATAGATATTTAGTATTGTTATTTAAGGAAACTTCAAGTATTTCTTCTTAATTATAATATATTTGTGACAACAAATGCATAAATTTTTATATATCCCCTAATTAATAAGAAATTTTGGTCTTCTTAAGAGAAAATTTGGGTAATGATTTGTTTTTAAGTTTCATTTAATATTTAAAGCTTAATAGACAAATATTTTTAGTTTAATTTTCTATTGTATTTTTTTAATTTGATTACAAAACACACCTATGTAAATGCACACAAAGAATAACAATAATATTTTGTGAAGTCAAATGCAATATTTTCCATCCTAAAAATTGATGAACATTTTGTACTGCATCCTATTAATTTCTCTACATTGAATATATATTCTGGGAAAAAAAATCAACTTTATAATTTGAACTTTTTTTCAAATCTTTTCTTATTTCAAAATGAATATTATGAAATAAAGAAAACCATATATTGACGGATATGAAGATTGAAGATACCTTCTTTTCAATACAAATGAAGATACAAAGGAAGAATTTATTGGGAGAAGTATAACTTCTATTGATGAAGCTAAAAATCATGTGGAGTTTAGTCTCCTCATTGTACCATTGAACAAAAAACTCATGCTAGGAGGGAATGAAGTTTAAAGTACCCTTCGTTGAATGTAGAGGAAGGGTATTACAAGTTCCTTAGAGAAAATATAAAATAAATTTTTGGATGGTTAGACTTGGCCACATTTCAGCTTGGTCCTTGAACCAAACCGTATAGATGTTCAAGCCTTGAAACAAACTTAAACCATTTGTGTGGTTTAGGTTATGGATTCGTGAATTAAAGTTCAAGTTTCAATACAAGAAAAGGGTTTAAATTAATTTCAATTTGAGATGGTTAAGATCAATTTCGAGTCAAAACCATTTTTAAGGTTTAAAAAAAGAAGTGCACACAGGCTTTCTTGAAATACCCTCATCTAGGTCTTTATAGGGATACCCGAATGGTAAAAAAACTTTTACTCAAATATTTTTCCCAAATCAAAATTTAGTATTTGAATTTTTGTAGGTGCATGTATTTTCATAATTTTCACGACTCCTATGTGACCAAGAAAGAGAGATTTATGTGTTTTTTTGAATTTTAAAAGTTAGAATTATGTGATTTTTTGTTAAGGCCGATCTAATTGGGGTTGAACTTATTATTATTCTTGGTCCATAAGAATTTAAGGTTGAAATTGGCTGATTGACCCCAGTCAGGGCGGCTCTAGGCTGAGCCGCCCCCAACCAAGTCCATAATCGGTGGACCAAACTCAAGGCACTCGCATCACATGACAAATGGGGTTGCCTATGCATTGACTCACTCGCCATGCATGTAATTAGCATAGTGAGAGGAACACGGACAATCATTCACCGTGTCTCACTCATCACTCGCATGGCATATACAAATATATTAAACTTGGAAAAGAAAAAAGAAAAGGTCTTTTATGTAGGAGAGAAGATGGTCCCTACCCAACTTATAGCATGGACACAGAATTCACAAGAAAATCCACATTCTTTCTTTTGGGGGGGGGGAGAATCCAAATTTTAAATGTGTGCTAGCAAAGCAAAAGCATGCACTCATTCTCAAGCTATATAGCTCCTTTAGAGTATAGGGCTCAAAGGAAGTCTTCTTGTCTTCTTGTTACAATTTCAACAATAATAGTTGGTCATTACACACCCAAAACGTCAATCCGTCTTTCTAGCTTCCACTCACCATCACCAACCGTGCATCAAGCAATCCCAAATTCCTAATTTGACACCCTTCTCTCTCTCTCTCTCTCTCTCTCTCTCTCTCTCTCTCTCACATCCGGAGTCAGCGAGGTATTGATTTGGAATTTTTTGTGGTTTTGATAGATTCATTGTTTAGTCATTTAACGTGTAATAGTAGTAGTAATGACCTCCTACAACCCACAAATTGGTTCAAAGTCAAAAGCGCCCACAATAACCATGATAAATCTTGATTGGCTATGTTAGTGAAGGGAACATAGAACCGCCGGACTCTTGGCCTAATGGTGCAAGAGGGCTCATCTCTCACCTTGTGATGTCAGAGTTCAAGTCCACACATCAACCTAGGAAAGCCGCCCTCTAATAAAACCCAGTATATATTTAAATTAAATTAATTAAAATATAATTTAAGATATCAATAATAAATATCAAAAAAAGGAAAAATGATGTAAAAGGATAAAATTTATTGTCTTACTTGGTAAAAATTCCCTTTATTTATTAAATTATACACGAGACTTCTATTAGATTAACGATTGTGATCCCATAATTCAATTTAATTCAATTTTAATATTTTTTCTTTGTCTTCAAAAGCTCTTAAAGTTTTCTCATAATTCTTGCATGATCAGTGAAAACTAAGGACAACATTCCTTGTCATTTAATTGTAACAAAATAAAGTAAATCGAACCTCAAGTTGAAATGATGATTATTAGGTTTTTTTTTTTTCCTTTTTTTCTTTTCATTATGATCTTGTATAGGAATAAATTAGGGTTGAACTCAAGAAAATTTCAAAAGGGGGGAGAAGACCCTTCCATATGTGGCCTAAAGAGGGAGAAATAAAAAGATAAAAATGTAGAAAATGTATTGATTGTGCATGTAACTCTTATGAGATATTGCACAAATTATGCAAGGTGTGCATCACTGAGAAATTCTATTTATCATGAAAATTTTAGTCATGAATCTTTTGCCATTATATAAATCACCCTTTTATAATTTGATATGAGAAAATATGATTTCTTATAAGAAATTTTTACATGTTAATGAGCTTGGCTCATATACTAATGGCGGCCTTGTGGCCCTTACCATTTTAAGAGTAGCTTTTATGTAAGAGAGAGAGAGAGAGAGAGAGTAAAAGATTTTAAGAAAAGGAGGGTAGAGTAGAAGGCTACGATGTACGAGGTCAATGATACGAAATGAAGAGAAGGAAGTAGCGGTCAAGAGCAGAGACATTTGAAGTAATCACAAATTCACAATCTTTGTGTGTAGGTGGACAAATGGGCGGCCCACGGATAATGATATAGGCTTGAGCTACATTCTATAATTACTCTCTACTCTTTAAAAAATAATAAAAAAAAGAACCTTAATGAACTTACCAAAAGTCAAAATATTTATTTGCTGCACCTGCATTCACCATATCTTAATATTTTTAAAATAATAATGATATCGTTATTATTATTATTATTATTGAAGTGGGTGAAAATTTTTCTTCCCTAACTTTCATCACTCATATTAAAAGCAAGTCACCTAACCATATACATATATGTACCCATCCCAAAAAAATAGTTTAATAGTCATAAACCCCCTTCTCTAACCTAAAAATTTCAAATTTAAATATCTGTATAATAAATAAATATATATATATACACACATATATACCCATGAGGTACTTTTGTGCCCCGCCAGAGGGCAACTGGACCTTCTTCATTTCCCGGCCGGCTTTCATGAGTTTTCCCTTCAATGAGGTGTATCGTTCTTTGATGCAGGATATTCGGGAATAGGTTACTTCGGAAGTTAACTTTTCTCTGCCCTATCTATTCAAATACAATTAATAATTATTTAATTTTAAAAATATTTATATTTTATACATTTATATTTTCAAATTTATAATAATAAGTTTTTTTAATATAATAATTCAATCATCGATGTCTATAATTTTATATTACTTACGTGATCAATTTTTCTTACATACGGGTTTTCAAATACATTAAAGAATTTTTTTCAGCTAATACAATAATTTTTATATATACACCGTGATGGGATGCCAGAAAATATTGAATATCAAATAAATTATACTAATATGAGTTTCTTTATTTATATAATTTAAATTTAATTGAAACAATGACTAGTAAGTGTATGAATATTTATATTGGTTCTAGGTTAAATATCTTTGACATGACCCAATAAACTAATCGATTGTTGCTAGTTGGAGAGACACCACTGGTGCTGCAATACTATCTATCTAGCATTCTCTCTCTCTCTCTCTCTCTCTCTCTCTCTCTCTCTCTCATGCCTGTGCATGGTGTATGAATAATATAATGATAATGGTGGGATTTTAGCAGGAAGATAATTTTAGCAGGAAGATAAATGAGACTTGAGAGAGGAAGTCATTTTCATTGAAAATTCTTGTGTCTACAGTCGTCCTCAAGGGGGAGAGGTGTAAGCATGACTCTCTCATATTATATATGTAAATAATACTAATATAAGAGTCAAGATTAGTGACGCGACGATCCTTCGGGAACATCTCAACTCTTCTCATTTCATTTTTTTTTCCCCCTTTTTCCTTTCCCACCCCATTTGGAAAGAAAAATAATGCTTAAACCGACCAAAAAACCATAGTCTTTTCATTACATGCATCACCACCAAATACATATTATAACAGTTATCTCTCTCTCTCTCTCTCTCTCTCTCTCTCTCTCTCTCCCCCCCATTTTTTATTCTTTTTTTACAGCTATTCTTGTTTCATCGGATCAACAAGGTACTTAATTTTTTCGGAGAGAGAGAGAAAGAGAGAATAGGGTAATATATAGCCTTCATTTTCGAGGAATCATTCCTAAGGACCCATGTACGTATGGCCAGAGCATACTCTAATGAGGACACGGTTTAGCTTTTTCGAAACAAAATCCCGAAAACCATCATGCAAGAAACATTTGTTTTATATAATACATATATATATTATGAATAACTCTCTCTCTCTCTCTCTCTCAAACTGGGATGGATGACTGTTTGGAGAGAGAGAGAGAGAGAGAGAGAGAGAGAGAGAGAGGGAGAGGGAGGGAGGGAGAAAGGGGATTGGTAGATGAGAGGATCACAAAAAAACCAAGTTGAAGATTTGATATGATCCGTGTAATTCTAATAAATGCAAAAAGCACAAGAGAGAAAGATTGTGCGGTGCTAAGGTACGTTTGGTCAATTTACTCTTGAAAAAAGATATACTGAAAAATTATAAAATTGATGGACGAAACCAACTATTTATTTATTTTTTGAAGAAAAGAAAAAATAAAAGAAAAATTTTTTGTGAAAATCCCGAAAAGATTTCATAGAATCAATTGTAAAACAAATACAAACAAAAAGCAAAAAATGAAAAGGAAGAAAGGCCACAACGTTTGTTGTCAATATCATGGAGCCAAAGCGTGGTCACGGGCTTCTCTTGACTCTCTGCTCATCCCCCACACGCATATACCCAAAAACGCGCAAATACAAATGAGTTTTTCACAACTCACAACCCACACTCACTACTTCCTATCTAGAGTTTGTAAGCAATTCTTGCAATCTTCCCCCACCCTAAGCCCTTCCTCTCTTTTCCAAACTCAGTATTATGACTTGAATATATTGCTATGGTGTATAAATTTGAAAATTCTCTATTTTTATGGTGAACTTTTAAAATAAAAGTCAAATTCTTTCTGGATTAAATTTTTAATGATTTCAGCTTATTCTAACCTGACCCGGATTAGATGTATTACAGTTGACCTCAGACTCATTTAGCAAATAAAAAAAAAGATTGACAATTAAAACTATTTCTCTCATACTTGAATTTTATTAACAAACCAAAAAATCATATTCACATTCACCTCGAACTCAACTATTTAAAAAGAAGAAGAAGAAGAAGAGGAATCTTATTGGACATGCATTCAACGAATAAGAAAACATAATTAGGAGAGGATCATCTCTCATTATGTTATCTCCATGCCCTAGGGATGGCAATGGGATGGATTAAAGCTGGTTTCCATACCGGTTCCAACCCCATTTGGACAAATTTGGGATACATATAAATAGTTTGGAGTTCTATTTAAAACTCCAATATGTTTGGCGAGTATTTAATAATTAATCAGAGATATCTCGAACCCGTTTATTTCTAAAATCTTTATAATATCAGTAGTAACTCTATTTCTCTAGTAGCCTTATATAATCATTATATTTTTTTTTTTTTTTACAAATCCTAGTTTTTAGAATTTTTCTTAAGTTTCTAGGGCTGTATTTATGAAATTATTAAATTTTATTTTTAATAATAATAGTAAAATAAAGATCAATAAGTTTTGATTTTGGGAATGCCAAGGATGATTTGTTATTAGGTTTGGGTTTATAATGGATTTGAAACATAAATAAATAATTGACAATAAATATGCTCAATTCATCTCAATCCCGCGCCATCGTCATCCCTACTGAAAAAGGAAACTACAAATTAAATTGGTTTAGCCTAGTTAAAATCATACATAATAAAACAAAATAAAATAGCGTGCTCTAGTAAATTAAAGTTTTGTGTATTAATCCCAATAATAGAAACCCTTTAACTAAGTTGTATGATAGCATCAAATAGCCTTTTTTTTTTTTTTCCAAACATCAAATGGTGAATTTTGGACTAAACTATGTTCAATTATTCTGATACGCAGTTAAAAGAGTATATGCACACGTAGAATACAATAATATTTTTATACATACTTTGTTACCGGAATAGGGTATGTCTACACGAGTGTCTCTTTCTTAGGGTTTGCGAAATCATAAATGAGAGAAAGAGAGAGTAATGCACATTTGTATATCAAAAACACCTTGTTGGCTTTAAAACTAATTAAATTTGGAGCTGTTTTTCATGGGTATGTCGTTTTAAGAAAAATGTCTTAGAATTCCAACAAAAGGAAACTGTAGTATACAAGTGTTACTTATTAAGCCTCATTGACCAATTCACCCTATAAAATCATAATAATATATTCTATGATTTTATTAAAAAAATGTTACTATTAATGAGTAGGGAATCAATCATTCGATCTGACTTGTAATTTTTTGCATAATTGAGTGGTATGAGTTCTTAAATAAAATTCTCATCTTTTGTCCATACATTAGCTAGGTATTTTTCCTGACTTGAACTCATGACTTCCCTCATGGAGCAAGTTTATCATTGTGATAGAGCCCACTCTCATATTATTTTCAACAATGACTTAATAGTTTTATGAATTAGATATCTTACCAAAAAAAGATGATCAATTTTTCATGATGTGAGTATGAAAAAAAACAACGTTGCAAAAGAAACAATGAAAGTCACCTATTAAAAATCTACATTAAAGAGACAAAATATAGCATACAGCCATATAGAGACAGAGGTAAACACACGACGGATTTTATAATTTTTAAAAAAATTAAACATTATTTTAAAATTTTTTTAGTATTATTTCTAAAATTTTAACAATATTTAATAAAATACCATTAGAAATATATTATATATTAAATTTATGAGAATAGAATATCTCGGATAATTAGTTGATTATAAGGTGAGACTCATAGAAAGGCACCATAAGCACAATTGTCGGATTAAAACAAAGGATTAAGTTAAAAGTAATTTGTAGGCCAAAATAAATAGTAACTGAATACTTAAAAACCAAAAAGAACTAAATAAGAAAGTAGAAAAAACTGGAGGGGAAGGGTCCAAAGCCACCGCTAAGGGGGCTGTGGCCACCCTGTCCGTCTTTTTGAAATGTCACAGTCCCATCTTAAAACACCTTAACGTATGCTCTCTTACTAGGTAGGGCCAGAAAGCTATGTAGATCTTTCTATCATCTCTCTCTCTCTCTCTCTCTCTCTCTCTGGAATATGGAAGACTAGAACAGAGAGAAAGAGAGAGTTTTATATTGCGGGGTCGTACGACAAATTAACCATCTCTTATCTTCCCCACCACTTGCATCACGCTTAAAAATTGTCATATTAAATATATATATATATCTATATGGAGATATAAAAAAGGGGAAGAAGAAGAACAAGTAGGAAGAAGAAAGATGGCTCTAAAAGAGTAGTTTATGACTCTCTCTTTCTCTCTCCATATCTCTCTCTGACTATAAGCTCTTTTTTCTGTTTTGGGTTATTGGTTTTATGGCAATTGCAACCAACATCATGAGTACTCAAGAAGAAAACAACACCACTTGCAGCCAGAGCAATAACAGCAACAACAAAGATGATCAACACGAACAAGACATGGTGATGCCGGGTTTTAGGTTCCATCCTACGGAGGAAGAACTGGTGGAATTCTACCTTCGCCGTAAGGTTGAGGGCAAGCGTTTCAATGTTGAGCTCATCACTTTTCTCGATCTCTATCGCTATGACCCTTGGGAACTTCCGGGTATCTTTTATATCTATCTTTCTTTCTTTATATTATATACACAATATATATATATAGTTGTCCCCTTTCCTCCTTCTCTAACAACCTATTTCTCTCTCTTTCTCTCTCTTATCATAACTTTTTGTGGAATTTATATGTACAGCTTTGGCTGCAATAGGAGAGAAAGAATGGTTCTTCTACGTGCCAAGAGACAGAAAGTACAGGAATGGAGATCGACCCAACCGGGTGACTACATCAGGGTATTGGAAGGCAACCGGAGCTGATAGGATGATCCGAACTGAGAATTTTAGGTCAATTGGGCTGAAGAAAACCCTAGTTTTCTACACGGGAAAAGCTCCCAAGGGTATTCGAACCAGTTGGATCATGAACGAATACCGTCTACCTCACCATGAAACTGAGAAGAGCCAAAAGGTACTTCTACAAAAATATACTCTTTTAAGACATAAAGGGGTCATCTTAATATGGGTTAATTCACTTTATTATGAATCCCCTCTTTTTCTTTTTGGAGAGATTTTCTTCTTGTATTCCATTTCTCCACCTTCCTTTCTCTCTCTTACAAGTTTTCTACCACGCTCAACAATCTTTTTTTTTTTTTTGGCCATTCACTTCAATTCATCAATATGTATGTGATCTGAACTCATTGGAATTTGAGTGTTTTCTAAATTCATAACCCTTGTTCAATTTCTTCCCCCTTCTTTCACAAAGCGGAACTCCAAGACAAAGTGGGGTTTGCAAAATTTTTGTTTTTATGAATGTGATTTGGGGTCTTTTTAAATCAAAATATCAAACAGGATTTATGTATGTATGTTATGAAGAGGTATGGAGATGTGAAGGGGATGCCTTAAATATCAGTGACCCCAGAAACCACCTCTCTCTTTAAATGCTTATTCTGAGAACATCATGCTCATACTCTCTCATCATAACTCCCTAGCATTCATATGTAAATATGAATGAATATCCTTAAAATTAATTCTGTCGAGTTGCCACAGAAGGCTGACACATCTTTTTTCTTTTTTTTCTTTTTTTTTTTTGAATTAGTGAATTTAATTCAAGATTTTTGAAATCTTTCTACGTACCTTACTCACCATCTCTTTTCTTATATGCTTTTAGGCTGAAATTTCGCTTTGCCGGGTTTACAAGAGAGCAGGTATTGAAGACCACTCATCTCATCACCTCCCGCGCTCGCTCCCTTCTTCAAGCAGGCCATCATCATCCAGGGGAGGCACTGACAAAAGATCTAGTCAATCAGCAACAAATCGAGCTCAACCCATGGAACAACAAATAATTGATATTGAGAAGATGGCTGAAGCCGCAGGCGTTGGAGGAGGAGGAATGCCAAGTAGTAGTGACATTAGCCAAGTAGGGATGGGTCTAGGAATATCTTCAAAGCATAATAATCCTTCTTCTTCTTCTTCTTCTTCATATGGTGCAATGACTCCACTACTTGAAGATCATCATCATCAAGATCATAGGATGATGATGAATCTTCATCATCATCACCACCATCCAAAGCAGCATTTCCCCACTTCTTCATCCCTCTCACACATGAACTTCATGGTGTCTCCTCCTACTCCTAACAATACTTCTGCTACTAGCCATCACGTGGCGATGAATGCAGTAGTTGCAGTTGATGACCTGCATAGGTTAGTCAACTTCCAACAACATGCAGCTTCTTTCCAACAAAATTCATTACAAGCACTCATGCTACCTCCCACCACCAATGCATTCTGCACTGACAAGCTCTGGGATTGGAATCCTTTGAATGAAGCAACAAGTAGCAGCAGAGACTACAACCCCAGCACCACTCCCTTCAAGTAATAATTAAAATTTCCCCTAAAGCTATGCATCCAAAGTATATACTCTTTCTTTATGTTATTTATATATTTTTACTGATCAAAAAACTGATTATAATGTGTGAGAGACTCAGAAAACTGCTGAGTTTGTTGTTGTGAACCATGTTTAATGGGGTCATTAATTGGATAGACTTTGATTTGCTTAGCTTTATAGACCTTTTCTCTGCTTAGTTTAATTAGGGCATGTGTGTGTGTGTGTGTCTGTGTCTGTGTCTGTGCCTCTCTCTATATCTGATCATAGGGAAATTTGGAGGGTTGTGTCTCTTCCCTAGTGTTGAATTAGAGGAATCTTAGCCTTTTATAAGAGTGATTTGCCACAAATGTAAAATTGTTTGTGATGACTTTAATGGTGATCTCTACTTCATTAGCTTTAATTGCTTATAATCTTATTATGGTTCAATTGTGTTTGTTATATTAAAAATAATAATAACTTTATACTGAAATATTATAAATTAACCAAATTCTAAGTGACAGATCACTTTAATATATCTTTAAAATTCTTGTTGCTTGATTTAAAAGATTTTTTAACTAATTCAAAATTATTCAAATTTGAAACATTTTGATTTTGAATTAAATGAAACTTGATGTATTTAGTTCTTAATTCATTTTATTCATGTAATATTAATGTTAGACATGTAAAACATATTTTCTCATCAAGGAAAAATATTTCTAATAATCTAAGTAAATCCGGATAAGATGAGTTCTAAGTGAACTGATTTTTCTTTTGAAAATATACTTGTGCTTCTTGAAATAGTAACTTAACGTAGAAACGAAGGATTTCAGTATAAATTTTAGTTTTTGTGAATGAAAAATAAAGTTCCAGTATTGGGCGAGATACAACTTCAGAGTACTAAATATGCAAATAGTTGTGTGGCTTGGTGCCCCTTGGCCCTGGGATTCCTGATCTCTCTCTCTCTCTCTCTCTCTCTCTCTCTCTCTCTCTCTCTCTCTGTGTCTCTGAACTGAGAAACACGGTTTGGCCACTATTTGTCCTTGGGAATAGTAATTTCATGAGTGGTGGACTCTTCTCTCCCATAGAAAGAACACCTATACACATTCATATATAAGACACAGAATCCAAAATTTACTGTCAGTTTTGTGGCATGGCATGGGAATCATAAAGCCATAATTGCAACAGCGTGGGACACACTCATTCTGAAGGTCAAATAGCACAAAATGGGAGGGCCTTTTGGACCCATTCCACAATCCAAATATCTCAACCCCCCCCCCCCCGGCCCAATGGAAGTCACAAAAAAAAAAAATCTTGTCCCTTTTTGCCTGCTTGATTGGTGTGGTGGAGGGACACTCTCATACATCCACTAGTACTAAATTGAACCAACCCAAAATTTAATTTTGTCTTGCTTGCTTGCTCTCTCTCTCTCTCTCTCTCTCGCTCTCTCTCTCTCGCCCCTCACCTGTGATGAAAGGTAACTATATCCTTACACAAATACCATTCACGGTCAGTGACACACTATTTGACATGGCATCTCTCTCTCTGTTCATGCATTTGGGAATAAAGAGAGAGAGAGAGAGAGCTCTGATGCTAAAAAGTGTTGAATGACATAAGGCACGGATGCTAAGTTTGTAGATTATTCTGCTTGGGATCTTGTCTAGTCAGTAGGGGTGCAGGCTGCAGCCATTATTGCTGCAAATCATCAACAAAACCTTTGGTGGGGGTTGGGAGGGCATGCGCCCTTGAATTTAGGTGTGGCTTGGCTTGGCTTCAGACTTTTTTGCCATATGTTTACTAGAGAGGTCCAGTCCATGCTTAATAAAAAAAAAATAAAAAAAATTGTCATTTTTATGCATTTGCATGGCCGTTTGGCAGTGACAGGCCATCTGTCTTGCCCAAAACTCCATTTTACTAAATATACCTCTTTGTATATATACACCCCCATGTTGATGTTTTTTGGTAAAGGAACTTGTTCTTTAATGTATCAATATTGAGAATAAAGATATACTCTTGCTAATTTATAGGATTGTAAAATTTTAAATTTTGATCGTTCAAAATTGTATTTTTGGGAAAAAAAAAAAGGACTGCGACAATAAATTTCTCGAAATAAAGTATAACATTTTAAAACCTGTACGAAATGAGGGTCTAAATAAATATGGTTCTTAATAGTATCTTTAAAAAAATTAAAAAAAAATTAAAAAAAAAAGTGTGTTAAGTACCTGATGAAAAGATTTCAAAATTATTATTATAAACAAGACTCTTTTAGCTCAATTTTTCATATCTTCCTACTCTAAATTTTAACATCTACGAATAATAGTTTTAGGTTAATTGCCCTATTGGATTTTCTGGTTATAGACCTAATTTCCTTTCTTCGTGAGCAATTGTGCCCGGTGTTAGTGTTGATCACTTTTGTTTTGGAGGGAGGTTATGCCCTAAGTAATCATCTTCTTCTTGTTTCTAGCTCTCTAGCTTCTTGTCTCTAATGGATTTTAGGGATCAATAATTGTCTCGTGGGTGCTTTTTGAAATCTTAAAAAATTTTAGAATATTCAAAAAAGACAATAAATGATGTCACTAAACCATGAAATCCATCTGGGATTTGATGTCCCATAAGCCAATGTCCAATATTTTCTTTGTACTTATTTCACAAACTTCAAATCAGGACTAGGGTTTTCATAGGAGGAAAGTGTGAGTAGATAATACAAGATTTGGGTGATTAAAATGATCACAACAACGGACAACCAGTCTTGTGGAATGGGATATTAGATCTTTTAACTAAATATACCTCTTAAATAAAACCCTCACAGATACTTGAACCACATTAATCGGAGTATAACTCTAGATATCGGTAGCGAGAACAAAAAAAATGATCATGAAATTTTTTTTTTTTAATAGAAGAGACTTAAACTCGAGATTTTTAAACGGAAGTAGATGGTGTCAGTTGACTTTAGCTCACCAGCATGATCATGAAAATATATATATATATATTAATGAAACAAAGGTAATTAATTAATCCAAAATAGCTTAGTTTATTTTAATGAAATTTGTAAATCTGTCATGACACTATCTTTTTATTCAATGCATCAATGTGTAAATCTGTCATAACAAGATATAGAAGCAGTTAGGTGAACTACAAAATTAATCAATGACCTAACAGAGTTTATATATCTCCTATGCAAAAGTATCCTAGATAAACTTCCTATCAAGTTGAGCTACATGTTTCTTTTTGGGTCTAAGAGTAAAAGGGGTCGCTTTCCCTGATCAACAAACACTCCTAAACCTCAAACCATCATGCAAATAAAATATAAATTCAAAATCTTTTAATATTACTGAAAGAGTGATATGGGTATCTCCATGTCTTTCTTTAAAGACAATGTAAACATGGTTTTGAATAATGGGGAACTTCCTAAGAAGCATCTCCCACGCACAAACATGTTTTCTAAGGGAACTTCCTAACTCTCCCCTTGAAGACTCATACAAAGTAAAGCTAGTAATTCGAAGATTGTCGGACCAAATCTAGAGTAAGAAAGGGAGTAGAAATTGGAGTAAAAGGAAATATATGAGACGATGGTCTTTGAATAGAGCTAAACCCATGGGTTTTTTTTAAAATTATCAGTATCTGGTAAACATGTTGGATCCAATTAATTTCAGTTCAAATCGGGTTAAAAGAAACAAAATTCTCCTGATACTTATTTTCTCTGTACATAAAATTCTAATCTGAAACTTTATTTAAAAGGAACTGTCCGGCCATGAAAACGAACCGTCGGAAAAGCCAAAGTTTTTCACGGAAGTTAAAGAAATTTACCACGTGAATAACTTTTTCCACACAACCTTCTCATAATCTGACATTTTACATTCAATTTTGTCATAAATAACAAATAAAGCAATTTTTTTCCATTAGGCCCATTACCCAGGTCAATGTGTTTATATCAATGGGTCGAGCAAATGGGCCCGCAAGTGTGTCGGGGGTTCCTTTCATTTACATTTAAACCATTTCTTTCTCTCCTTCAGTAAAAATAAAAATTAAAAAAAATAATAATAAAAAGGGTAATACAACTCCACACAAATAAATCAGGAAATAACACTGGAATGCAGTTAGCATATAATAGAAAAACAGTCAAGGTTTAAAAGGGTGTGGAAAAAAAAGGATAAAAAACACTTGGGTCTTGGGTCTGTAAAGTCCAGGCCAAGTCAAGGAGTCTGCACATGCAATTTTACTCACCAGGAGTATGTTTCAACCTCACAACAGGGCAAGCATTAGAAGCAGCAAAAAGTGCAAATTGAATTGAATTGAATAGATTGCCAAACTTTCCAAGACTTCTTGACATTAGTTCATCTTTTCTCACTATGATTATGGTACATTAAAAGCTCCAACTTACAAGGCAAGAATTGTGCTTCAGAGTAATTTCATTGACCTTGTGGTAGTGGGCAAGGCAAGTCCTTTCATCCTTGACAACTGCAAGCAGCCTGCATCTTCGTTTGTCGCGGATACATTGACCTTCTACTCAAGAATCAATGATGAATTCCTTTCCGAAGATTTTGCCAAAGAAATTTGAGCACTAGAATGATGTTTCTTTGTAATGATAATAAGTTCATACAACAATTTATGGCATGAAAAAAAATTTTGTGGATATACAAGTGATAATGAAATATTTAAATGTAGGCATACAACCCTTAAAACCTACACAAAAAATACAACTACAGGGACTTGTTAATCTCATATCTAGGAAAAGGCTATGAAAATACTAGGAATAAAATACAAGTTGAAATTGTCGCATTTTTATTTATGCATACATGTTTCTCTTGTCAGATGATACTCTTTCAAGAGCAGAATGAGTCCTCTTGCTACTGCTACCAGCATCTTTTCTTGAGATCGAACATAGCATGATTCAAATTGGAATCCCACCCAAATCAAAATCTTCTTTCAGTGACTTTTGGTTACAAATCTAATTTCACTGTCAGGAAACTCCTTCCTACTCAGAAATGCAACAAATGTGAGTGGTCGGGCCTTAACTTGGGTGAAGTACTTGACCTTGGGTTGAGTGGCCTGATCTTTCCACCGGCTCATCATCTGACCATGACCACAAAAGGTGAGAATTATGATAGCAAAGGAAGGGTCTACCATGGGAAGAGAATTAAAAAAAAATGATGTGTAAATGCTTACTAGCCTTGCTTAGCCAACAATTTAGATGGGCTATAGACAACCTAAAACACCATTTCTCATTAAGTATCAACAACCACGCGCATGACAGATACCCTGCCCCTTCCCTCTATTGCAGAAACAAATACAACAGGCTTTCCAGTGACCTGTGGATTAGTCAAAAATAACATTAACACAGAAATCATTTTTGCAAAGGCCACATTCCAAGATTTCACTCCAATAAAAGATAATTTCTAAATGTTATACCCCAATGAGGCAGTGCACAAAGTGCACCATGGGTACTTGTGCAGTGCTAACGGTTACTTCTTTGACATGGAAAGCAAACTATTTTGTCACCATGTGCTTGTTGCCAAATAAATTTTGTTTATCACATGCTAATTCAATCACTTGCACATAATTCTGAGATATTCCAGGATGTGTACCATGCCATAACATCAGACTAAAAGGAGATTAAGGGGGAAAAAATGGAGCACCACCACCCAGTAGGCTTCAGTCAATATTGAGCCTTGGCTCACTGTTTGTTCTATGAATTTAGAGCTCTATAATACATACATACATATATGTATATATATATATATATATATATATATATATATCTGTGTGTGTGTGTGTGTAGCATTATATGTAAAATGATGACCGGTAGTGGAGTCTCAAAAAGCTAAGTTACACAAGTTTTAAATACAGAAATAATTACCAAAACAAAAATGTTACATGCATTATTAAGAATTCTTCCCAAGGCAAAAAGGAATAACATCTTATTGATGAGAAAATAGAATGAAGCAATAGACAAAGTAATAAGGATGACTGGATCACATTATTGAAGACTGCCAATGGATGAATTACAAGACTATAGCAAACAACGAGGCCTCATTTGGATTGCACAAATGGGAATGATACCAAAGTCGCTCCCATTACAATGTTTGTGGTTGCTAAGTGATGGTTTTGCAATGGCCAATTTGGGAACTGAAACCAGCCAAGGCCTGTTTTGCAAAACCGAGAAAGGCGTGGGAATGAGGCAGAATGGCAATAGCAGATTCGGGAAAAGAAAAAGGAAAAAAATGAAAAACAAGGCCGAGTCATTTAAGGGAAATTTCATCAAGATCCACAATGCCCGTGCCCTTCCTCTTCTCAATCTCTCTTTTCTCCCTTCATCTTTAACTATTTGCATGTCTGTTAATATTGAAGATGAGAGGGTAACTCTCAAATCTCTCTATCTCCCTCTTCCTTCAAATTTTCAAACCCAAAATACCCAACATCGCTCACCCTCTTCTTGTCTTGTGTTGTAAATGCAATTTCTGTGAGTTTGCTCTTGCTCCTGTAACTAATGAAAGCTTATTTTTCATTTTTTATTTTGTTTTGGGGAGTGAAGGCTTTTGGTTTTTTGTTTAATCACTCTAGCTTTGTGACTGTAGAGGCATCATTCAATCAGGTTTTAGTTTTTCAATTCAAATTACTCTCAGTATGTTTGGCTTGATGCCTCATTCGACCGGTCAATGAGTTGAATCGCCCCAAAAAATTAAAAATTAAAAATTAAAAAAAAAATTACGTTTAGGCATGTAAATATTAGAAATGACAAGATACATAATAAACTGGAAGTCAGTTCAATTGTAGATAAAATGCGAGAATACCGTCTAAGATGATTTGGACATGTGCAGCGAAGGCCTAAGGGCGCACTCGTTAGGAAGGTAGAGAATTTAAATATAGGAGATTTAATAAAACGTAAAGGAAAGCTATTGAAAACTTGAATGCAATGTATTCGTAAAGATATGATAGTGATGGAATTAGTTGAGGAGATGGTCTTAGATAGGAATGAGTGGCGTAGGAGAATCCGCACAAACTAAATCGTTTTTTTTTTTTTTTTTTGACTTCATTATTTGTTTCTCATATGGCCTACCCCAAATTTTGGGATAGAAGGTCTAAATTGTTGTTGTTGTTGTTGTTGCGTTTAGCCATGTAAGAATTCTAGAGATGTGACTGTAGACCTAAGTGAGACTTGGAAAGAATTCTTAATAATGCATGCAACATTTTTAATTTTTGGACATCTCTAGAAAAAATTTTTGGAATCACTCTAGCTTTGTGACTGTAGACCTAAGTGAGAACTAAAAAGAAGATGTTCCAAACTGGGAAATTCATCACTAAAGGAAGAATAAATACATGGATAGCAATCCTCAAAAAACAAGTGTTCAAACAGGAAAAGGGATAGACAATGAGTTAGAACAGGTCATTCAAGAAGAGTTGTAACACCGACACTACGGTGTTCGAATATTCTTTCCGTTTTTGAATTTAATAAAATGATCCTCAATTTATATATATATATATATATATATATATATATAGAAAATATTTTATTTTATTGATTTTCGATTTTGGAGTATTAAAATTTAATTTTTGGTATGTTCAAAAGTATCCGTATTCCAATTCGTGATGTGAAGAATATATTTTTCACTTATTAATTTAATTGTTTACTCAATTTTTTTTATTTATAAATTTATATATCTAAATTAAAAATTAGAACTTTAATTTTAAAGTGGATATAAATATATATATATATATGAATATTTATTTAATTATTAATTTAACAAATACTTATATTCTCATTTATAAATTTTTATATATATATATATGTATTAAATAATAATAATAATAATGAAAAAAAAAAAAAAAGAAAACCGGGTTAGGGTTAGAAAACCCTAACCCATTTCACACTCTCTCTCTCTTCCCCTCTTTCTCTCTCCCTCCTTCATCTCTCCGCCTCTCCATCTTCCCGCAGCCAACCCATCGCCGCCGCCTCCGGCCTTCACCACCCATCGCCGCCGTGAGCCGCCGCCTATTCCCTCTCACTCTCCCTTCGGTTCTCTCTCTATCTTTCTCTTTCTCACTCTCTCGGTTGCGCTCTCTACCTCCCGCTGTCTCCCTCTCGCTCGATCTCTCATCCCCTCCACCGCGACCGCCGCGCGCTGTCACGCTCCGCCACTGATGCCCTTTTCCACCACCGCACCATCCTCGTCTCACCCTCTCAGTCGCTCTCTATCTCACTGTCCCTCAGCCTCTCTCTCGCTCTGCTCCTCTCCTGCGCGCGCGCGACAGCGTGCGATTGCTCGCGCGACTGGCCCTGCCCCAGCGCGTAACCCCGCGCGAGACTGCCTCTGCTCCTCCCTGCTCGCGCAACAGCGCGCGACTGCTCGCGCGCTGACTGCCCCTGCGCGCGCTCCAGTGCTCGGTAGCCCCTTCCTACGCGCGCCTTCTGCCACCTGCGGAAGCCCCAACCGAAAGCCCTAGGTCGACTGTGCCTTGTCCACTGCAAAGGTACGATCAAACCCTAACCCAAATTCTAGGGTTTCGATTCCTTGGTGATTATACTAAATTGTTGACTTTTGCTTCGAATTGGAAGCATTGTAGGTTTCGGACGGAATCGAATGTCGCACGGACGTTAGGGTTTTGGACCGCTGTGAAACCCTAGGTTAGGTAAAATACTAACTCATTCGATTTATTTAGATGAATGTAGGGTAAATTACAGTAGGAATGTATTATATATGTTAGAATGTATGTGAGATTAGATTTAAATGCATCGTCTGAAGTTATATGTGATTATTTAGGTTAAGTATAGAATTTTATACGAAATTGAGCTGTTTCGGATGATAGGATTGAGTTAAAGTGATTTAAATGGTTTCACTTAGAGTTTAATTTGACATATGCATGAAGATAATTAGAATTTGGGATTTAAGTTTAAGAATTTATGCAGTCTTTTTAATTATAAGTTGTCCTGCATATAGGAAATCAAAATACTATTTCCGTATGATGAAAATAGACTTAAATACCTTGAAAATGACATATGGGTTGAAGAAATCGGATGAGAATTTAAAAGTGTATGAATTTTCAAAGATTTTTCTAATTTATAGGGAATTTATGTATTTAGACGTGTTTCGATTTTGAATGATTTTAGGTTTGAATTTAACTTGATTTTGATTTGGTTAATTACTTATAAATGGAATGAAAATTGATGACATTAGAGTTTATTCAAAAATTGGAGAATTAAGGTTTGTACAAACTTAGGGAAAACGATAAACCCTAAGATTAATTGGAAATTTGATGATTATTGTGATAATTTGATTAGGTTGATCTATTTGGAGACTCGAGGAGTCGAGTTTGGTTTCATTGTGAAAATAGGGAGTGACCACCCTCCCTGGAATGTGAGTGGGACCCTAATCTCTTGCATGAAATATTGAAAAATTGATTTTTACCGTGTTTTTATACAAAACATGTTTTGGTATGCATTGATTCGATGTGTGGTATTTAATCTCAAATCTGTTTTGTGACTATTGGAGTGTCGTACTTATGTTTTCTACGATTATGCATCCATGTTTGAAATGAAATGAAATTGTGCCATGATTTGAGAAATGGAATGTTTTCTATCCTACCATTGCATCGGTTATTGATTTGAAATGATTTTGATGAAGTATATTGGCACACGATTTGAATCGTTTTGATGAACTATGTGGGTTGGATGCCCACTTGTGATGCGATACTATGATGATATTGATGATTCCGTAGCTACGAAGGGCGTTTGTAGAGGCACGAGTTGCCCGGATACGCTTTGGCCAGAGGTATCTGCAAACGTCGTGATTGTGATATGTACGGGCCCGGTTGAACCGAAAGGGGAGGTCCGTCAGAATAGGCGGTCTAGCACCGGGAGTTGCTTGTACATGATTGTGATGTTCCGTATGGGCCCAGTTGAACCGAAAGGGGAGGTCCGTCAGAATAGGCGGTCTAGCACTGGGAGTTGCTTGTACGAGCCAACGTCGGGGTAGAGAGCTACTTTTGAAACACTTTGCATATTAAAACCCCCGTTGCGCCTGTCCTTGGTCACGGTTGACCTTTGCCAGGATTCTTTCGGCTAACTCTATGTTATACTTGATTTTTAAATGGATGCATATGTGTGTGATATCGTGTGATTGAATAAATAAGTTCATTTTATTGAACATATCATGATTTATTGCGAAACTTGAACTTTTGTTTACGAATGATATTATTTGACACTCCAATTTTCACCTACACTATTAGTACTTGAGATTATCCCCTCACTCACTGAGTATTCTTCCCTGAGTACTCACCCCTCCTCTTTCCCTCCCCAGACAGGATTATTGTGATAGGGCGACGTATTTGGCTCGAGGACTTGATAGATTGTTGGCGGATTGGGTGATTCAGGAAGGTGAGATCTTAAGTTTAAATTGAAAGATGAATTATGTATTTTATTGTCGATCCTGCGTGGTCTTGTTGAGGTCCGTAGTTGACCGTGTATATATTTTGGGATGACTGTATAATTTTTGGACTTTTGTTTGCGAAACTCTCATTTCACTTGCATTGAGGCATTTGTAACTATTTAAAGTGTTAACTTGGGAACTTGTAATATATTTGTATAAATTTAGGTCCGCTCGGTGTGGCGGCTGCTCATGCTCTTGTTGGACATGACAGTAGAGGTCTGTGGTTAGGATTGCTGATAGTTTATTTAGCCTGGCGTTGTCCTGGATGTCTGTTGTGGTTGGTTGGTTGTTGTGAGGCCGGGATGGCCATTTGATTTATTTTCAGGTTGATTTTGAATTATACAGGTTTAATTGTACATGGGAGACCCCCGATTTATGGAGAGGTTCTGTCCGATTTTCTGTAGAAATACAGCCGGCATTCAGGGCAACGGGCGGCTGTTCACGATTCCCGGTTCGGGGCGTGACAAGAGCCCTTCAATGCCTTTGAACACTTGAAAAGGAATCATTTGCTTGCCACCATAATAAGGCTAAAAAGATAACTCTATCCCAAATAAGATCAATATCACTAAAGATTCTTAAATACCTCTGAAGTAAGATACACCAACTCACAGCTAATTTAGCACGAATCCAGAAACTTCTTGCATCCTTCTGAAACCTTTGAATTTAGAAATCAAGAAATCATCATAGCAGGACATATCCAACTCCCAAGTACATTAAAAAGTCCCACACGACCTTACAGTGAAGAAATAAATGATTTCGATTCTCATTGCTTCCCTCACATATGGTACAGATATTAGAAGAGCTTTATTTGTCCACCTAACTCGCAACAGATCATTAGTATTACCAATAAATGATGACTGACCAAATGAAAGCTCTAAACCTAGAACTTAACTTCCCCAACAAGATCAACAAAGAGAAAGGAAGGTTATGAGAATCTGGGGTAAAAAGGTCATAAAAGGTTTTGCAAGAAAAGGCACCAGACATATGAACTCTCCAAACTATCCTGTCAAGTTATTTCAACCATAAAGATTATAGAAGAAATTCCAATAATTACCATTAATGAGATGGAGTCAAATGGTTAAGTTGCTCCTTTGTGACCATGAAGTCAAGGGTTCGAGACGTGGAAACAACCTCTTTGCAAAAAAAAAAATGTAAAGGAAAGGCTGCGTATATATACGCTCACCCTCCCCTTACCCCACAAGACGAGAAGTACTTTGTGCACAGGGTGAACTTTTTAATGAGATGGAGTCCAAAAGCTGGCAATGGGAGCATTACGAGCAGTAGAAAACCAAAAAAAAAAAAAAAAAGAGGGGGGCTAAGGGAGACTCTGGAAGTCATATGAAAAACAAACCTGTGATACAAATTTCATTGGCTTGCATGAGCAACAGATGATCCAATTATGGCACCCATCCTGCTAACGGACGGACAAACTCTTCAATCACTTTGTGCCACAAAGCTACTGGCTCTACAGAAAATCTCTACAGCCACTTTCCTACCAAAGAAAAATAAATTTTTTGAACTTTACATGTCCAAAAGCAGGACCACTTCAGATTTAGGTATCTAGCCAGTTCTCCTACTTACTATATGATCTCTCGTCTTCAAAATAGATCTTAACCACGGAGAGTTTCTCAACAACTGCCCTAGCAACCAGGCAAAGTCCACCAGTGTCTTGAAGAGAAGCAACTGATACAAGGGGTACAAGAAAGTCAAATTAACATAATACAACCACCTAGACTGAGAAAAGCTCTCTTCCACTCATTCAGCTACTTAGAAACCTTGGAGACAAGTGGATCTTGAACAGATAACCTCAAATCACCACCCAGAGGAACAGCTATATAGGTGATTTGCCAAGTATACGCATCAACCAAAGGAGCTAACACATCTAAGACACTATCTTAAATACAAAGGCAAAGAATATTACTTTTTACACATACGGATCCAAAGACCAAATATCTATTAAACAAAGGCTTAAGTTCCTTATAGGCCCCTGAACTGTGCTCAAAACAACTTCAAGCCCGTAAGCTTTTAAAGTGCTTTTAAGGAATCTAACTTTTGATAAAAGTGGCACTTTTGGTAACTCGATAAGTTTGAACCCCAGAGAATCCTACATGGTGGATGAATGCATATGTGGCGTCTCCACGTCATAAAAATTGATGACATGAAATTTCATGTCAAAAAAGATGATGCGCGATATCTATTTCATCAAAATTTAAATAATAATAATAATAATAATAATAATAATAATTTTAGTAAATTTAAATTTTAAGAAAAAATTAAAAAATGGGAAAAGGAAAAAACAATGAATAAACAATATTTTTCCTTCACCCATAAGTGCTACCTTTTGTCTAACAATAGACGCTTTACAAGCACTTTTCAAAGATATGGGACAAGGTTTGTGCTGTAAATCAAAGGCTAAAAAGGGATTTAACCCTTTCAAAAATTAATGGCTAAAAGGGAAACATTATCTAAATCGAGTCTATTGTCCAAAAGGAGCAACTTCCTCTCATTAGAAAATGAAAATTCGAAGTCAATATCATTAAGAAAAATGTATAATTTATACTTTATCATAGGAAATACCCAAGGGAAAAAAAGAAAAAGAAAAAAAAAAAAGGTAATAACACATTACTAAGCCAACCTTGACATAGGGGTATAAGGATTTGTCAAGTTGACTTGACCTATGCTAAGCATAGCATATTCAATTGTTAAAATCAGAGTAGTAAAAACATTCAGCACAAAATACAATACTCCCTCAGCAAATCACCAAAGGCAAAGAAAGCTGCCTCCAAATAAGAGCAAAGCTTGTGAGGCAATATATCATTTTCAAGAAACATAAACAATGTAAAGGTGGCATGACATTTGCAGGCCCACAAACCCATTCAGCCACATGCCAATGAGGGTTGACCAGCTAACTTTTCCCTACTCATTATCAGTCAGTACTCGTAAAATGAAATAAGATACACATATCGGAGCATAAAGTTCCAAGATATCCAACAAAAATGCATGACATCGAAATAATAAAATCTAAGCATACATATCAAAATATAGAAATAGCACTATAACTGCTGGAGTTGACTCATAATTTTTAAATGAAATATTTTTATTGGTTGCTAAGTTTCAACTTTTCCTTTTTTTTTTGGGGGGGAGCTTGCTAAGTTTTTCTAATTGAGAATATTCCTTCGGTAACATTTTACAAGTTCTGTGACTCAAGAATGCAACTCCATGCAACTGGTGGAGTGTATAAGCAACAACTCTAGCGTGCAGAAAACTTTAAGAAACTATATCATTCTTCTCTAGTTGATCTAGAGGATTAAGAGTATTATTTTGGGATCTATGTGAGGATGTAACAGGTATTTGAGTTTGAGCACAGGAACTCAAACTAGATTATTATTTCTTGTACAAGCATTTTTCCAGAACATTAGAGTAAAGAACTTGAGTATCTCCGTGGGCATAGGCTAAGAGTACCAACTGCCAAACCACATAAGTTTTTGTCTTTCGCATTATTCATGTTTGGTTTTACGCATGTTGTGTTGGTGCCATTTTCTTGGTTTCAGGTTTATCCCCAACAATAATCTTTAAAGATATACAAATGTAAACTTGATTCAACACCTTCATATTACAGGGAAGGAGGAAAAAAAAAAGAAGTAACAAGATTTATGCTAGTTTCCACTTTTAAACATACGAATGTATATTATGTCCACAGTTGTAAATCAAGGTAAGATGCTGGCTAAATTAAGTAAAAGTACTTGCTACTGTGAGATAAATAAGGAAATGTTGCATTAAACTGGCAAACCTGAGGTATGATAGTCTGAATTTCTTCTGGAACAGCTTGCATGACCTTTCTACATAATTGTGGATCCCCTCTTAATAGATCCATCTTACTTGCAACCACAACAAGGCCCCATCCTCCTTCTACTGCCTGTCTCGCTATTACAACTTCAGCATGCTTCATGCTACTTCTAGAATTAGCAATCTACAATTTCATCACATGCCAAACAGATAAAGTAAATAATATATTATAATGGTACACACAGCAAATGAAGCACTTGATGAATTTTGAGTATATTTTGTTGGTGGATAACCCTGACAAAAGATTCACAGTAAAGACCTCCTAGGGAATGAACCAGGGATGTGGCTTGTTCACAAGCAAGCAATACAACAAGACTTGATGCAATGAAGAAGCTAAAGTATTCTAATATCAGGATTTCAACTTGCAGAACAACGAGAAACAACATGGCAGGGAGCTCGACCATGTTATCTTAAAATGCAGGGGTAGATTTTGAGTGCTAGGATGCATGGTCCTGCTGAAATTATGATGAGAGAATTATAGAAGGAACCTTCATAGGTCTTACTGACTGGGAGTAGTAGCAATCAGTTTTTAGCCAAAAGAGAGTGGGGAGAATAGTTTTTAGCAGGATAATTAAATGCACATTGGCTTCTGCTGAAAGGCATTTGTTGAATTTTTTTTTTTCCCTTCTACAACTTCAATGCTCTAAAAATCATTGGGGAACATCCATAGTGAATTTTCAAGGCCATCAACAAGTGCCATGCCGGTACAGACTTGTTTTTGGTTCTGGAGAAACGGAAACAAAATTTATTCATGCTATCAAAGACCTTTCACTAGGTATATTACAAATCAGATCTATGTTAGGTCTCTAAGGCTGGCAAGAGAAAAGACCATGACTGGATATGGAACTGTAAACCGATACTAATATTTTTATAGAAATGTATATTAGCGGTTCAATAGTTCTGAGGTTTGAGCTTTGTGTCAGCAAGGACCATTAACCCCCAAAGAAAGCTAAAGCATTTAGGAGAAAATAAAAGGTTGGGGAGATTAAAGGCTAGCAAGCAACAAACCTCTTCCGCATCAACGTCCAAAGCAACTACATGAGCCCTCATAAGATTCTTTCTTGACTGCATGATGCTCAAGGATGAAGGCCCTTTCTCCTCCAGCTTTGTCCTCCGCAACCAACCGGCAGTGTCAACCTAAAACAAAAACCATCAGTAGAATCTTACAACCAAGTGCTCCAAAAGTTTGAGCTTAAAATGACAGAGAAGGTTGTGCTTAATATGTTATATCTTAACGCTTCCCCCTCCCATGTGGGCCTGAGCTCCTAAACACGTAATGAAGTATATGAGGTCGAGTGTTTGATAAGTTTTGAACTGAAAAGGTTTTGCTCTTATACGATATCTAACAACCAATTTTCCAAAAGTTTGAGCCTAAGTTGACAGAGAATAGTGTTTACTATGTGGTATCTTAACAAATAGCAAAATTTGTAGAAATAAAAGCTTACAAGATTCAAAGAGGCCCCACATGTGGCACTACAATATTTTAAATCTCTAATGCATCAACCTAGAAAGTATCCATTATATGCAACGTTAACTAACAACTAAAATGGCCCAAGGACAACCAACTCCCTTAAAAATCAAAACGTCACATAGTGCTTAAAGCCACCAAATGTGAAGAGTCCAGATAAGTGATGGGTAGACAATAATTACTAGGATCACCCCATCATCTAGCAATCTACAATCCAAATCATGCAAACCAATACATTATACTTCTGCACTCAAAATTTAGTCAAGGTTTGAACAAAATAATATTTTAATCAAAACAGTAATTACAATATTCACTTGCTGTTTTTCTTTTCCTTTATTTGTTTTGGTACCATTTACAAGCTACTTTACATATACCTACCAATAAACACAATAAAAACAAATGAAGAGTTTAATATAAGCAAACTCGCCTAAAGTAACAGTCCAAGCTTTAACCAAACCTGTCTCCCACGTACAATGTACAAGGGTACATAAAGTACCGCATTCCTGAACTAGTAACCTACACCATATTGTATTGTACCAGAATCTAGGTAACATTGGTGTCCTTTTCCTACGAAGAGATTTCTTCTAAAAATTGAACTAAAAACTTCAAGAAAAGATGCAAGCAACTTTACCGGTGGCTAAATATGCCCATACGTCCTAAAAGTTCAACCTAAATACCTTACATATGACATTTCATCCAATTTCCAACTTGACTCAAATTGGATGCAACTACGCCCCGATCAATTTTAATTATGTCCCTAATTTAGATCTGCAGAGTTGCCTTGGAGAACAAGAACATCAACAAAATAAATGAAGCAACCAATGAGTCTCTTATTTACTCTTTGCTAATCCAAATGGAGAGTGTTCATTCTATAGGAAATAATGTACATGGAGTTTCAACTCAAAAGGCTCAATTTTGAAATATGCATGAAAAGAATGAAATACTCCTACAAAAGTACATCAAGTCCTAAATGAAACTTAAGTAGAGTCGGGAAATGAAAAAGAGAACTATGTTGAAGAAATGCTTACCAGATAAACAGTTATCCATTTAAACTGAAACTGAGCTCTAACTGAATCTCTCATCAAACCAGACTCTGGCCCTACCAAAACACGCTGTTCTTGTAGCAAAGTATTCAACAATGTCGACTTTCCAACATTGGGCCGCCCTACTTTTGCTAGCTACAATGGCAACTTTTATTCCTTGTCACCAATTGAGCTCCTTTTCAGTTTATCTTGATCTAGGACAAGTGGAAAACAGTATTTAAGTTAAAGAAAGAAGGGATATCAACACTGTTAGTTTTGCAGAAAATAAATTCATGAAATACGTCTTACCAACTTTCTTACATTTGGGTTCTCTAAAGCTTTGTCAACAAAAAATATCATCCAAATATCAATAAAATATAACAAATACTAGAAAATGCATTTCTTTTTACAAATCAAGAGCATGTTTTTCTGTTCCCTGAACTTAAATAGGTCTCGTTGGTGAATCCCATATTACAATAAACTTGAAAATATTTAATGTTTCACATGAACAAGGCATTTTAAAGAGAAATGAAAATTATCGTAGAAAGTTCAGTCCGCAGCCCATAATGACCAGACAGGCTTAGCTATATGGGGGCCTTAGATCAATGTGTAGGAGTCCAAATGTACTCTTCTCCAACTCCCTTTAGGATTCTCATGCATACGTGCAGGGTTAAGTCTATATTATATAGTTTCCCTAAGTGAGGAAAATAAAATTATTTCAAATGTCTTACTTAGGTCATGACAAAGTACATTAGCACTCCGAACCTCCTATGCCCACACTGATAAGCGAAAAATCCCATGTTTTTTTTATTTTTTTTAATGGAATGACCAACAAGACACATTTTAGACAGATATATAATAGGTTCTCAATCAAGGAAACTGTAGTTGATACAAGAGCCAACAAATCCATAACGAAGCTAAAGATTGCACGGTTTCCTTCCCTCTAATTTCCATTTTGGCATACATGGTCTTCACACACTTGTAAGTTGTAACTGAGAAACAGGTATAACTTAGCCAATAATTCTGCATTTCACATGGACAAATACGTATTTTGAAGAGGCATTTATTTAAACAGCAGGCGACAAAGTAGTCAATTATAGCACTTTATTCATACATGTACATCTCACTAGCAGACAACTAAATAATTATAATGCCATTAGAGGGGAAAAAAAATATATATATATATATATATATATAAAAATATATATAATGATGAGAAGTTAAGCAGATACCTCAAATATATGTTTTGAGATGAAATCAGAATAAAAGTTCAAAAATTACTATCTTAAAATAGGTTTTATTGCCTACCATTCAAAACTTTTAGGGCATAAGCAAAGGTTTGTAGAGCTTCATAAAGTTCAGCCATACCCAATCCAGTTTCGGCAGATACTGCAACTGGATCTCCAAATCCTCATTTATGGTCTTCAGCTGCTGCTGCCATAAGTGAGCCAGCGCTGTCATCAAGTGACTCACATACATCACCAAGATAGTCTTGATACCAGGTGCATACCTTCGCAACCATTTTCCAACCTCTAGATCCATGGGTTGCAATCCAACTCTAATCTCAGTGGAAGACTAAAAAACTTAATTTATGTACTCCAAACAGACCAAGACACCAAAATCAAGTGAATCTCAGAATATTTCCAGACACAAACAATAATGATATTTGTGCTGAGCACATGCAAAGAATATCAAGCATAGAATGATAGCACATGTGAAGAATATCAAGCATTAGATGATTACTTTTATCTAGTATTCAAGTAAAACTGCAAGCAAAGCATACTTCCCATGGTTTATTTCATGACTCGTAAATTACTCAATATATGCATGAGGGAAGTCCTTTAAACTACTGATATTCATTACAAAACTAAAAGGTATGAACTAACTTACATCACATCTATCAGAAAAACGGCAAATTGCGACCTTGATGGCACATCTGCAGTCATTTCTGCGGTTCTTTGAAGAATAGAACTGGAAGTTTCTAATCCAGCAGAGTCCAGAACTTTAAATCTCAGATCACTCAATTTTGCAATGCCTTCACGAACATCCCGAGTAACATGATCATCAGGAGCATTGTATACAGGAGCCTCCCTCCTCCGAATCAAACTAAAATGGCATAAAAAGGAGATAAAGGGAATCAAGTATAAATATATATATATATATATATATATATCGATATCGGAGATACATCTTAAACATGATATCATAGTTGTAATGAATTCCAACAATTAAGGAACAACTTCATCTGAAGTCCAACCGGTTAAATAGAGCAGATTTTCCCACATTGGGACGGCCAATGATTATCACAGGCGGCAGCAGGTCAATGTCCATTTTGGTGAAATCCACTTCCTTCAACATTTCCTGATCAGAATTGTCATCATCATGCAGAGAATAGCCCGGTAACGCATTTTCTGATCCACTTCCTGGTCCACAAAATCCAACACTTGGTTGAACGTGAATAGCATAAGGAAATTGGCAGGGCTTCCATCTCGATATTGCTCTCCTAGTGGAACCATTTATGCAAGTAAATTTGGATGGAATCCCTAGAAACCCATAACCAAATAATATCATTTCAACCAAAAAAAAAAAGACAACTTGTACTTTGGCAATGCAAACACTCAAATACAAATTTATCAATACATAGAATGGGCCGCAAAAAAAGGATAACATGAAGAACATCTACGCACACATGGAAACACCACACCACTTACATGGTAGTGCCAAAATAAGGTTATTTAAGAAAAATAATGCCACACACACCAAATGACTCAAAAACCAAATAGACCAAATCCTAGTCCGCAGTCCGTCTGACCAAGTCGTCAAAATTTTTCTGGTGATTTGAAAGATACTTTTTGACCTATTCACAATTACTAAGTTTAAAATGTTCTTAATTCTTGCAGATATGGACTTGTCACGTAGGATTTGAACCATTTGATCCCTATTCATAAGGTACATGAACCATTAATCTTTTAAGAATCTATAATTATAAGTAAAATCTAGTATTAATGTGTTGTGTTTAATGGATTGCAACTGAAGATAGAACGGGCAGATAACAAAAGGGCATAGCATAAGCAATAACCAAATATTTCAATGATTTTGATTAATTACCTGATGCAGCCCTAGAATGACGATGAATTGAATGGAAATGGAAAGAATTTGTGAAGCAGTTGGGTCGACAAAAGGAAGGCGATCACTACGAGTGAACCTTGTTTTGGTGCAAAGCCTTCGAAGCCATGAAAGAGCCATCCACGCACAAAAGAGGGGTTTTCTTCTTTCTTTCTTTCTTTCTTCAAATCCAAAATTTACATGTTTTTGTCGTAGAGAGAAGCTAGGGCAACAGTAGAGAGAGAAACAGATAAATGCAATAGGAAGCCGCTGCTTGAGTTAGGTGATTGTGGTCGAAGACGAGCGGGCTCAATTGGGGGGGGGAGGGAGAGAGAGAGAGAGAGGCGGGAATCAAAAGAAAACCTGGTACAGGTGCAACCGTTGGGAGTATCGAGTCAAATTTGAACCGTTTGCAAATCATTCGGTTAATAACTCAACTCATTAAATTCATCATATATCAAATTGAGATCAAATAATATAATTTTAGACTTAAAAATTTGATAAATAATTTAATTACATATATTAATATATATTATATATATTTATATATAATTATAATAAAAAAATAAAATAAAATATATAAATATATTATATAATAATTAAGTTTTCAAATTAAGTGCAAATTGATTTCATATATTTTGTTATGTAGTTGAGTCAAGTTTGAGTCTCTGTTATATTTTACTCATCGAATTCAAGTCAAAGAAAAAAAAATCAAGTTCAAGTTCAAGTATAGAGATATCCAGAATCGACTCGTTTTTAAGTTTGGTTGGTTGGCTTTGGCTAGTCTATTTTGGGTGGAGACAGGTCGGAGCCGAAGGCGGTCACGTCTAGGTGGTCCTTCTTATATGGAAAGATCACATAGTTTTCAATGTTATAACATGACACAAGTAAGAAAACTCAAGTGATAAAATCTTTCATCTCTTATGAATCTCGAAAAATCCGATAGATATTCATTATGGAACATATATTCAAAACACATATCATCATATGCTAATATAAGCTTGTACACTCTCCTATATTACGTATGGCAACTTATAAGACACGTGTCATATACAGTTTAATCTGTTGTTGGCTCATCCAAAACTCCTACCACGAGTCAACACATCTCAATTCCAAATGCTAACTCACCCGAAATTCCTGTCATGTGTCAACACATCTCAACCATAGGTGCTAACTCACTAGAAGCACAAGCCACATGTCAGTATGTCATAGCTCTGGGTGCTGACTCATCACCCTAAGTAGCACCCCTTAAACCTCATTTATATACCCTTCTCTGAAAAATGAAATGAAATCTTACTCTCTCGATCTCTTTATGATATTCAAATTGTTTCATTAAATTAAATTTTTCTGTGTATTTTTCCTAAAGGATAATACATTTGCAAAGAATTGTAAATCAATTGTCTGATATGTTCATTGACTAAAAAAAAGTTACAAAATCACATTTTCTTACTGAAAATGTGTCAATCAAACTTGATATTCTAGCTAAACAATTCCCAGATATTTTAGCAAATGAATCAAAAGCATGTTTAAAATGTGGTAAATCTCTTGGCGTCAATTCTCGTAAGAAAAGAGAATTTATTAATCATGAGCATTTAAAAGAGTTGAATAACAAAGAATCTCATAAAATTTCTGATAACAAAATTCATACTCCTAAAAAGTCAGATATAGCTCCTAAAGAACACAAATTTCAGACTCCTGAAAAATATATAAATGAAATTTTCATAAATTTCACCAGTACAATGATATGTGGGGATCAAATGGAAACAAAAATTGATAATATTTTTGCATATAATGTAATACTCGAAATTATGGAAGAAATCAATAATCTTGAACCGAGGAATGTAGACAAAAAAAATGATTGGATAAAATGGAAAGATACGATCTAATTTGAATTAGATTCACTTACTAAATGCAAGATATTTGGACCTGTAGTCCAAACACCCGAAAGTTTAAAACTTATCAGATATAAATAGGTTTTTGTGTGAAAACAAAATAAGAAAAATAAAATTATGCGATATAAAACACGTCTTATAGTACAAGGGTTTTCGCAAAGACCAGACCTTGACTATGATGAAACACATTCCCCTGTAGTGGATATAATTACATTATCATTTCTTTTGGCCTCAGTGGTATATAAAATACTTGAGGTTCATTTAATGGATATGACCACTACTAACTTATATGAGATATTAGAAAATAATATTTATATAAAAATTCTTGAAGGATTTAAACTGTCAAAAATATGTGATTCAAACAATTGAAAATTTTATTCTATTAGATTGCAAAGATCTTTGTATGACTTAAATTAGTCAGGGCGAATAATAGTTTAAGTAAATATTTATTTAAAAACGGTTATATAAATAACCCAATATGTTCACGTGTTTTTATTAGGAAAACTGAAATAAGATTTGTAATCGTTACGGCATATGTTGATGATTTGAATCTTATTGAAACTCTTGAAGAGATCTTTAAAACTACTGAATATTTGACAAGAGAATTTAAGACCAAAGATTTTAGGGAAGTAAAATTGTTTCTTGACTTACAAATTAAACATCTAGAAAATAGAATATTTATTCATCAATCAAATTATACTACCAAGGTTCTGAATTGTTTCTACATGTACAAGGCACACCCATTAAATACTCCAATGGTCGTTCGATCATTTGATATTGAAAAGGATCCTTTTAGACTACAAGGAAAAGATGAAGAAATTCTTGATCTTAAAATACCATACCTTAGTGCAATTAAAGCATTTATGTATTTTGTTAATTGTATAAAACCTGATATATCATTTGCTATGAATGTATTAACAAGATTTAGTTCTTCTCCAACACATCAACATCGGATAAGGTCAAGCATATTTTTCGGTACCTTCAAGAAACGATTGATCTTAGATTATTCTATACTAGTAATTCTAAACCAAAGTTAACTGGACATGCGAATGCTGGATTCTTATCTAATCCACATAAAGTACGGTCTCAAACTAGATATTTATTTATATATGGAAATATTGCAATTTCATGGCGATCTATAAAGCAATCTATAACTACCACCTCATCAAACTATACTGAGATTATAGCAATTCATAAAATAAGTCGAGAATGTATTTGGATAAGATTGATGACTCAATACATATTGAAAAATAGTGAGCTATTTTTCAATGAAAATATTTCTACAATATTATTCGAAGAACTCGCATTACTTAATTAAAGGGAGAATACATCAAGGAGATCGAACTAAACATATTTCACCAAAATTTTTCTTTACACACGATTTTCAAAAAAATGTTGTAATTGATATGTAACAAGTCCGATCAAATAAAAATTTAGCAGATCTATTTATCAAGATACTACTAATAGCAACATCTGAAAGATTGATAAGAAAAATAGGAATGCATCTACTTAAAAATCTCAAGGGATATTTCCAACAGGGGGTAAATGCATATTGAATGGTATAGTCTTTTTCCTTCACTAGATTTTTTTTTCACTAAATTTTTTCCTAGTAAGATTTTAACGAGACTTATTTTCTGTGTAATGGATATCTAAGGAGGAATGTTATAAATGTCGAAGAATCTTATGGATGTCCATTATGGGATATATGTCCAAAAAACATGTCATCACGTACTGACACGTGTTCATCCACGTGTCTCCTCTGTATCACACATGACAACTTACAAAACACACGTCACATACAATTTAACCTGTTGCTTACTCACCCAAAACTCCTACCACGTGTCAACACATCTTAATTTAAGTGCTGATATACCCAAAACTCTTGCCATGTGTCAACAAATCTAAACCCTAGGTGCTGACTTACCAGAGGCATGTGCCATGTGTTAGTACGTCATAGTTCTGGGTGCTGACTCATCACCCCATTCAACATTTATTAATAGTACCCCTTAAACTTCATTTGTATATCATTCTCTGAAAAATTAAATGAAATTTTATTTTCTCAATCTCTCTATGATATTTAAATTTTTACATTAAATTATATCCTTTTGTATTATTTTTTCTTAGAGTGTTTCATAACATGCTTAAGTGTTTTCTTTTTTTTTTTTGGGAGATTTTATGTTCAAGCCTTTAATGATATATATTAAATATAATTATGTTAACGACATATATTAAATATATAAATTTAAGTATATCAATTAATTTTAAAAAAAAAATCATCACGTGTAAACCATATTCGATTAAGTTTTCTCTTAATAGAAGATCTTTACCTTAATCGTTAGATGAGTCCAAAATTAATTGAAATTATTATAGTTGGTTAGTATTGAATAGCACATATAAAGTGATTTGATCAAATATATTATCAAATAAAAAATGATATTTTAATCCATATATAATTTATGTAATCTTAATATTCACTTATTTTGATAAATTTACGGAATCAAAATTATATAATTTGATATACTAAGAGTAAAACTTTTATATATCAAGAGTTTTGTATATTGACTATATAGCACTGGATGCATAAATATAGAAACTATGTCAATTGTTTCAAATATCACCATATTGGGTTATCCTAAATAATTATGCATGCATTAATTTGAACAGTAGCTTGTATCTGATATTCTTGAACTTGTCTAGTATCATCCATCACATTCTTTAATGTTGTTGGAGATGAGTTTTGACTCCATAGATTCGGCTCCTTGTGACTTGAACTGATGCTTAGTGGCGAGACTTAAGACCTGCAAAAGACCACCAGAGCATCCTCCAGCGGGGGAGGTTTCAACGCTCAAATCAGAAAGAGCGGTTTTTCAAAATAATGAAAACAGACTAAAGGAAGAAGGGATGGCGGATCTCGCTATGATTGATGTGCCGAGTGTCAAGTCCAGAAAACTTACTTAACTTCGATATATCAAAGGCTTTTATATGGGTGCCACAAGAGTCATGTGCATTTAGGGTGCTACAATCTTAGTTTTCATACGAGGAGATAAGAAGATTTCGGAGTTCAAACGTTCGAGATATGAAATTATTTTCATTTAGGAAGTTTGATTATACGTGGAGATTTTTTTCCTTATCAATTAGATTTTTAAGGGTTTCCTTCCTTATTCGCAAATACATTCATGTTGAGATAGGAAACAAAAGTCGCGGTGAGATCCATTTGAATATTGTCTTAGGTCGACAAGAGACATAGTTATTGGTCCCTTAAGAAGCTGTTAGTCATCGATCGAAGGTAGAGAGGGACAAGTATTCGGAAGCACCGAATACTTCTGTGGATCGACTGCACAAACCTCATCGAGAGTTAGCCGAATAACAAATAGGATATTACAGATGATAGATCCTCTTGGTGGGTCGGGGTGACATGGCCCATTCAGGGAGATTCCATCGATAGAGTGGGGCGATACAGACCCATTTGTGTTTAAACATATTGAACTTTTTGAATCACAGGCCTTGCATTGGCTATTAGACACTTTTCATATTAAGGCTTTTGAATAGGGTTCCATCATTTGCCCCCGACTCGTGGTATCGTTTCGTGAGAAAGACACTATGAGTAGCAACCATTAGGAAATGGAGAGCCTTTTATAACATGTGTCGTTTTGCATTTACGAACCGTTTGTAGTGTCCTTTATAAGTTTTTTCTTGGGAGAGGATTTGGTATTTCCTCTTTCTCGCTCTTGTTTTTTCCTTCTATCAAACTACCTCTGTACACAGGAGACCTTCTGTAAGAGAAATGGCAAGAGACCCTACTCTTCAAAGCATTAATAATATTAGGAGTGTTATGTCAATGGCGAAACTCCAAAAAGTTCAGACCACCATATTGGTGGGTAATGATTATACTCAGGTGTCAGCCACAGATGAGGACATAGCGAATAAAGCACCAGAGGGTTGTGTTTCAATATACAAGTAAATGGTGAAGTTTGACTTGAGGGTACCATACATTGGCCCGTTCACTGAGGTGTTGTACCGTTGGAACATATTTTCAACTTTGTTGACCCCCAACGGTTGGCACCTTATTGTTTCTGTGACCTCCCTGCTAAGGTTCTATTACCTTTGCTTTGATTTTGACATCTTGGCAACCCTTTTTTCTCTGGTAAGGTACACGAAGAAGGGCTCGACCTGAGATTGGTATAAACTACAAACTCGTCCTAAATCCGACTGTGGATTTTATTACAAGGAACCCACTAAGAGTAATTAGATACACAAGTATTTCTTTGTGGAATTCAAGGACAAGAACCATATGCCGATGCTTCCCAGTGCTGATGGGAGGCCTTCACTCGGGTTACAACCTTTAAACCCTTCACATCACTTTTGTTTCGTGTATTTGGTCAGTAGTTACTATAAATCTACTCGAAGGGCCATTTTTATTGACTTCTTAACAGATGATCAAATGCTGTCTCTAGCGGGTCTGTTGACAGGAGAAAAAAGAAAAATCGATAGGCCTCTCTTGATCAATAGGAAAAGGATTTGATTGGTCGATATTTCAGGTTTTGTGGACGATACCCCACTGAAGGAGATTATCATTAACCAAGATTCGTCCATAAAGGACCCTTCGGAGAGGACCGACGGGACGTCTGCCCAACCTTCACTAGCACTTCCTCCTGTAAAAAGGAGAAAAATGATACAGCTCGAGTCTCCAGTGGGAGGAGGGCACGAGACAGGCAAGGAATCCAATGGGTGCATATCTTTGATCGCATCAAGGCCATCCAAGGTTGAGCCAGAAAAGCTTAATAGGGCTAGTCGTTCGCCATCCACTGATGACAAAGGGGTTTCAGTGCCAGGTGCACTCACTGTTGAGAGGCTCGAAGGGGCTCCATCGTTTGCTGCAGAAGTGAGGGCACCAAGGAGGATAAAGACTCAAGTTATATCAATTAAAGAGCTGTCCGGTCCATCATATGCCGATCTGCTATAGCTTTCTTGTAAGGGGAAATGTAAAGTGCCCGATGGGACTGTCATCCCTCCTTTTATTCCTATTCGATCCTTCCATGATGACAAGGGATCAAAGGAGAGAGGGATAGTAGCCATTAGCGTAGGAGACAAATAGTGCAACTATGTGAACTTGGCTGAAGCAAAAAGAATAGTCGATCGGCTCAACTTTCACCGTTGCGACTTAAAGTTACACAGGATGTCTATGGAACAAACTGGTGGGGCTGTTAAGTCCATTGGTTTGATGGTATCATCTTTTGAATTCGTCTCATTTTGTTTTTTTTTTTATCGTTGATTGATCCAGTTCCCCCCTTTTTGCAAACAATGGCTCTAGCGAAGTTTCAAGAACGACGGTAGAACATCTAGAGGAGCTTGTCAATCAACTAAATGCTCAGATCACAGTATTGTGAGATGTTCCTGATCTGAGGAACGAGGGTGCAGATGCAGGGGCAGGAGAGGCGCTCAAGCCATCGTTGGCTAAGAAAGAGGAGGAAGTGAAAAATCTGCGGTGGAACTTAGGTTTATGTTAGAGTCATTGTAGAAAGTTGGAGACCGAGAAGAAGGCTCTTGAGGCGCGATTGCAAACCACCAAGGTGTTAGCTCAGTTACATGAGGAGTCTCTCCAGGTGGCGGAGCAAAGAGTGACTAAATCAAAAGAATATTTGCTTAAAGTACCACTGTCTTTAGGGATTACCAACGTGAGTTTACAGAGAGATTAAAACGTGCTGAAGAGATAATCCATCGGTTTAGACTGGATGGAGTTCTGCCTCTGATCAAGGGGGCTACTAGTCAGGAAATGATGGATCAAAGTATGATTCCCGCCAGGTCGATTGGTATTCCAATCAAACTGAGAGCAGTCGCTACGAGGACTCCTCAGGAAATCTTAGCACTTCCCCATGTTCCCCTGAAATCTATATAACTCGTCTGCCATTGTATCATAACAATTCTTAATGAAGAATTCTTTCGTGTTCTTTCGTTTAGCATGTATTAATAATAGGGGATATTTCGTTCATAGTTTAGATAGTTCGAATAGACTCATTGGTCACACTTAGTTATTTCAGACTTTCTTGGAAAATGTCGACCCATCCAGGGGCGTTCTTTAAGTGTGTGTTTCGACAAATGCCTCTGACTTTTCGACAAGCAATGTTTACTGAGAGTTATCCAAAAGAGGGGGATGAGGATGTCCTTAGGTAGGTTGGAGCAACACAGGCTCGATCGGATAGATCCTTTCAGTAGGTCAAAGTGATAGAGGCCTATTTAGGGAGATAGATCCCTTTGGTAGGTCAAGGCGACAAAGGCGGAAGATAGATCCCTTCAGTAGGTCGAGACGATAGAGGCCCATTCGGGGAGATAGATCCCTTTAATAGATCGGGGTGACAAAGGCATATTCGGGGAGATGGATCCCTTCGGTTGGTCGGAGCGACAAAGGGCCATTCGGGGAGATAGATCCATTCAATAAGTCAGGGTTCAAAGGCCTGTTCGAGGATATAGATCCATTCGGTAGGTTAGGATGACAGAGACCCGTTCGGGGAGATAGATCCCTTCAGTGACGACATGTTTCTTTTCTATAAGGAGTGATCAATAGCAATAGTATGATAGAATAAAAACGATAAGGTAGTCATGCATGTTCATTACCAAACGGAAGTATACTACTGCAATGACATAATGACTGCGTAAGATAATCGTATCGTGATGATTAGTTTGTGGTGGATACCAAAAGCTCTTGGTCATAAGACAATGGCCCAATCTCGAGTGGAGTTTTGAATTTAACCTTCATGTGTTTCATGTTAGGTAGGGCCTCCAGCGCGTTCAGACTTGGCCTTCTCAAGATAGCATTATAGGGCGGACGAAGATTAACCACATTGAACATCGTTGTAGCTGTTGCATGATTTGGCGGCGCGCCAAGTGTGATCAGGAGTGAAATGATCACTTTTGGGTATATCTATTCACCGAAGAGTCCTTTGAGTAGATCTGTGTAGGGTTAGAGATATGCGGGGTCAAAACCCGTCCGTTTGAAAGCATCCCAGTATAAGAGATTGCATCCTGCACCTTGATCAACAAAGACCCTTTGGACATCGTCCAGGCCAATTTTGACAGTGATAACGAGAGGATCGTGGTATTTTGGATCTACCCCGATTAAGTATTCATTGATAAAATTGATGACTGATCATTTGCCTTTAACCTCTGCACCAACGTGGGTCGCTAGTACCTCTGGCGCAGTGGGGAGAGGGACGTTAGGCGAGTAGAAAATTGGTGCGACCAGGCATTCGACCTCGCTTCCTTAGGAACTATCTAAAGGATCTGAAATGTCCAGTGGGGGATGAGGTGTTCAAGAGGTTTGCTCCTCAAGGATTTGGAGGATCACTCCATCTTGACGATTAGCTGGTGGTTGAGTAGCCGTCGATCGTCCAATCCGTTCTATCATGGTAGTGCCTGTCGATTACGATTCGGTATATCTCTACCTTCTCTACTGATGAAACTTTGTAATCTCCCACTTCGGACCAAGAATTCTTGCTCGTCTTTGAGCTTTCTGCAGTCGTCAGTTGTGTGACCGTAATCACGATGAAAGTGATAGTATTTGGTCCCGTCCTTCTTGGGATCATCCTTCGTGGATTGGGGAGGCCATCGGATATAAAATTGGTCCCTGATCTGGAATGGAACTTAACTGGAAGTCTTATTCAAAAGGGTGTAAGCATTGAACCTCTGAGGAGGTGGAGGGTCTGGTCGATTTCTTATTGGTGAGAGTCGTCGAGGTGATCGACTACGTTCTCTCTTGGACGATCGGTTTCTCCTTCGGTCAAAGGTCTCGGCGTTTTTGGCCACAATGTACTTCTCAGCAAGAGAGTAAAACTCTTGGATAGTGAAGGGAGGATTCTTTGTGATCAAAATTTTCATGCCTGATGGGCCCAGTTCAGTGAGAAGCACAGCTAGCACAATAGAATGGTGCAGGGTTAGGATCTTCATCATCTCGGTCTTGAATTTCTCTAGGAAGTCTCTTAAGGGCTCATCATCTTTTTTCTGTAACGAAAGTAGCGAGGAAGACTTCTTCTTAGCTCCTCAACTGATTATGAAGTGTGCTTAGAACTGCTAACAAAACTAGGAAAAACTCCAGATACGAAGCAATGGAAGCGAATTGAACCATGTTAATGCATTACCCTTGAGGGTGGTAGGAAAATGTTTGCATATAGAGACATCTATCATGTCTCTTGAGATCATCACTGTTACGAAATAAGCTGCGTGATCACGGGGGGTCAGTTGCTCCGTCGTACCTTTCCATAGTGGGTAGGAATATATCCCAACGTACTGATTCTGAGGAGATCTTTAGATTGAAAGGTGACATAACTGAGGGATATAAGGGTAAATCATTTCTTCTGCCATTCGCCCACTTGAGCTCTTCTGTAACAAGTTGTTCGATTTCCTTTCTCAGGTCATTAGGATCCCGGCGAGATGTTATCGACGGTTCATGGTTCAATCGAGGTATGAACCTACGTGAGCGTGCTTGTCTAGATCCTCCTCAAGAGGATTGCTCTTCTGGCCCAATAGTATGACTGAGTCCATCTAGTTGTCAGCTCATGCTTTGTATTTTTGACTCTAATCTTTTTAGTTGAGGACGGTCGATTGGCCCGGTAACATCGACGCGGTGGGCACGACTAGATGCCCTTAAGACGCAAGTTGAGGAACCTACTCTGTATGGGGAGGTTGAGCATGAACGGAAGGATTGTCAATAGAGCAAGTGGACGCCACAGGAAGGGCTGCATCAGTGGGGGTCGCAGTATGGCCATCCATGGCGGATACGGCCTTCGATGCGGTTATGGTTCTCTATTTTGGAGGCATATTGGTTTGACAATCCAGAGAACTCAACGAAATTTCTCTAGTCTGTTTCCCACAAACGGCGCCTATCTATTAGAAGTGAGTTTTGACTCCACAGATCCTTGACTCCACAGGTCCATTTGTGATTAAGTATATTGAACTTTTTGAATCACAGGCCTTACGTTGGGTATTGAACACTTTTCATATTGAACATTTTGAATAGAGTCCTAGCAAATGTCATTTTAGGGAAAAAAAAGTTTTAATAGAATTAAGTAATTAAGAAACTAATAATACATTTTATTTACATGTTTTAATTATAGGTGTTTCACAAAGGTACAACATGTAAAAATACAAATAGGTCTAGGACAAAACGGTAGATGATCATTTATCGATTTTTTTAAATAATACATTATTCATTTTGGAATTCAATTTTAATTATCTAATAAAATTAATTGAAGTTGAAATATTAGTTGATATTTTGGAATTTAAAATGAACATGTTTTAAGTTAGATTGCACGAAAATTGAAATGGATATAAATGATATCTTGTAAGAATATAGAAAACGAAACAAAGGCAAATATACAAATATAAAAGATATAAGGGTTTTTATATAAATATTAATTGTTTTATAAAAATAATAAAATAGCCATATTTTATAATAAAAATCTAAAATAATCATATATATAATTATTAATCATAAAACAAGTAATATAAAAATTATAATTATAAATAAATAAACAAATAATTCATTAAATATATAAAAATATAAATATAAAAAATATAAAAATATTTTTATAAATATTAATTAATTTAACTTGTTTAAATATTTTCGAAATATTTCAAAAATGAAAATGTTAATATTGAAAAATTTCTACTCATCATACATTTTAAGTCTCTCTTACTACGCTCTAATACTATATTTGTTTATTAACTACTTATTGTATGCTTATTTTATGTTAGAGATGATAATATGGATGGGAGTGAAAGCAATAAAGAAAGGAAATGGGAGTTGGTCACTCAAATATCTAGTTGTAACTTTATAAAAAGTGAGGCAGAATTGTAAATTCAAAAAATTTATAAAGTTATATAAAAGGGTTTTAATCTAACCGTTGAACATGTTTTCTATAGCCCCCAAAGCTCTTTCTCACCCCTTCAAAGGATAAGTTTGAACATAAGTTATTAGTTAAAATAAAGATAAAGATTTAATTTTAATCTTAAAGTAATTTAAATTATTTAATTAGTTTAGATAAGAATAAAAATTTGATTCTAATTCTAAACGAATTTAAGTTTCTAGAGTCTAATATAAAGATTTGATTCTAATATTAAATTAATTCAAACTTAAAGTTTTATTTTAGCATCATTTTCTAAGATTTTTTATTTCTTACATAGAAATCACAAAAATTGTTAAAATACACGTACTAATGAAGATTCGATCACGAAATCTTAAGAAAGATAATTGAGTAAAAACACTTTATTACTCGAATATTCCTTTCAAAAATGTTTGTACAACTATCCAATTCGAATTGATTATACTTTATGAGTAGATTGATGATAGAAGAGAAGCTTTATGTTGAAAATATATGCGAGATTTTTGCATTATCTATATGGCAAGAAATCATGGAATGGCTAGAGCAGTTTAGATCTTTGCGAAATTACTAAAAAAGGCAATACAGATAAAAAAGAGCAACTTCTTATTTATTTTTGATTGCTATTTTTTGTCATTTCAATTAAATATATATTTTTTATTAAAATTTTCAATTCGGTTTATTATTTTTATTGTCGAAACATATTTTAAACATATTAGATATATTTCAATTTAAAGGATGATACCAACTAATTGTTAAAAAATATATTTAGCCCTTTTTTGTCAGACCTGTGACCTAATATAAGTTTTTATGTATTAATAATAACTATTTAAAGTTTTCCAAAAGTGTACTTTTCAAAATTATGATTTTTGCCTTCGTAAAATTTCATAAATTACTAAATTACTCATACAACAACAACAACAATAACAATCTGAACCTTAATCTCAAAATTTGAAGTCGACCGTTTAAGAGACAAATATAAAATGATTAAAAAAAGACATACACACATACCTAATCAAATACATATATAATACGAAAAGTGATGATTTAACTTTTTCTAATTCTCCTACACCGTTCATTTCTGTCCGAAATCATATCTTTAGTTAACTCCCTTAACTATTATATTTTGCGAATACAGTGCATCCAGGTTTTTAATGGTCTACCTCGTCGTTTTATTAGATTTCCTACAATTAAACTCTCAATTCTCCTAATTGGTGTATTTTTGGATTTTCGTTGTACATGGTCAAATCATCTCAAGCGATACTTTTGCATTTTATCTACAATTGAGTACACTCCTAATTTACTACGTATCTCTTCATTTATAATTCTATCTTTTCTAGTTTTACCACACATCCATTTTAGCATTCTCATCTCAGTTACAACCATTTTCTACTCTTGTTTTTGTTTAATGACCCAACATTCGATACCATGTAGTAATGCAGGTCTTACTGTCGTTCTATAAAACTTTCCTTTTAGAGAGAGTGGCATCATGCGATCGCAAAGAATTCCAGATATTCTTCTTCATTTCATCCAATCCACTTGAATCCTATGATTTACATCCACATCTATGTTGTCGTCATTTTGGATAATGGACCCGAGATATTTAAAACGTTAACTTTTTGTTACATCATATCCTCCTAACCTAATTGTTTCTTTATCGTTCTGATGGCTATCACTGATTGTGCATTTCATGTATTCTGTTTTAGATCTGCTCAATCTAAATCTTCTGGATACTAGTGTGTCCCTCCATAACTCTAATTTAATACTAATATCATCTCTAGTTTTCAGCTATCAACACTATATCATCTGCAAAGAGTATATACCATGGTATTTCATTCTAGATACTCTTTGTAATTTTATCTATCACTATTGTAAATAGAATTAGACTTAATGCCGATCCCTGGTGGAGTCCAATATTTATCGAAAAACTATCACTTACCCCCACAGGTTCTTACATTGGTGATAACTCCATCATATATATCTTTAATAAGATTGATATATTTGATGAAAATCCCCTTTTTCATTGACGTCCACCACAATATATCTTTTGACATCCTATCATACGCTTTTTCTAGATCAATGAATACTATATGTAATTTCTCTTTTATACCCTAAATGTCTCAATTAGATTTCTTAGTAAGTTGATTGTTTCGGTAGTAGATCTTTCTGTTATAAATCCAAATTGATTCTCAGATACGTTTATCTTCAATCTTAGTTTATGTTCAATCATTCTTTCCCACAATTTCATAGTATGACTCATAAAATTTAATTCCCTCATAATTAGAGCGGTCTTGTATATCCCCTTTATTCTTATATAATGATACAAGTGTACTCTCTCTCCATACTTTCGGCATCTTCTTGGTTTGTAAAATTTTACTAAAAATGTCTGTTAACATTGCTATCCCTACCTCCCCCAAGTATTTCCACACTTCAATGGGTATACCATCGGGTTCCAAGACTTTATTATTCTTCATTCTCTTTAAGGCTTCCTCCACTTCATGAGAATAAATTTTACATTTGAAATCTCTATTAATTTCCTCTACAGGTATCGTAATATTGTCAATATTTTTTATACCCTCCACATTGTGCAAATTATCAAAATAATCCCTCCAACACTTTCTTATGTTCTCATTCTTCACAAGTATACTATTAGTCTCACTCTTGATACACCTAACACTATTTAAATCTTTTCCCTTTCTTTCCCTTAATTTGGCGATTTTGTAAATCTCTTTCTCTCCATCCTTGGTTTCTATCATCTAGTTACTAAGGTGTACAATGCATCAATTCACACACTTAGAACGGATGATAGAAATAACATATGCCCAAATTTTGAAAACTTCTAAAACCAAAAGGGCATAACATTCTCTCCGTCTTTGGTTTTTTAACTTCTTATACAATTCATTATACACTTTATTTTTTTATTTTTGGACAGTCTTTTTTACTTTTTTTTTTCACATTTTTGTATAATTCAAATGTCTCATTATTTTTCCTATTTTTAAGATTTCTATAATATTCTCATTTTGTTCTTATAGCAGTTTGGATTTCCTCATTCCACCACCATGACTCCTTGCCTATTTGAGCCCACCCTCTAGATACATCAAGAATCTCCCTGCCTTTTTTTTTTAAGTTATTAGATATGTTTACCCACATAATTTCTGAATCATCATTAGCCAACCAAGTTTATTTCTGCATTAATTTTTCTCTAAAGATTGTTACTTTTTCTTTCTTCAATTTATACTACTTAATTCTTGACTCTACTAACGAATGATAATCCTTTTGCATTTTAGGCACACGCATATCTACAACTAAAAGTCTATATTGAGTTGTTACATTTTTTCCCGATGTAACCTTGCAATTCTTACAAGTCATTTTGTCACTCCTCCTAGTGAGAAAGAAATATATTTGGCCAACATTCAACCCCCTTTTATATATAACTACGTGTGACTCTCTTTTTTTGAAAAAAATGTTTATGAGTATCAGATCAAATGTTGTAACAAACTTTAAAATGGTTTCTCCTCCCGTTTCATTCCTACTACCAAAATCAAAATTTCAATGTACAGTTTCAAATCTTTCGTTATTCTCCCCCTATATGTCCATTAAGATCTCTACCAATAAATACATTCTCTGTACTAGTTGTAGTCTATATAAATTCATCCAAATTTTTTCAAAATTATTTTTTACTAATTGCATCTATACCTACTTGGGGTGCATATATGCTAACTATGTTAATTATGTCTTTTTCATTAACTATCTTGACAACTAAAATTCTATCTCTCTTTTTATCTCCACTATATTTTCATATAGGTCTTTATGCATAATTATTCTTACACTATTTTTAGTTCTATCTCTACCTATGTATTATAGTTTATACCCATAAGATTCAATTATTCTAGCTTTCTCTCCTACCCACTTAGTTTCTTGTAGACACATAATTTTAATCATTTTTCTATTCATTACTTCTCCTATCTCACCTAATTTGCCAGTTAATGATCCTATATTCTAAATATCTAGATGAATCATATCTCTCATTTTTGTATTTCGACAAGGGATTCTTATATTGACTGATAAGTGTGATAAAGTAATTCCACCAAAATTTTAATTAAATAAAAATAAAGAATATCAAAAACAGTAATGTCGAAAATAATAATGCCAAAATTTTAATTAAAGAAAAATAAATAATATCGAAAGACAATAATTTCAAAAATAATATCAAAATTAATTGTAAAAGTAAAATAATTCTTATTTGTCTCTATTTTGCTTTGACAAAAGTTTTTACGCTGGTTCTTAGCCTACTACAACCCTACTCCTTTATCCGGACTTGGGATCGGCCTTGACGGAGTTCTTAAAAAAAAAAACCTAAATTAATATATATATTCATAATATTACAATTATAATGCTATAAGGTTGGAAAATTTTAGATTTTAGTAACTCTAAATTCATATTATTTTATCTTAATCTAATGTTAAAGATTATGTACAGTAGGTTCCAGATTCACAATGGAAGAAAAGCAGAAATGGTGACATAGACAAACACTGAAACAAACAGCTAAACAACTTATTAGAACTTGATAAACAAACACTGAAACAAATGGTGACAAAGACTGAACAATGAATAAGAACTTGACAAGAACTTACAATCAACAATAGAACAAACCTAAAATCAAGAATTGAATACTCACAGCTGAGAACAATAATCAGGAATTGAATACCCTAAAATCAAGAATTGAATAACAGAACAACGAATCAACAACAATCAACGAATTGACAATAGAAACTGAATACCCTACAATCAAGCAAAGGCAAATGAAAATGAACAAACCTATGATCAACGAATTTAAATCGCCAAGAAAGAGAGAGCCGAGAATTCGCACCTGATTGGAGATATGGATGACAGAGTCGCACCTGAGATGTAGATGTAGATGGCGATGGGTGCAATCAAATTAAGAGAGAGCCAAGAATTCGTAATAACCGAGTCACAATCGAAGAGTCTCAGAGATCAAGATCGAATTAGTGCTTGCAATCAAGATAAAATCTTCTTCCTCTTTTCTTCGATTAGCTCTGGTTTTTCTCCCTACTTTCAGAGATTGACCTTCAGTCTTCGAAACCACAATCGAATTACCGATTTACAAAATTTTGATGGAGTTTAAGGTTCTTCGGCGACAGGAGAAAGAGAGAGAGTGCAAGACCCAACACCCCTAACAGAGGATTGCTAATTGATTTCGTATTGAAGACCCAAAACCCTAAAACGTGGACCAGCGAGGTGAGGACAAAACCTTTCTAGGGTTCTTGAAGATAACAAAGAATTCAGACCCTATATAAACAGCTAGGGTTTTGGCAATGGAGAAAACTGGTGGTGATTCGGTGTTAAGGTCTTTTTTCGATTTGGTGGAGAAAACTGGTGGCAATTCGGTGGTTGTGTCGCTATTGAGATCTCTTTTCAGTGGTTGTGTCGCTAGAAGACAAAAGTTACAGTGATGATGAGAGAGAGAGTTCACTTTCAGATGCTAATCACCATAAACCGATTGTTACAGTATTAAAAAAAATTGGAAACAGCCCCTGAAGTTTTGAAAATCTTTAGTTTGGACCCTTGTGTTTCTAAAATTTCATTTTGACCCAAAAACTGTGATTCTCTTTCGTTTAGGTCCATAGTTCGTGGCTGGCCCTCATATATATTTGAATTGAATTAATTGGAATATGATTCTGAATACCCGTGTTAAAAAAAAAAGAAAGAATTCTAATAGCTAAAAAAACCCTGTTTTAAAAAATAGTGCTCTAATCTGATATCAAATAATTTATTTAATAATCATTTATTACATTAAAATGTTAAGCTATAAATACATATTGTTAATAATTAAGAAATTAGACCAATGAATATTTTGAACAATACTTTTGTTAAATTTGGTTTTATTTTTTTTTTAAAAAAATATTATTTCTATTTCATTCTCAAAAAAAAAAAGATTATATATATATAGTAGAATAATAAATAGAATAAAATATATAATACCAGGTTTCCCACGATTTCTTCTCTCCTACATAAATCTGTAAATTTTTATACGAAACTTCCCATCTAGATTTTATTCTCTAAATTTTAGAGTCCAAGTCTATGTATATTTCTCTAGGTTGGCAGAGACTCCATCAAAGAATAATCTTGATTCTAGTGTGCTAAGAACTGCTTATTCTCAACCAATGAATAATTATCTCTAAAGAGACTAGAATTTAAACAAAAAAGAATTAACAATAATTAATTAAAGAATTAAGGTTTAGTAATTTTTAAATTACAAACACTTTTGAAAGCCCCTTTGCCGTAAACATTGAAATTATAAAATATAAGAAAACTTTTATTAAACTTAAAATTAGGATATATATAGTTTCAAAATTAGAATTCAGGATTAAAAAGTTTTTTGAAATTTAAGAGTGACCATTGTAATTTTCTGAAATCAAAATCTTAAAATAATTATAACACAATATATTAATTTAATAGCGGTATTAAAACTATTCTAACTCTAATTAATTCCAATAAATAATTAGGCCTACACTATAAAAATAAATACCGTATAATTTATCAAAGTTAATAAATGAACATTTATTATCTTGTCCTTGGTTTGTACGTATTTCTATATATATGTATTTATTAAAATACACTATCACTTTTTTAATTATTTTATTTGTTGAATCTATTATCTATGATAGAGAATATCCAAAATATTCAATTTATCATTCATTGGTCGATAAAACTCAATAAATTTTAAGAACATCCTATCCAATACAAAAATATATAACTAAATTTAGTTTTTGTATAAATGAATAAGACACTTAAGAGGGCAATTTCTTATATAGTCGGTGTAATTTTTTATCATGCTTGTGTATATCAACTAACCAACATCGTATATCGAAGGTACAAAACTCAAATCCATATAAAATCTTACTTACAATTTATCAAAATATGTAGTTTTGATTTTGCAAGTTTATCCGCATACACTCAATATTAACAATTCATTTGGATGAGAAGATTATGAGAGAAAAGAAAGGATTGGGAGATAAAGTTACAACTTTTCTTTCCTTCGGGAATTTAGATATGATAAAAAATGAGAGATTTGGATGGTTTTGAAATCCCTCCAAATTTGAAAAATTTTCCCTCTCAAAAGTGGGAAAAAATTGAGGGGAAAGAAAATGTTAAAATTAAATATTTTTATATTCCAAAAATACTCTTTAAAAGTTGATACTAAAACTTTTTATTTCAAATGAGTCTCATTTATTAGGTAGATGAACATAACAAATAAGAAAAACTTTGCTCTACCTAGAAACAAAAAAAAATAAAAAATTCTGATATTAGAAAAATTATAAGGACTAAAATGGTGTGGTGTGGCAAAAACATTTTATAAAATGTTTGAAATTCAATTAGCAGTGTTGAGAATAAATTTGAATAATGCAACTTTTCTCTACTAACAATTAGAGGTTGACTTGTTTTTGTCAATATTAGTTCTTATAATTTTTCTAATATTTCAAATTCTTATTTAATTTATTCCAAATATTATCCTGTTTTGCTTTTCTATGTTCTAATTTAAAGGGAGTAATGTAACATTTATATATAAATGAAACTTTTCTCTCCATTTCTCTCCAATTCTCAAACAAAAGAAACTCATTTTATTTTTTTTTCTTTTGTAAAACTTCAAAATAAAATAGAGAGAAAATTACTGCTTTTCATAGTACATTTCATAAACTATATACAGATATAGAGTACTAAGGGGGTGTTTGGTTCGGTCCTACGAATCAGAATTGGAATTAGAATTAGAATTATATTCTCGGGTTTTGGAATGGTCAGAATCATTCCAGTTCATCTATTTAGTTCAGTACACTGGAATACATATTATTACCATAACTGGTGTTTGGTTGGTTATTTTTTCAAAATAGGAGTTAACAATTTGTTACTTTTATAATTATTCAAATATACAATAAAAATTATAAATAATTTAAAATAAACTATTTAAGAATATTATATGAAATTAATTTTACTTGAAAAATAAATATTTTATGAGTTTATCAAACAAATTTTACATCCTTTTCAAAAATTAAAAAAAAAAGAAAGAAAAAACTTAATAATGAAAAGTTTATATTTTTGCAGTTATTTAGTTTTTCTTAATATATATATATATATAATCTTGAACTCAAAATTTTTGAAAAGGGAATGAGACTTTGCATTAAAATCTATCTTGTAAAATTAATCATGATTTCACTTATTAAAATTTGAAATCCAACTTTGCAAAATTTTGAATTAATTAATTTTAAAAAAATAATTGGTCTAAAAATATTATGCAATCAAGGATCCAAATTTTGGGTAATTTTTTTTAGAATGTGAAAAGACAAAGAAGTGTAAGAGTGGTGAGTAATTGATAATTTTGAGAAAGTGTGAGAGTAATAGTTATTTGGGATTGGGACGTGGGTTTCTAATAAAATTTACTAATTTACTTTGATTTTGTGAATTTCTAGATTTGTAAGTATAAATTCAAAATTTTCATTCCCATGGTATAAACCCAAACATTATCTTCTGATTTTATTCTCATTCCTTATTCTTATACTCTCTTACCAAAAGTCTCCTAATATACAGATATAGAGATGTTGAGTAAAAGCACATAAAAACACATAATTATATATAGATATAGAGCACTAATTTTGATTCATAGTACATTTTATAAAACGATTCTATATGTCATGTTCCTAGTTAACCACCTGCACTACTACTATACAGTCTGAATCTTGTCATAACCCGAATTTTGTTTGATAAACAAGGTAAATCATTTTAAAAAATTAGAAGATTCATAAATTATAGATTAAATTTTGATATAAGTGTTTGGTTTAATCAACCGGTTATAAGCAATTTACTTTAAATATATATAACCAAGATTTATAATTTTTGTATATATCGTTTATCCAATCGCATACACAAGTCATGCATATCAAACCACTGGATTTTACTCATATACAAATATGTTTATATATTTAGTTAAAAGAAATATAAATATCCATAAATTGAGATATCAAATAAGAATATAGTTTTTAAAACATATATGAAATCTCAATAAAATTAAGAATATATACAACAATGCTTTCAAAAACTATGGTTTTATTATTATTATTGTAAGGTCTCATATTGAGAAATCGTTAATACATGCATTTGCATTTGTATTATTATTTTGTTGAGTATATTTAAATTTGTTTCGCATTGCATTATGCAAAAGTTGTTGAAACTTTTATGTGCAATGCATGTTTGGGTTTTATATTTGTGACTAAACTATAATTCGAATATATTAAAATTAATATAACCTAGTGGGATACGCTGGTGAATGAAAACGATCAGAATAAGCCAACAAGAGAGCAAACAAAACTAGGAATTGGTATGAGACCCACAAAAGGTTTGTTATGGGACCCACAAAGAACAAATGGCACACACCACTATGCTTGGCGGGCCCACATCTCATTTATGTAGAGAGTGAGATAAAGAGAGGGTAAAAGGGGGAGAGAACAGTACATTTTCACACACTTTATCTTCCACAAAACTCTATTCCCGCATTTCATTTTCTTCTCACAAAAACAAACCATTAACTCCATGAAAATCACCATATAAACTCCAAATAAACTATTTTTATCCATATATATACTAATCCTAGCCTTGGGAAGCATAACGGGTTGTAGAAAAAATAAGGAACAACCTAAATATCCAAAAAAGACTTGGAGAGAAAAGGCAAAGAGACTCAATGAATAATTAATAAGTTTGTGTTAAGTACCTTACATGTGTTTGTTAAATTGATATCTAATAATCCTATTAAACATGTTTTTACATGTGATTATGTTGTTAGAACATGGATAAAATGGATTAGGGAAAAGGGAATCACATCCTTGAATGAAAACCTAGGAATTTGGCATGTTGGACAGTTGATCATGTATCAGTTTTAGGTTTATAACTTCTTCTACACCACTGTAAATCAAGTGAGATTTTTTCTAATGAAAATAGACTTCTATAACTTTAAAATGGCATGTAACTCAAAGGGTTTCATTAATAATTGGATTTTTGGTGAAATTTTAAAGTAGCATAATTACTGTAGGATACTACTCTGTTTTTGCCCTATTTCATCTCTAAATTTACTATAGTTTTGATTTATCTTGTGAGATGAATTAGGATGAACTCCAAACATAAAATTTGTAGAACTATGTCTCTTCTTTAAATAGTCACCTGAATTACTTCAATCGGATGTAAGGTGAAATTTATATTGATTTTACTATAACTGCTCATATTGTGTTGAGAATTTCAGACTGCAACAATGATTGATTTGCATATCCCTGTGTGATTGGAATTGAAAATAGCTATAGGCATGAAAGTTATAGTCTGGTGATCTTTAAAAGGCAATTGGAGTCACCTCAATCCAATGACTGTAATTAAAGTTATGACATTTTTACTTGAACCCGGTTATGCTGGAAATTTGCTAAAATGGTTCTTTGGTTCACTATTTGTTGCTAAACTACATAAAATGCATTATTATAGTATTTGGTTATGATTCTTGTATAATTCTTATAATAAATTGTGGTCTCATGGTGATTATAATTTGTAAATCACAAAGAAATGTACAGAGAAAATAATAACACAAAAATACCTCCGAAATCTTGTGCGAAACCTGCGTGCAAACTTGAGGAGTATGGTTGCGTGAACCCTGCTAGTGATATTTAAGAAACCATGGGTGGATCTCTTCTCTCTATAAGGGTGGAATTAGAAACAAGTGAAATGTTTGAGAGTCAAACATAAAAAAAAAAAGAGACCAAGTTCATTTAGCAATCCCAAATTATAGTTTGCTCTCTAGACCCTCATACTCTAACTTAGTTCGACGTTCTATTCTTTTCTTTAATCATTAAGATTAAATTGGATCGATAATGATGAAAATAGATAATAATTCTAAAAGTGATAATTGTAATTGTTTTCTTGTGACAATGTGTATTTCTTGTATACTCTGTTACGTTTACGTTATTTATTTGATGATGTTGATATTTTTGTGCCTGCTTGCCTTGTTATGCATGTTATTGGTCATTCGTGTACTTGTTTAGTTTATACTGATTAAGATATTCTTATTTTCAGGTGATAAGAGAGACGGGAGAGATTCACAGCATAGAGGTATTTGAGCCAAGGGATTTAGATCCTTACTCACTTCCGACCACCTATTTTGTTAAGGCATGTAGTTTTTGTGTTTCTTTTGGAATTATATGATTTATATTTTATATGTAGATGTATAGTTGATGGCCAATGAGAGCCCTATATATGTAGTTTATTTATATTATGATTACATACCGTGGTGTGTTGTGTTGAATGGCCGGGAGGGCTATTGATGCGAGTTTATTTGATATTAAAAGTGTTTTATTTGTTTTATCAAATTTTATATTAACCTCGAATGGCTAAATTGTCACTAAATAAGGGAAATTCTGACAATTTTTCTTTTGAAAATAATAAATAATTTGTTTTCTATTAATTTAAATCTTCTTCCGTGTTATCACATGAAGAGTGCGACTATCTCAAGTGTAGATGTTGCATTTTAATTATGTTGGTTGCTTCCGCATTTGCATGTGTGTTTCCTTCTGCTAGGGGGTGTGATGCCTGAATAATGGATCGTCATAGTTGGTACAGAGCTAGGTTTTGGATAATTTATACCTAGGATTTGGAACTATAGGTACGGGTTACTGATAGAGGGTAATTTATCTAATGAGTGACGTTGTTTGTCATTTTGCATGCATCAAGCTATTAGCATACAAAATGGTTAAGACCAGGAGACAAGATGAAATACCTCCTAAAGGGGAACCAAGAAATGATGAGCAAAGACAGAAGCCTTAATCCCAGGCACCAGGTGATAAGAGGCTAGAGTGGCCAGATCTGCGACAAGTTTTGGATACTTTGATGACTATAGTTGGCAATATGTCTGGGGACATTCACAGATTGATAGAGAGACTATTTTAACCAATGATAGGAAGTGAGACTATGGATGTCTCTCCAACTACTCATGCCACTCTTACTTCCTCAACTATGTTAGTTTCAACAACTCCAACTTTATCAGTAGATTCTGAGTCGGATCGAGTTAGATCAGATAAAGATCAGAGAGCCACAGAATATACAAAGGGACATAAAGTAGAGGGAATATATGTGTGCCTCGAGAGGACTATTCAATCCAAAAATTGATAACTGAGTTCAAAAAAATGAAGCCAACGATTTTTTTTAGGAAGTAATAACCCTCGAGTTGCAGAGACTTGGATTGTTGAGATGCAAAGGCTCTTTTCTGAATTTATGGTTGCTGAGAAATACAAGTTCGACTTGTCACCCATTACCTAAATGAAGCTACCTATGATTGGTGAAATTCGGAGTTAAGACTCTAATATGGGAATAGCCTTCAATGTATTTCTTGGGGTGATTTCACTCAAATCTTCCATGAGAAGTATGTATCTATTTTTATTAGAGATCAGAAGATGTCTGAGTTTTTGAATTTGAGACAGGGCAGTCAGATTATTAGCCAGTATGAGGACCGCCTTGCTAGATTTTAGTTTATACTCCAAAATTAGTCAATATAGTTAAAAAGAGAGCAAAGAGATTCAAATAAGGATTACGATGCTTCTTTTAAAGGCATCTGGTGGCCCAACCTTTTACCACATATAAGCATCTGGTGAATAATGCAAAACTCTAAAATTGGTTATCAAGGATAAACAGAAAAAGCTGCAAGAAAAAAGGTCGTGGAAATTCACACTGCAAGCATGAAAGAAAAAAAAAACTATTATAAGTAGGGTGTGGGCTCACATAAGAGGCCATTATGTCCTAATTGTGAAAATTTTCATACAGGACCATATGAGGGAGGGACGAAACTTTGTTTTATATATTTTTAGCTAAGTCATTATACCTCACATTGCCCTCTTAGGCCCAGGCAGTCATAGCTAGTTCCTTTACAGCATGTTCCACCACCTAAATCTTCACCGACTTATCAAGCAGTAGCCCCTCCAATTCTAGTGAGATCAAGACCACCTAGAGTAGCTCAACCATGATAGCTACAGTAGAGACAGCCTCAGTATATGCCACCAGGCCTAAGAGGAGTTTATGCGATTACTACACAGGAGGCTCGTGCTTCACCTGATATGATTACAAGTAAGATGAAATTATTTTCTTGTGATGTGTATATTTTGATTGATCCGATTGCTACGCATTCATTTATTTCATTAGCATAACCTTTAGAACAATGGCCATAGGTTGCTACCCCGCTTGGAGATGAGGTTCTTGTTATTAAAATTTATAGAAATTGTATTGTGAGCTTCCAGGGGCATGATCTTAGTATTGATTGGCTATCATTGGAGTTAATAGACCCAAATGTAATTATGGATATGGATTTGTTATCAGCTAGTTATGCATTGGTTGATTGTCACCAGAAGATTGTTTGCTTTTGCCGCTAGGACAATCATAGATTTTGTTTATTGGTGATGGATTTATCAGAGTTCTTGTCGTATCCTTTATTCGAGCAACTAGGATGCTATCTAGGGGTTGTCAAAAATATTTAGCTTATATCACAGGAGACAAAAAAGAATAGGTCCAATTGTCTGACATACCAGTGGTACAAGATTTTCCAAATGATTTGTCGGGGTTGCCGCTAGTAAGAGAGATAGAATTCACTATTGATGTGATATCAGATACCATATCCATTTCAATATCTCCGTATAGAATGGCAACAGCTGAATTGAAAGAGTTGAAAACTCTGTTGCAAGAACTGGATTTATTCATTCAAGTGTTTCTTATTGGGATTCAAATATTTTATTTGTAAAGAAGAAAGATGGTTTATTGAGATTGTGTATTGACTACCAAAATTTGAATCAAGTTACCATCAAGAATAGATACTCTCTACCGAGAGTTGATGATTTGCTTGATCAGTTTTGAGATGTCACGATTTTCTCTAAATTGGATCTTAGATCGAGATACCATTAGATTAGGATCAAAGAGGAAGATATACCTAAAACAGTGTTCCGCACTCGTTATGATCATTTTGAATTTTTGGTGATGCTATTTGGATTAACCAATGCCCCAATAATTTTTGTGAACTTGATGAAATGTATTTTTAGACCTATCTATATGACTTCATTGTTGTATTCATTGATGTTGTATTGATTTATTCTAAAGATAGAACTTAGCATGAACAACATCTCTGTATTACCTTATAGACTTTGAGAACTGAGAAATTGTATGTCAAACTAGATAAATATGAGTTCTACCTTAGCGAGATAACCTTCTTGGGTCACATTGTCTCTGGCAGAGTGTCACGCCCCAACTCCGCCCCCTCACTGGGGTTTTATTGGTGACGGACTATCTGGATCGCGCAAGGGCTCACTCACCAACTTACTTAATAGAAATCATGCTAAAATAATAGATTTTTTTTATTTCATTTACTAAAAATATTACAAAGATCTTCAATACATGATAAAGCAGCGGAACTTCTATATTAGAGAGGTTATCCACGATAAAACTATCTCTGTTAGCTCATTTAATTCTCCTTGACTTCTATTCTTGCAGGGTCTAAAATAATTTTTGGTATGAGCTTAATAGCCCAGTGAGATCTGTACGTGCATGTGTGGAAAACTTTTCATTGTAAAAATATACGATAACAGTTTCATTGTAAAATGTTTTAAAAATTTCTCAATGCAGCAGCAACATGCATAAATAATAATAATAATAACAGTAACACGTAACAGTACAGTACAGGTAACAGTTTATTAACGTCTTATCTTTCCATTACAAGAACAGACTACTTATCCCTCCCAGGAGATCCGTTTCCAGAAAGGGCTATCAGTCTCCCTCGCATTAAGTGGACAAACCTCCTGCCCACATAAATGGGGTGCTACTAGTATGTATTTCGACATTCGACATAGCCTTTGCTTGCTCGATAAATCTCCACACATAACAATCACAAACACATACATTGATATAGCAGTAGTAAATCATGATAACAATAGTAATGACGGGTTGTCGAAATCCTCAAAATTAATACTGATTTTCCGATGCGATAAATTTATAGCAATAATGGTATCAGGTCGAATTCCAAGGGAACTAAATTGATATAATTTCTTAGTTAAGTGTTAAAAATAAAAATGAGAGGTTTTGTCAAATAAATTCCTAAATTAAAAATAACAACTAAAAAAATAAGAAACAAATTAACAATGAAAATAATAAATATTGAAAGAAAATCTATCTACCAAAACTCTGATTCAAGAATTCACCACATTTAATAGTTTCACTGATCATTGGTTAAAAATATTTTTCTTGAAATTCAAACATTTAACATTAGATTTATTAGGATAGCCATAATAAATTTTGTATTTTTCTAAATTAATTGACCAAATCTAGCATCCAATAAAAATTTATCATTAATCAACTGGACATGATAGCGTTCCATATCAATATAATGTAGCATTAAGATTTGTGAAAACAGTTAAATCAAAATACAAGTAATTGGAATAGCCGCAATTATTTAATTTTATTTCATCAATTCTCTAGATTAAATATGAATACCGATAAAAGACTCATAAACAAAAATAACCTAGTTGTTACTTGTACCATTTATTCATGACAATTACGGATCACTAAAATCTGGATAGCAATAGAAAAATTAATATTGAATTAAATTATCAGATTAACCAATACCAATTTTTCATGTAAATAAATCAAGAACCAACGAATACTTAAATTAAAAGGGTAAGAAATTAAATTAAGAACATAACCTCATAATGAAGACAATCAAATGAAAATTTTCCTTGAATCAGAAAAATAAATTAACCACTCATGATGGTGAGTTTTCAATAAAAGAAAAATAAAAAGAAAAAAAAATGTTTTAGGAGAGGAGAAGAATGACTCCATTACAGCAGCCGTCCCTTTTATTTATATGAATGTGTTGCAAACCTCTTTTGGGAGAATTGCATATTTGTTGCCAAAAAATTGAGAAGCAGCCGCCAGCCTTGATGCCCTTGTTTTAGGAAATGGAATTTGTGAATGATTTTGTTTCCTTTTTCAAAAAGAAAACTTTTCCCAATAAAATAAGGACTCCTCCAATAGGAAAATAAAAATTAACTTTTAAAACAATTCTATCTAAAGTAAAATTCATACTAAAATTAACTAAAACTAAAAAAAAAAATCAAGTTTCTTCTTTTCTTCATAGGCCCAATAAGATGTCTTGAGTCCAATTAGCTCCAAAATTTCCTTATTAAGCTCATTTTGTTCAAATCTTCCAATTCCAACCACCTAATAATAAAAATGTCATAAAATCTATCAATTAGTACAATAATCAATTCAAAATAAAACCATATTATCAACAATAAATTCAACATTTTGCACATTATCAAATTCCCCAACACCAAATCAATGTTTATCCTCAAGCATTCACTAGACCAATGTCTCAACTATTCTCCTCTTCACTTCTTTCCCTCCTTCAATTCATTATCCAATAGTTCCAAACTGCACACATTGAAACATTCAAGACAAAATAATAATCCAGAAAACAAGTGATCATAGTTTCATAATCTTAAAAGAAAATATAGACATCTCAACAGAGTTAATAATCTCATCAGAATTTAATATACCAAGATTCAATACCCTCATAAGGAAATCACTTTTTGCACTCAAAGTGTTTAAGGGAATTTATCAATAACTTTCAGATTAAAACATAATATGCTATTACCATAAGTTTGCTTATTTATCAAATCTCTACTACTAATTATATGAATTCAAAACAAAAATCTGAGGGTCTTTGCAAGGGTTGTAACTTGGTTTGAATAAAGGTAGGGTAAAAGGTAAATATGATGTGTAATGCATACCAAAGAACCATGTCAAAGATTACAAACATTCCTACTATCAAACACATCCCATAACATGAAGTACAATCAACCTAAAGAAAAATATCCCAAGTAGGATCATCTCATTCCTCGATCCAAATTTCTGAGCTTTTTTTTTTTTTTCTTATTCTTCTTTTTTTTCAAATTTTTGTATCTCAATTTTCTGAGAATTTTTTTCTCTTTTTTTTTTTGAAAAACAATCAAATAACAATCTCGAGGATGAACGAAGAGTACATACATAAATTTCCCTAAATCATATGAATAAATCTCTAAAAACAATCTCCAACATAAAATTCTTCAATTCCCTTTACAAATAATCACTCATTCAATCTCTAAACACATGTTTCTTTGATATGAGGACCAAAAAAAAGGTTAAGCGCAAAAAGAAAACTATGTATAAATTTGTGCGATTATAAAAAAAAAAAAAAGATAAAGGCTCAATTTGGTTCACTAGGGAATGAATATGCACGGAAATGTCTTTTTAAGATAGCTAAAATGTGTAAGTCTAATTGCCCCAATCATATTAATGTACGAACTCATGAATGTGGTTTCAAAATATATAGCAAAGCAAGTTCTAGAATAAATATACTATGATTGATGCACACTCATGAAGGAAAATTGGAACAAGTATGATGGTATGCTCTTAAGACTCAAAAACTCACAAAAGTGTGTAATGTTATATCAAATTTTGTACATTTTCATCTAATTCAATCATCAAAGTCAATGAAATGCTCAAAATATTTTTATCCAAAAATAACTAATTACACTTATCTCGTTCATGCATTTCAACTCAAATCAACAATGTATACTAATTCAAAATTATTTTCAGACAAAAATCAAAAGAGTATGAAGTTTCAAGAAAAATAAAAAAAATGACATAGATGCATATAATCCTCCCTCACACCTAAATTCTAAATTGTCCTCAATGTATGCAGAAGGTAAGAAAGGAGAAAAAAACTAGCATGCAACTAAAAAATAACTAACACAATTTTAAAATCGCAACAAGTCTAAAAAAATCACCCAATACAATATATAAAAATAGGACAATAAAAAAAGAGATGAGAGAAAAGTCACCTATGGTGATGGTGAGGTCGCAGAAGGTTTTGAAAAGATTGAATCGCGAATATGAAGATAAGAAATCTTAAAACCGCATGATCATATGGTAAAGAGAGAGTGCGCTTCTGTCCAAAAAATTTTATACCGCTCCTGAAACCACGTGATCACGCCCTAATGGTGTGACTGCTTCTGCCCACTTTTTCTTCATCTGAAAACCGTGTGATCATACCCTATTGGTGTGACTGCTTCTGCCCATTTTTTTTTTCCATTTTGAGCACCTACAAAAATTAAAAAAAGAAACAAATGACACTAATCAAATATGCCTAATTAATTAAGAAATCAAATAACAAATTCAAAAAAATCAAAAAAAATATTGGGTTGCCTCCCAACAAATGTAATTGTTTAACTTCTTTATGCTCGATGTTTTTCATTTTTTTTTCTTCAAGGAGGCTTCAATTTCAACTTGGAAGGCTCATATAACTTCTCTTCCATATCTAATTGTGCGTTCAAATCAAAATATTCTTCTTCATAAATTTCTTGCATAATTAAATCAACAACATCAACAAAATAAATTGATCAATACTTATTTGGGTACTTCATAAGATCAAAAATAATAAATTTAAAAATCTCACCGTCGAACTCGACGGAGAGAGTACCATCGTCCACATCTATTTTAATCTTTGATGTCTTTATGAATGGTCTTCCTAATAGAAGTGGAGCCGAATCAATGATTGTGTCTCTTTCCATTTTATAAAAATCAGTCGGAAAAATTAGTTTGTTAACTTGTACCAAAACATCTTCAACAATCCCCTCCGGGTAAGCATAAGAATGGTCATCCAACTGAACAACAACTCCAGTTTCTTTTAAGGGACCCAATTTCAGAGCATTATAAATTGAATAAGGTATGATATTTACGGGTGCTCCTTAGTCTAGTATGGTATGCTCAATTTTTTTCTTATCAATAACACAAGGAAAAGTGAACATACCTAGATTGACACACTTTTTGGGTAAAGTTCTCTTGATCATGTCAGACACATTCTCACTTATTTCATCACCTCTTAACTTCTTAACTTCATTCTTTGAATTCTCCAACCTACTAGGAAAAGGTGGTGCAATTGCATAAGAAATGTTAAACAAAGAGGATTCGGATGTTACCTTGATTGAATTTTCATGCATGCATTCATCTTCTTTATCCACATCCTTCCCTTCATCCACCTTCTTACATGGAGTAGAATTCGAATGAACTTTCTTCTCACTTTTTAACGTTATTGCACTAACATTCTCTTTGGGATTCACCACCATTTGTGAGGGAAATCTTTCAAAATTTTGTATCTCCAGCCTACTAACCGAGGTTGTTAGTTGAGAAATCTGGTTCTCCAAATTCTGTATACTCGCTCTCGTTTCCTGTTGAAATTGTTGAGTGTTGGTAGCGAGAGTTTTCACAATATCCTCTAAAGACATACTAGAATTTGAGGGTTGTGTTGATGTGGGTATTGGTCTGTTGAAATGCTGAGGTAGATATCACATATGTCCTCCTTGGTTCCCGTAGTTCAGATTTGGATGATCTCTCTATCCAGGAGTGGAATTGATGAAGTAAGGATCATATATATGTTGATATTGACCAAGAAATTCTCCTACGACATTTACTTGTTGAAAAGGGTGTTCTTGTAATATTGAACACATATCCATAAGATGTTCAGAAATTGAACAGATGTCACAAACTTTAGTTGTCTGCAATTGCGCTATAGCCAACTGACGAACCAAAGCAATTAATTCAGAAATTTGAGTTTCAAGATTCGAATGACTTACCTCAATGGTTGGATACCCGATGCACAAGGGTTGTTGGTTTAAAATAGGTGCAGTTAACTCTTTCAAAGTTCCTTCATGAATTGCAATCATTTTTTTTTCAAAAATCAATAACAAGTGAAAAACACAAACTAAGAAATTAATGTAGTTCCCCGACAACGGCGCCAAAATTTTGACAGATTGTCGAAACCCTCAAAATTAATACTGATTCCCTGATACGATAAATTTATAGCAATAGTGGTACCGGATTGAATCCCAAGGGAACTAAATTGATTTAATTTCTTAGTTAAGTGTTAAAAATAAAAATGAGGGTTTTGTTAAATAAATTCCTAAATTAAAAATAATAACTAAAAAAATAAGAAACAAATTAACAATGAAAATAATAAATATTGAAAGAAAATCTATATACCAAAACTCTGATTCAAGGGTTCACCACATTCAATTGTTTCACTGATCATTGGTTAAAAATATTTTCTAAAAATTCAAGCATTTAACCTTAGATTTATTAAGATAACCATAATAAATCTTGTGTTTTCCTAAATTAATTGACCAAACCCAGCATCCAATCAAAATTTATCATTAATCAACTGAACACGATAGCATTTCATATCAATATAATGATAGCATTAAGATTTGTAAAAACAGTTAAACCAAAATACAAATAATTGGGATAGCCACAATTATTTAATTTTGTTCCATCGATTCTCTAGATTAAATATGAATACCGATAAAAGACCCATAAATAAAAATAACCTAGTTGCTACTTGTACCATTCATTCATGACAATTACAGATCACTGAAATCCTGGATAGCAATAGAAAAATTAATATTGAATTAAATTGTCAGATTAACCAATACCAATTTTTCATGTAAATAAATCAAGAACCAACGAATACTCGAATTAAAAGGGTAAGAATTAAATTAAGAACATAACCTCACAATAAAGATAATCGAATGAAAATTTTCCTTGAATCAGGAAAATAAATTAACCACTCATGGTGGTGAGTTTTCAATAAAATAAAAAGAAAAAGAAAAAGAAAAAGAAAAAGAAAATATTTTAGGAGAGGAGAAGAATGACCCCAGCACAGCAGTTGTCCCTTTTATTTATATGAATGTGCTGCCAACCTCTTTCGGGAGAATTGCATATTTGTTGTCAAAAAAATGAGAAGCAGCCGCCAGCCTTGATGCCCTTGTTTTAGGAAGTGGAATTTGTGAATGATTTTGTTTTTTTTTTTCAAAAAGGAAAATTTTCCCAATAAAATAAGGACTCCTCCAATAAGAAAATAAAAATTAACTTTTAAAACAATTCTACCTAAAGTAAAATTCATACTAAAATTAACTAAAACTAAAAAAAAAATCAAGTTTCTTCTTTTTTTCATAGGCCCAATAAGATGTCTTGGGTTCAATTAGCTCCAAAATTCCCTCATTAAGTCTATTTTGTCCAAATCTTCCAATTCCAACCACCTAATAATAAAAAAGTCATAAAATCCATCAATTAGTGTAATAATCAATTCAAAATAAAACCATATTACCAACAATAAATTCAACATTTTTGTACATTATCAAGTAAATCAAGGTAGCAGTAGAAAATTATGGAAGTTATACATAAAAATATATGAATACAAAGAACACTCACCATAAATAAATGTTTTATGTAATCAAGTTAACATTTTCCCTCCCTGCAGGAATTTCATATTCTTTCCATAGGAATTTTCTATTAAACTATTTTTTTTCCTTCTCTTTCTTTCTCTTTCTCTCTTTCTTTCTCTCTCTTCCTTTCTTTCTTTCTCTCTCTCTTTCTTTCTCTCTTTCTTTCTCTTTTTCTCTTCCTTGGTGGATTTAGTTTGGGATGGAAAAAGGGGATAGGGTATTTATAGGTGTTGGAATGGTGATGAGTTATCACCCTTTTTCATAGATTAATGACATATAGAAGACACTTGTTCATTATGTGGATTACTTGTTCTTAATGTTAGACAAGTGTTCTTGCATGTGTCAATTGTAGAAGACACATTTCCTTGATGTAAAACATGTGTAGGACACTTGTTGATTATGTAAATTACTTGTTCTAGATACAAGACACTTGTTAGGACACTTGTATACCTGCGGGACACTTGTTCTTAGATTGTTGACAAGTATTTCCTATGTGTTAATTATGCATGACAAATGTCACTTTAATTACTTAGTTGTCAAGTTCAATTTTGATATTTGTTCCTTAGTTGTCAAGTTCAACTTTGATACTTCTTACTTAGTTGTCAAGTTTAATTTTGATACTTTTTCCTTAGTTGTTAAGTTCAATTTTGATACTTCTTTCTTAGTTATAAGTCATGTGTCCTTTCATGTGTTGATTATAGAAAGCACATATTCTTTATGCATGACACTTGTCTTTCATGTGGTTTAATTTGCTAAAAACAAGTGTCTTGGACTATGTCATCTTATATGGATGGACGGTATTGTCTTTATTTGTGCAATTTCATGTATTTTTAGTTTTCTTATTTTTGTGCAATATCATTTGAGTAATTACTTAAGAATTACGTGTAAATAAGAAAATACTCCCATTTGGATTCAATAAAAATAATTTCAAGATCTAATTCCTTAAAGATAAAAAGTCGACTCTCCCTTCCAAGAACAAAACTCAAAACGGCTAACTTTGTTAAATTTTATTCGGAGGGCTAATGACTTAAAAAAATTTTAGAAAAATAAGTTTTCATCTAATTCAATCATAAGAAATAATTACCGGGACTTTTCCTTTATAATTAATAATGAGTTATTTCTTGTAACTAAATTGGGGGATGTGACATAGAGGACTTTTTGTAGATCCAAAAAAAGTCAAAACAATTGTTAATTGGGTCATATATACTATAGTTATGGAGGTGTATAGTTTCTTGCGTTTGGTGGGTTATTATCTTAGATTTGTTAAAGATTTCTCCTCAATTGCTACTCTACTTATAAGATTAAATCATAAGAATACACCTTTCAGGTCAGACGAACAATATGAAAATAATTTTCAGACTCTAAAAGATAAACTTGTTTCAACTTCAGTGTTCAGTGGACAAGGATATGTGATCTTTAATAATACATTCAAGTCCGATTTGTGTGGTATATTGATGCAAGGGCAAAATGTGATAGTTTATACTTCTAGATAGTTGAAATCTCATGAACAGAATTATCTTATACATGATCTAGAGTTTGTAGCTATTGTCTTTGCTTTAAAGATTTGGAGATACTACTTTTATGGTGAGTACTATGAAATATTTACCGATCATCAGAATCTCAAGTACTTATTTATCCAAAAAGAGTTGAATTTGAGATAACACAGATGACTTGAGTTATTAAAGGACTATGATGTTACAATTCAATATCAACCTGGCGAAACAAATGTTGTTGCAGATGCACTCAGTCACCAATCCATTGTATCAGCAACAGCTCTGCGAGTAAAAGAGTATCAGATGATAGCTAAGTTTGAGTAGTTAAGGATTGATGCTGAGGTGACCAGCAAAGGATCTCTCTTGGCTCGGTTTATGATTCGACCAATCTGATCACATTACGGTAGCCCAACAAACTAACGAGATGACGATTAAACTCAAGGAAGACATTTTTAAAAGAGGAAGCCTGAATTTAACATATCAAATAAGACAGATAGATTTTGAGATAAATTAGCAGTTTTAGAGGCTCAGGGGTTGCAGAGATTGATTTACGAAGAAATATATAATTTAGCTTTTTCTATTCATCCAAGATCCATCAAGATATATAGGGACTTGCATTAATCTTTTTGATGGTCTGGTATGAAGAGAGATATTACAGAGTTTGTCCACAAATGTTTAACATATCAACAAGTGAAAACTGAATACCAGAGATCGATGGACTACGCGAGCCACTCCCTATTTCTGAATGGAAATTGGCACATATTACCATGGATTTTGTCTCGAGATAACCTAGAACTATGAGGGGATATTATACTATATGGGTTATAGTAGATCGTCTTACCAAATCAGCTCACTTTCTTTTAGTTGCAGTGACTTACTTTATGGAGAAATTAGCTAAACTCTATATTTATAAAATCGTAAGATTATATGGCATACCAACATCTATTGTTTCTGATAGTGATCCAAGATTTGTTTCTCGGTTCTGATAAAGTTTTCAGATAAGATTGAGAACTAAACTTAGTTTCTACATAGTATATTATTCTCAGACAGATTGTCAGTCAGAAAGAAATATATAAACTTTAGAGGATATGTTCAGAGCTTGTGTTTTAGAATTTTGTGGTAGTTGGGCTCAACATTTGATATTAGTGGAATTTGCTTATAACAATAGCTATCACTCCAGTATCGGTATAGCACCATTTAAAGTATTATATGGAAGAAAATATAGGACTCCTCTTTGTTGGGATGAAGTGGGAGAGAAATAGCTACTTCAATTTGAAACAATGCCTACTTATCTATAAGAAACCATAGAGAAAGTCTAGATCATTCGAGAAAAACTTAAACAGCTCAATCCCACAAGAAGAGTTATGCTGATCAGAAACGTAGAGATTTGGAATTTGAGGTACGAGACAAAGTCTTTCTTAAAGTTTTTTCAATCAAAGATATGATAAGATTTGGAAGGAAAAAGGGAAAGTTCATCCCCAAATTTGTTTTTATTTTTGAGATCCTAGCCAAAGTCAGATTAGTTGTGTATGAATTGGCTCTACCTCCAGTATTTGAGGGAGTTCACTCTACTTTTCATATTTTTATGTTAAGGAAGTATATTCATGATCATTCACATGTAATCAGTTATGAACTACTTCAAATTGCAGAAGATTTAACTTATATTGAGCAACCGATCCAGATTCTAAATTCTCAAGAGTAGAACTTGAGAAACAAGACTATCATATTGGTAAAAGTCCTGTGCAAACACCACACGTCCGAGGAGGCATCATGGAAGGTAAAATCTAAAATAAGGGAATGGTATGCATATCTCTTTAACCATGAGTAAGAGATCCAAAAAGCATATCTCTTAAGGGGGAATGATGTAAGGTCCAATCTCGAGAAATCGTTAATACATGCATTTACATTTATATTATTATTTTGTTAAACATATTTAAATTTGTTTCATATTGTATTGTGTTAAAGTTGTTAAAACTTTTATGTGCAATGCATGCCTGAATTTTATGTTTGTGACTTAACTATAGTTCACAGTTAGAATAAGCCAACAAGAGAGCAAACAAAATTAGGAATTGGTGTAAAACCCATAAAGGGTTTGTTGTGGAACCCACAAAGAACAAATAGCACACACTCTTTATGGCATACACCACTATACTTGGCGTGCCCACATCTCATTTATGTAGAGAGTGAGATAAAGAGATGGTGAGAAGGGGAGAGAAAAGCACATTTTCATACTTCATCTTCCACAAAACTCTATTCCCGCATCTCTCTTTCCTCTCACAAAAACAAACCCTTAACTCCATGAAAATCACTATCTAAACTCCAAATAAACTAATTTCATCCATATATATATATACTAATCTTAGCCTTGAAAGCACAAAGGGTTGTAGGAAACATAAAGAACAACCTAGAAATCCAAAGAAGGCTTGGAGAAGAAAGGCAAGGAGACTCAAAGAATAATTAACAAGTTTGAGACAAATATCTTGCATGTATTTGTTAAATTGATGCCTAATAATCCTGTAGAACATGTTTTTACATGTGATTATATTGTTAGAATATGGATGAAATGAATTATGAAAAAGGGAATGACATCCTTGAATGAAAACCTACGAATTTGGCATGGTAGACAGTTGACCATACCTCAGTTTTTGGCTTATAACTTCCTCTACACCATTGCAAATCAAGTGAGGTTTGCTTTTGATGGAAATAGACTTTCATAGTTTTAAAATGTCATATGATTCAAAGGGTTTCATTAAGAATTGGATTTTTGGTAAAGTTTCAAAATAGCATGATTACTACTGGATACTCTTCTGTTTTTTTCATATTTTGTCTCTAAAATTACTACAGTTTTGGGTTATCTTATGGGATGAATTAGGATAAACTCCAAACACAAAATTTGTAGAACAATGTCTCTTCTTTAAATGGCCACTTGAATTACTTCAATCGGATATGTGTGGTAAAAGTTATGTTGATTTTACTATGACTGCTCATATTGTGTTGAAAATTTCAGACTACAACAATAATTGATTTGCATATCCCTGTGTGATTGGAACTGAATATAGCTATAAATATGAAAGTTATAGCCTGGTGACTTATCTTTAAAAGGTAATTGAAGTCACCTCAATCTGATGACTGTAGTTAAAGTTATGATATTTTTACTAGAATCTGGTTATACTAGAAACTTGTTGAGATAGTTCTTTGATCTACTATTTGTTACTAAACCACATAGCATGCATTATAGTGGTATTTGGTTAATATTCTTGTATAATTCTTGTGATAAATTCTGGTCTCGTGGTGATTACATTATGTAAATCATAAAGAAATGTAAAAAGAAAGTAATAACATAAAAATACTTCTAAAAGCTTTTGTGAAGCGTACGGGCGAGGTTTAAGGAGTATGGTTTACATATAGAATTTTAAAAGATTGTGCAAAATCTACAGGTGAAACTTGAGAAACCATAAATGGATCTCTTCTTCCTATGAGGGTGGAATTAGAAGTAAATAAAGTGTTTAAGAGTTTAACCTAAAAAAAAAAAAAAGATATAGATTCATTTAGGAATCCTAAATTTTAGCTTGCTCTCCAAACCCTCATACACTAGTTTGGTTCAATGTTCTATTTCTTTCTTTAATCACTAAGATTAAATTGGATAAGTAAAAAAGAAAATGGATAATGATTCTAAAAGTGACAATCGCAATTGTTTTCTTGAGACAATGTGTATTTCTTGTATACTCTACTATATTTATATTATTTATATGGTGATATTGATATTCTTATACATGCATAGTTGTTATGTATACTATTGGTCCCCCCGTGTACTTACTCAACTTATATTGCTCTCGATATCCTTTTTTTCAGGTGATAAGGGAAACGAGAGAAATTCACAGGGTAGAGACCTTTGAGCCAAGAGATTTAGATCCCTAGTTATTTTCGACCACTTGTTTTGTTAAGACATATAGTTTTTGTGTTTTTTTTTTAGATTGTATGAGTTATATTTTATATGTGGATACATAATTGATGGCCAAGAAGAGCCCTATATGTATAGTTTTGTTTATATTATGATTACATACCATGGTATATTGTGTTGGATGGTCGGGAAAACCATTGATGTCAGTTTGTTTGATACTAGAAGTGTTCGTTTGCTTTATCAGATTTTATGTTAATTCACAGATGGCTTTCAATTTTTCTTTTAAAAAGAATAAGTAATTTGTTTTTTAATTTAAATCTCCTTCCATGTCATCATACACAGGGAGTATGATTGTCGCGAGTCCAGACGTCGCATTATAATTGTGTTGATCGCTTTCGCATTTACATGTTTGTCTTCTTCAGCTAGAGGGTGCGCGCTTGGATAGCGGGTCATCACAATTATTAAGAGAGAAGGTTGTAAATAGATAAAGGTTGCAATGCTAGCTAAGGTTGTTTTCTTCTTATTATTAAGAGAGAGGAAAAAATAAAAGGCAAACTTGCCAATTTGGGAGAATGAAATATGATACGATTCGTATCAAATTTCAATTGAATTAAATGTCTTCCTAAAAAGTATGAGCAAATCTCACCAATTAATCTCTGGCTAAAAGGTTGTTAAATCAATGGACAAATGTGTATATTGGGTTTTTTTTGTATAAAAAAATATAATCAAGTGGGATCAAATCGGAGAATGAAGGCTGGAAGTGATGAGATTCTATCATTTAAAATGTTCCTAGGGAACAAATGTGTATATTGGTTTATAACATGTATTTGTTTTACTTTTAAGTCATTTTGTGATAAGTCATAATATTATTTGTACAACCCAAGTTCATTATAATTTAACAACATCTTTTAGCTAATAATCATCTCATCTTTCTAACAAGCATGAGCAAATCTCTAGCCAAAGGTTCTTGAAATAATGGATGGTGGCATTTTAAGGTTTATAACTTATGTTGTGCTACCCCTAAATCATTTTTGAGGGCAGACCCCAAGTTCCCTAGAATTTAACTCCCAAGTTAGCTAATAATCAATGTATCAATTAGCTTCCTAATAAGTGCAAGCAAATCTAACTAATCAATCTCTGGGCAAAAGGTTCTCAAAACAATGGACAAGAGCATACAACACATCATAACCCATATTTGCACTAATCCTAAGTCATTTTACATCTTCCTTACATATTTGCTCTCAAACCTTCTATTTTGGGATCAGTATAAAAAATAGTAGATGTTAACTTTGAGAAATGTACACATTAATTGCTTTTTGATTAATACTAGCAAATCTGGTCAAAATCTTGGGCCAAAAGGTTCTTAAACCTATGGATTAGGGCACCTTAGAGGTTATAGCATGTATTTGTACCCTAAGTCATTTTAGAACATTTTAGCTCCATTTAACTATAATCTTTTTTTTTTTAGAACTTTCTATTCCAACTTACCCAAAAATTTAACAATGATACCGGAAAATTTATTATGAAAAGGCAAAATTAAAAAAAAAAAAATCTGACATCAAGAAACAATTATTAGCAAATAGATAATTTTCCTTTTATACAAATTCATTGCACCTATAAAAAATACCACGATTTTTTTTTAAAAAAAAAATTCGGTTCAAACCGAACCAAATTGAAATTATTTCGGTTTGGTTTTTTTAAAACAGTTCGATTCAGTTTGAACCGAACAAATATTATTTTAATTACTTTTTATATTAAAAATCTAATTTAATTATTTCTTTTTTTCTTGCATGTTTGTGAAGTCCAAGTGATAGATTAAGTTATATTATTTTTTTAAAAAAATTATTATTCATAAGAATTTTTTTTCAAAATTATTCTTGATATAATTTAAATAAAAAATTATTATTTTAAAATCTAAACCAATTTAAAATTATTCTTAGATTTAAACTCTAAATAGTTCAAAAAATATTATATTTGAATAAAAGAAAAGGAAACTCATATGCATTCTATACATTAGTTGTAAATGACATCTTTTTGTACCTTGAAAAAAAAATTAGTGACAAATAAAAAAAAATTCGGTTTAAACAAAACCAAATTGAGCCAAATTAAATTTTTTTGGTTCGGTTTGGTTTAAACCAAATTAAATTCGATTTGGTTTTCGGTTTAAATTTTTTTAAAATTTTAATTTTCGGTTTGATTCAATTTTACCACTAAATCGAACCGAAACGAGTAGTTAACACCCTTACTTAACATATAGATGATTTTCTTTTTATATAAATTCATTGCTACTATTCTGAAAAATGCACTCAATGAATATCCCGTAATTTTTTAGCATTTTATTGGGGGTTATGGGACAAGTTCACTCTTAGACACAATTTTTAAATGGTTTTTGATATTTTTGATTTATGGATATTAGGATAGAAGTGTAATCATAATCTTACTCTAAAAACAGCATATATAATTCCAATTGAATGTGCTAATGTAAAGGTAGCAGTGCCGGTCATCCTTTCCTCTGTTTTTTCCCCCACCCCAAGGACTCGAACCCGCAGGTTGAAAGTTGGGGATCATTCGACTATCTTTTTTGCGACTCATCATCTTGTTTTTCAAGTGATGGTTTAATTGCAAAACCGAGCCCTGGATGGATGGACCCGTATCTAACGAAAAAGGCGATAAATAGAGGAGAGCAGAAGACGAAAGCCCTTCCTTCCATGTACCAACCCCTGTTTTCTCTTTCCTCTCTCTCTCTCTCTCTCTCTTCATTCCTTTTTCTCTTCCATTCCATGTTGTGTACCCATTTATGTATCCAATCCGAAAAAAGTCATATTCCAATTTCACAAATTAGAAGCACAGAGAAACAACATTTGGGGCGACGTATGGTAGCATTGAGAAAACCCTAGGTTGTCCTGCGACTCAAATTCTTCTGTTTCCCTCCGAAAAAGTCGTTTCACTTGCTCATTTGTAGGTTCATTTGCTTCTTAATATTCACAATTTTTTATGATTTAATGAAACTTTTTAGTTAGGGTTTTATTTTCTTCGTATATTTCAATTGGTTTTTTGAGCTAATTAACAATTATTGTGTTTTTTTTTTTTTTTTTGAATTAGGGTTAAAATTGGAGATCGAAAGGTTGTAATGGAGGGAATGCAACATCCTCTTCCGAGAACGGTGGAGGAAGTCTTCAGCGACTTCAGAGGCCGAAGGGCTGGCTTGATTAAGGCTCTCACCTCCGGTCTCTCTCTCTCTCTCTCTCTCTCTCTCTCTCTCTCTCTCTCAATTACATAAAATTCTTTTTCTGATTTTGGGTTGTGTTTTTGTCTTTGGTGTTACTGCAGAAGTTGAAAAATTTTACGAGCAATGTGATCCTGGTGAGTTCCATTTTGCAGTCTGCCTTTTACTTAGGATTTTTTTCCTCTTCTGTACAAATAGTTTCTTTGACACTGTTCCGGTGTCTTCTTCATAAGTGTGGTTTATTTTAATTTTGGTCGGATTTCTCTAATACATGCTTTGAAGAAGGCCATTGCAATATTCTGACGCTGATGTCTTAACTCTGTAACTTATAATAGTGTATGCTTTTCATAATTCTTCCGTGTCACCATGTCTGCATGTCATTGGGTTGACCTCATGACCACTGTTATGGGGAAACGGTTAAACTTTTTTTCCTTTTTTAATTTGCATTTAGGATATCCGGTTTTCATACTATGTTTTGGTTGGGTTTTAGAAGCAAAATTGGGTTTTGCACGATGATTTGCGAACTAAGATATGATTTTATGAGGGCAAGATTGTAATGGCTTGATTGCATAGCATACTCAAGACAAGATAGTCTACCAGCTAGGTCTTATTAGCGGATGAGCAAGCTCTTACATTCATCTTTTTGATGAATGGGATCCATTAAGGTGACATATTGGCTGGGATGAGGCTTTTTTGTTTTCTGGGAGACCTTGATAGTGGCCTACATGTGTGATTGCTAAAAGTTTCTTCTTCTTATTATTGGAGCTTCGGGAATGGTAGGGCAAGTTGGAGTATCATTATTCATGTAGTTTGGGAGCAATATTGAAGGTTGAAGATAGTGCTCATCATCCCATTTCCACCTTCCATTTTACTGACTTGTACATAATATGTGCAAATGTGTAATTGCTGTCATAGCTAACATACCTCCAGCTTGTCATGTAGCATTTACTTCTATATTTTTCTCAAATAATATGCTTATTGGCATGTGAGCTTTCCATGTTTGTTTGCCAGTTTCTAATAAGTTCAATGATAAGCTATTGAGGATGTATTTTTAAAGAAGTATTTTCAATGTTAGTTATATATTTAAGCTTATGGAAGTCCTTGGTGGGCGCATGCTATATATTGGTTTGTGATACATCCATGCCCTTTTTGGTTCTTAAGACATGTGCGGTAGGAGGAAAAATGGGGGTATCACCCTATGAGAATTTCATTCCCTTTTTAAGAGTGTTTTTGTTAACAAACTTTGCCCAAAAAATTTTCACGCGGAGCAGTAAATTTTGCCCTAAAAAATGGTAGAGTAAAAGGTGGGAAGGGAAATTATTTTAGGCCCAAAAGTTTTTCGGCCTTTTAAGCTCCTGAAAGCCCTTTCTTTCAACTTGCTCATCATTTTCTGGGAACTCCATGCTACAAAAATGAAAATTTTTTCGCTTTAAACAAAGAGATTTATTGGTGAATTGAGATTACTAAATTTTTAAGACCAGATTTAGGGTTTTGATGTTTTTTTTTTTCCAGATTTAGGGTTTTATTTGCATCTCTAGTGTGTTGCTGTGTTGGTTGTTCTTCATGTTTGTGTTGAGAGAGAGAGAGAGAGAGAGAGAGAGAGAGAGAGATTGTTTGCCGAGATTGTCAAATTGATTTCTAGATCGGCTTTTGTTCCGACATATCGAGACTTATTTGATGCTATCTAGCCTTTTGATTTCTTGCACTGGACTGGAGATTTTGTGACATCACCCTCTAGCACCCTGCTTTATACGTGGATGGTTGTTTTGTCCTAATTATTGGTGAAAAATTATAGGAATGTGGCGCCAAAATCCTCTTTGTTTTAAACATTTGTTCCTAAGACACTGCCAATTAATCTTAAGTGTTGGTGTTCATTACATTATATGATTTTGATGGCTGTATAAGCTCTCTTACCCATGTAATTTATTATATTCTTCTCCTCTTCCAACCTTGTTCTGTGCTTCAATAGTAAAACTACCTATACCTTGTATTTTTCTATATCTTTCCTTGGCATGGCAGATGTTACAGTTTTTTCTTGACAAATTCTTAAAAACATGTTGTAATGCATGCAGAGAAAGAGAACCTTTGTCTATATGGATATCCTAATGAGACGTGGGAAGTTAACCTGCCTGTTGAGGAGGTGCCTCCTGAGCTTCCTGAGCCAGCACTCGGCATAAATTTTGCTAGGAATGGCATGCAGGAGAAGGATTGGCTGTCACTGGTTGCAGTTCATAGTGATTCATGGTTGCTTGCTGTGGCATTTTATTTTGGTGCACGCTTTGGCTTTGGCAAGAATGACAGGTTTTCCATTTTCCCTGGATTTTACCTCAAATTACTTGATCCTGTGCTTTCTATAAATATTTCCTGCGATGAACCTTAAATTTTGTATTGAAGCAAATGAATATCTGCTAATCTCCAGACTCCAGATGCTATTCCAATTCTGAACCATTAGGAGGTATGTGCTTCATTAGTTTAGCCGCATGCATATACCTGGCCGGCTAAAACCAATTTGCAGAAAGCTCCTTGCTTTCATCATTCCCCTTTGTCCTAGGTCTAAAACACAAAATTTTAGTATTTCTCTTGTTATAGATGTGTTATACACAGATGCACACCCACACACACACATATACACACTTATGGTCCTGGTTGTGAGTTTGTTGGTCAACCAAAGTAGGTGGCCCTGGCAGTTAGCCTGTTGGTCAGGCTGCCAATAAAAGTCTATGCTGTAAATTGGTGGAAGGCAAAAATATATAGATTTGATAATCTAATTGTTAAGTGTGCTTCCCAACATTGGTATCCAACTTAGAAAAACTATTCCACAGTCCAAAAAAGAGACTTTATCAATAGTTTTGTGCATACAAAAGTTTCAAAGGGAGTATCTTAACCACAAGTTTTTACTTTGCATTGATTGCATATTTGTAGAAGTGATTTTATAAAATTAAAATTATTGCATCTGGAAAGAGTTTTGCAACATGGAAAGCTATTTTGAGTGTTTCTGATTTTGATATTGAACACATCGGTGGAGATTCACACTCATTGCATTGTTTTCTCACCCATGAATTTTTGTAGAGTAGGTAACCATGCCTCCCAAGAATTATATAACATGTATTTGTTATTTCACTATTGTACCACCTTATAAGAATAAAAGAAATATGCAAAATTATTTCAATTACAACGAAATTAAACTTATTAGTCATATTATAAAGCTGTGAGAGAGAGTGATGAGTATAGATTGAGATTGAAGGTAAATGTGTATCAGAATCAATTTGAATTCATGTCAAGATGATCCACCACCGAAGTTATTCACTTGCTTAGACATTTGATAAAGACGCTTATAATATAGAAGAGAGATTTGCATATGGTATTTATTGATTTAGAAAAGGCATACAATAGGGTTTCATAGACATATTATGGTGGGCGTTAATGAAGAAGAGGATCTCCTTGAAATACATTGATCTCATCAAAGATATGTATGAGGGAGTTGTTACCAATATAAAATCCTGCGAGATTTAAGTGATAGTTTCTGAACTAACATTGGATTTCACCAAGATTCGATATTAAGCTTCCTTCTTTTTGCAAAAGTGATGGGTGAAATAACAAAGAGCATCACATATCAAATACCATAGTGCATATTTTTTGTAAATGATATAGTGTTGATCGATGAAATTAGATAGGATATTGTGCTAAATTGGAGTTATATAAGGACACACTAAAATCTAGAGAATTTAGATTGAGTCGATAAAAAATTGAGTATATCATATGTACGTTTGGTGATATTCATGAGAATGATTAAAAAACAATTTAGTTAAAAAGATAAGGCATATCAAAGATTGAACGTTTTAGATATCTTGGGTCCATCATTCAAAATAATGGCAACATAGATGGAGATGTAAATTATACGATTTAAGCGTGTTGGATAAAATGGAGAAGTATATCTAGAGTTCTTTGCGGTCACACAATGTCATTGCAGTTGAAGAGAAAATTTTATAGAACCGTAGTAAAACTTGTATTATTAAATGACACTAGAGTGTTAAGCCATTAAACAACAACAAGAGTATAAAATGACTGGAGGTGAATGAGGACATTTAGATGGATGTATAGTAAAATTAGAAAAAATAGGATTAGAAATGAAAAAATACGTACTAAGTTGGAAGTAAATTCAGTTGTGAATAAGATGATAGAGTGTTGCTTAAAGTGGTTTGGACATGTGTCATGAAAATTTAAAGACGCATCAGTTACGAGGAGCGAGAATCATAAATGTAGGAGATTTAGTGAAATGTCGGGATAAATCATTAAAAATCTGGATGCAAGTTATTTGTAGAGATTTGAGTGTTAAGTTGAGGAGATGATTTTAGATAAGAATGAGTGACGTAAGGGAATCTGAAAGAGTTGACTCATCATCATCATCATCATCATCATCATTTTTATTTTAAGTTTTTACAGATAATTTATTTTTACTTCTCTTTTTTTCATTAATTTTTAGTGTTATATTCTGTATTTTTGTTTTGAAACTTTAATTTTATATTTTTTAATTTCTATTTTTGTTATTTATTTTTTTTTTTCCTCTCCCTTATATTAGTCTCTTAAACAATTGCTTCCAAAATTTGGGATTAACGTTCAGTTTGTTGTCATTGTTGTATTTGTTATTTCACATTCTTTTTTTAGGTTATCCTGCTGGCCTTTTACCTTTTTAATACAATTTCTCATTCTTCTTGGTTTGTTCAAATTGTTAGAACTAATAGCTTTTGTACTCATGGTCCATGAAATCCCAAGTTCTAGATGCCTATATGGATTTGGGGCTTTTTGGATGTGTTCATGTAAACTGTTTCCACTGCTTATCTTATTGTCTAATGGACACACATATTTAAACGTATAAATTAGAACCCATATCACAGTGGCACAGACTGTTTTTTCTTTTACAGTATGTATAGGACGCCTCAAGTCTGTAGTTACTAGATAAAGCCAGTTTATTCATTTGCTAAATACATATCACAAAGTATCAACACTTTAAATTGGAGTATGGCATCAGCTTAAGTTTTATACACACACACAACATGCTTCCTTCGAATGCATTCTGGTGAAGAAATTTCATCAATGTAACAGGAGCAATCAAAATAGGAAATTTAATTCCATTCCTCATTTTTGTCTTGAGGGAAATCTAGACTCATAATTCAAAGTTGGATTGCTCGGAGACAATATATTTATTGCCAGCTACTTATGGTTTTGAGGGTAGGTTAGTTGTTTTAAAGTTTAGCTAACAAATTTTTGTGCTGCACATAGGTTTGAGCTCAGTTGCGCACTTGATGAAAGCAACGAGAAATATGATCCCTCCCCTCCACCCCACAATCAATTAGTGGTAGGTGGGTGTTTGGTTTGTGCATAAGGAACAAAGAATTCTGGGATGGATGATGAAAAGTTTGATGCTGTGGACAAGGTGGACAAGCTTGAGTCTGAACACAATGAATCTGTATTTGTATCAGTGAGGACAATATTTGTGCATTATTACATGATATCTTGAATGGATTCTCTACGCAAGGTCTAAAATCCAGGGTAAGCATGACTAGCAGGAAAGCTAGAAACTAGTGGAGTAATATGAGGAATATTTGGTTACAATGGTTAAAATTAGTGAGGCGTATTTTAAGATAACTGAAAAATAATGGGACAGTTGTGAGAGGAGTTTAATCTTTGAAGATATTTTCTCATTGAAATTTGTGTGAATTAGGTGTATGCTGGTTGAGCGTTTGCCATTTTTTACAGTTCCACCAGCTTTTTTGTTTGATTTAAGAGGTTATAGCTAAATTGCTTCAACAGTAAGAATTGATACAAGCCTCCTCTCTTTCAATCCTTTTTTTTTTTTTCTGGCCATCTGTATGGGGTAGAATTCTGTAGCTTCTTTGAAGACTTTTCAGAATAGCCTTTTAGACAGGCTTGAGCAACTACTTGTAACTGCATGCCAATTATGTTCAGCTTAAGGTGCCTTAACCAACTTTAGGGCCAGGTGTGGGTCTTGAACAAAAATGATGGTGCTTTATATATTCTTAAAATAGGAAAGATCTTGGTGGTTTTACAAGCCCATCCATTGGGTTAGGTGAGGCTTCATCAACGGTGTAGAGATTCCTCGCTACCCAATGCTCACATCTTGTTAAGATGCTAGTGTACAGTGGATATGAGTTGTTTACAGGCCTGAAGGTGAATAGTGGAAGAGTAAGTGAATGCAAGAGAAGGTAAAGGGGATGGGGGATGTCGGCAAAAGATTTAATTCACTGACAATATGAAACCTTGATCAAGGGCACACTGAAGTTCTACTGTTTCAGGAATGACTTTTTCAGGTAAAGAGGTGAATTCTAGAAAAGATGGAGTATGTGAGTTCTTGTTGGATGGGCTCAGACATAAGTTAAGGTTTCCTTTGAGGCATTGATTTGAGTTGTATTAAGTTTGGTGGCCAGGGATTGGAAAAAATTAGAACATTTGATTTGGCCAAAACCTACACGGTTTTGGAAATTTTCTTTCATAAAAAGTCCTCTTGGAGCACAGCTTTTGGTTCGGAGCATGGATTAGGCAGGCATCACTGGGTCTCAATGGTGTGCTAGACACACCTAGCACTCCTAGAGCTATACTTATATGGGTAGGCACTTCTAGAAGTTGCAGGATTTTTGGTCTATTGCAGTTCACGAAGAATTCTTGTCAAGATAATCTCATAAGGAGGAGAATATTTGCAACCAGGGCATTTTTGTTCCATCAATTATTTGATACTTTGTATTTGGGATTTTGGTTATTGGTGTTCCTGACTTATACCAGGTGGCTTTTGCCAATTTATGTGAGCTCCTTTCAATTGCAAGAGTGCTCATGGGAGGAGGAGGAAGTATGCAAATGATCAGATTTTTATGGCAATGTGTAACATCTGTTTTGGCTTATCAGGACACAAATAGGATGATTTTTTTTTATATAAATTCAATAATATTAGGGTCTAATTTGATGATCTCTGAGTTAATATTCTTCTGGAATTTGTTTGGAAAGGCTCCTATCACTACAACGTTCCATCTTGGCTTCTAAATGGCCTCACAGTGGTAATTGTGTTTTTCTTGTTTTGTATAATTGCTACACACTCTAGCACTCTTCCTGGTTATGCAGGCATTGTTTACCAGCCCTTGCATAGTTTAATGTTGTGGTTCATTCATCTATTTTCCATTTTTTCTTTTCTGCTTTCTTTTATCATTCAGTTCCAAGTTCTATCTTCTGTGTAATGCAATTGTGCATTTGGTTGTATGCTTTTTCTTTAAGGCAATGAATTATTAGGGCTAGCTTAAACTTGTAAATCGTTCTGTCAGAAGGTAAATAGGCCGATATCTCAGTTCCAAGGATTGAAAATTCAGAGTTGACTGAGAGATATGTTTATTTTGGTTCTAATTCTGACCTTAATGAATTGTAATTTGACAGGAAGAAACTTTTTGGGATGATAAATGATCTCCCAACAATTTTTGAAGTGGTCACAGGGAACATTAAGCATGGAAAAGACCAATCAGGCAATCATAACAACAGCAGCAGCAAAAGTAAATCTGGTCAAAAGGTATTAAAGTTGATTACATCATATGAATGCATTTCCTTCCACTGTTTCCCTTATTTCATGTCCCAAGGTCTCCTCTTTGGTTATTTCTCAGCTGTCTCGGCAGTCTGAATCCAATCCAAAGGGATCGAAGATGTCTGCACCCGTCAAAGAAGATGAAGAAAGTGGGGAAGAGGATGAAGATGATGAGCAAGGAGGCACACTTTGCGGAGCATGTGGAGATAATTATGCCCATGATGAGTTTTGGATTTGCTGTGATGTTTGTGAGAAGTGGTTCCATGGCAAATGTGTGAAGATTACACCTGCAAAAGCTGAGCATATCAAGCAGTACAAATGTCCAGGTTGCAGCAGCAAGAGGGTTAGAGTTTAGATGTTGTTCTAAATCTGCGACAAAACATGTCGAGGTTTTGAAGTTCTATGGAACCATTTAGACATAAGACAGGCGAGTGACACATTTTAGCAAAATGAAGTAAAGTATATTTGAATTGGATTTCAATTTTTGTCAATTTTACCTTTTCTGCACGTCTCTTTATTGATAGCTGTGTTTCTAAATAGTTGCTCTCAACTAATTAATATATTAAATGCATTTCCATCTATCATGTTTTGGTTTGGATTTATAATAATACCTTTGGTACTGGCTTGAGGTTGAGCTTACTTTTGTTATGGATATTGTTGCAAAATTTTGTTTCTTTGCATTTGTATATTTATCCTCTTCCCCATCCCCTGGATGGCTTATCTTCCTAAGGTTACTAAGATTAACCTTGAGGCATCCTTGGATTTAGGGAGTCATAACTGCATCTCAGTGCAGGTGTAATCTGTGGGTCATGCTGCATCATATTGTAGCTGGGGCTCATTTTCGATGCAGAGAATGAATACTTCGGTAAGTTTGTGATATATGATAGTTCCAACTGTTTTTTTCTTTACCATGATTTACATGTTTTTATGAGTTTAGGCCTCCATATGTGAAGAGACCGTTGCAACTTTGAATTTACTGCTCTTCACAAACTGGTTAGGTAGACAAAAGCAAATCAGAATATTGCATTGTTCAATCAAACAGAGAGACTACAGATTTGCATTTTGATGGGGAAGGCTAGCGGCTGGTCCAAGCAAGTGTAGTGTGTGATGAGTAGTAGTTTTTTTATTTTAATAGTAGGACTTGGAGGGAGTGAGTTCAACTGTTTTCAGGACTTTCATCCCAGCTCTAATAGAAACATTTTTTAGACCTTTGTTTTTTGACATCTTTATAGATTCACCTTTCAAAAATAAGTTGTGTTTATGGAAGCTAAGCTTGCATTTCCTTTTCTCCCTAATGCATGATCATCAATGTGCCATGTAGTAGGATTGGATGATTGGGTATAGACCATGATTTCTTTTTTCTTTTCTTACTAAATGAATGATCGGATTGGATGGAAACAGGGAATTGAAGGGTATGGATGATTGGGCTACTTTTTCAAATTTTATGGACCCCTTCATCATAAAGCCCGCTGCACTTACCCCCACCATCCCCTTTCATGTACTTGTCACCTCATGCTGATCTTTTTTATTTTCCCCCTTCTTTTTTGATTTTTTTTTTTTTTTAAATTTTACTTTTGGGTGTGGGGTTGATTATTATTATATATTCATTTGAAGCATATGCAGTTCAGCTGTTCAAGTTACACTGTCAAAGCATGTAAATTCTTTTTACATGCAAATACCCCATCAATACAAGGAGCTGCAAGAAATGCAAGGTGGTGTGAGTTTTTAGGAAGGCTAGTTAGTATGGCGATGGGTTAATTTTAAAATCTTACCAGCCTCAATCAGGAAATAAGGTTTCTCTTTTTGTTTATGTTCGTTTATTATCTCTATTCATCAAGGATGCTTACGGATTGAGAGATATCTGATTCTATTCTTTGTATGGTCAGAAGCCCTCTTTCAAACAAAAAGAAGAAGACCAATACCAATTGTATTATAGTATTTTGGGACATGAACAAGAAGTTGGGGGCATTTTCAAAGAACAAACTGTAACCACACATGCATACGAGATATAAAATAACATAATCGTATCACATGTACCTGTTCTAAACAATAGCTCAAGGGGATAACATTGTTTCTCTAAGACAAAAAATTGTATAGCAATGAACACATGAAGTGAGTAGCTTCAGTTTCCCTATGTCAATAGAATTCACTTTTCAGGGTAATAATAGTTGACTACAAAGTGTTTGTTGACAAATTCAAGAGATTTTTTTTTTAACCATCAGTATACGGAGTCGAGCGTTTGTAGAGATTCTATTTAGAGGACGGTTCTTTTAATATAGTTTTTTTTATTTTTAAGTTTTGAACTCAAAACTTAAAAGATTTAGTATTTTATTCCACTAAACTGACTATCTGCCGGTTGAAATGTTGATTATCTTAGTTCTAGCTCAGATGGTGCAAAGTGTTTGTGTCTACTCCTCTGGTAAGCAGTCCTTCATTGATTTCATTCGTTTATGGAATACGTACAACTATGAAATCATCTCCGTGGGAGGGGATGGGGGTCTACTCAAAATGGAAATTTTCATAATCTTAATTCTTCTCATTCGAATTGAGTATAGACTTGGTCTTTATCCGACCTCTATTTTAGGATTTGATTATAAATTTTGAGATTTCAATTTTATAAAGTCTAACTATATTATAAGAAAATTTTATGGAAAACTCATTCTAATTTATTAATTTCTTTATTCATAGTATTTAGTTAAGTTTAATTTAGTTTTAAAACTAGAAAGTTCGATAAAATCCTTAAACTCAATTTTTGAGTTTTGCTAAATTTGGATATTGTAATTTTCATTGGGGCCGTCTTAGTCCTGGCCTAAACCCAAAGGAGACCACCCAATATTTAGTTCTATCTATTTGCCTATTAGCATAGTGCTTTGGGGCCTCCATATATATTAATTATATGTTGGAGCATTTGCTTCGAGTGTCTGTTTGCACTTAATTTATGTGTTTTAGTTTTTCACTTTGGTATGTTGTTTTTTGTCTTTTTAAACTTTAACACCCACCTTCTTCCCTTTTTGGTAAAGTAAGGTTAGGGACAAGTCATGGATCTTCCACGGCAGGCAATGGATCATTCCATTTGTCATGTCTTATCCTACCAAAAACCAACAAAGCTAGGAGAGGAGAGGATAATAATTGTCTAAAAAAGTAGCAAATTGAGTCCATCCAAATGATGGTCCTTAGGTAAGTGAACCACTTCCCTTTTGAGCGGGGGTTGGGATTAAGTGCTCCCCACATTCAAAGCATAAGGGTCAATGCAACATCTCTATTCTTCTTCATTCAGATGTATGTTATGCTTGTGCTTATCTTGAACCATAGGAAGATTTAATATTTCACTTTCACGTTGTCCAGGAGGAATCATTTTCTTCCCGTACACTATCGCTCTTTTTTTTTTTTACTAACCGTATTTAGTAATTAATTTATTAGTCCCTACTGATTTGATTCGAACTAACTATTAGTCTTATTAAGCGACGATTCTTTTATTAATTATTTTTTTATTTTTAAATTTTGAATTTAAAAATTTAGTTAAAAAAATTCAATATCATTTTCACTGAACCAACAGGATATTAGTTAAACAAATTTGTGCGTTATCACTCTTTGTGAGATATTATTTATGGAAGAAGGGGGCTGAAACTCACAACAAAGATATCAAATGATTTTAATTTTGATTTTCTTGTTGATTCGTATATTGAAAAATATGTAGGCAATCCTCTCATTTTATTTAAAATTACCCCACATGTACCATTGTTTCCCGTTGAATTTCCCACTTCTTGTGATCCTCATATTAGCATTACCAAGTGAATTACACTCAAATGAATGAACAATTGGAGGTGGGTTTCGATTTCACAGATGCAAATCCTTGTGATTCAAACGGGTGCTCAATGAAGAGATTTGAAACCTATAAAAGACCGTCGAAGGGTGTTTTGACGGGAAAAGCTCCAACGTTCAGTCAGAAAGAATGATTTTCAAAATGATAAACAGATTGAGAAGAAGGGAGGATGGATCTCCTTGTATTCTTTGTATGTCCTGTATTCAGTTAGAGGACTTACCTGCCTTGATATCTCGAAAACTTTTATACAATGTCCCTCTCAGAGCCGTGTCGTCACGAGGCGTTGTAACCCTAGTTTCCTTATGGAGTGATCTAGAGATTCCGGATCGTCAAAGATTTGATATTGTTATCACTTAGGAAGTTGAATCATATGGAGAAATTCTTTATCTTATCGATTAGATCCTCAGGGTTTCCTTCCTTATCCAGAAGATCCGTCTTGTGCTGGAATAGGAAGCTCGATCAAAGCAAGATTCAATTTGTGCACTACCGATTGAGAACAAAAGTATTCGATTCCTTTAGTATTCGTTAGTTATTGGTTAGATAGAGAGTATAAGAATTCGGTCTTACCGAATATATCCGCTCATTAATTACACTGCCCCAAGTCGATGTGTAGTTTGAAGGGATTAGGCCCTCCGGGATCACGAATGCTTTGTCGGGTATCAGGCACCCAAATGCAGTACAGGTTGGTATTTGGATTATGTCTTATTATTTTCCCCTGACTCAAGGTGTCAATTTGTAGGAGAGGTGCCATGAGTGAAGTTCGCTTCTCGAGAAGTTGAAAAGACATGAAAGCTGGCAACACGTGTCTCTTGAGGTCATCTGAATCATTCATAATTGATAAGAAATTAAAATGGATGGAATATGATTTACCCTTTTGCCCCAACCGTCTCGTACTCCCCTAGTATTAATACGTTCCACCTTGCACGATTTAATTTGAAATTGACGTGGCATAGGAAGGTGAGGCGGTATGCACACCTTTTAATTCCATTACTTTTCATAGAGGTGCTTCAACTGCCCCAAGATATTGAAGAGATCTTTTTGTGTCTATAAATAGGGACTGTGAGATTTTGTGGTGTTTCAACAAATTTTTTCTTACACTTGAGGGCATTTTTCTAGTGAGATTTGTCTTCCATGAGAAGTCTTCAAAGGGATGCTTCAGCTTTGTGAAGCTCGGTAGCGTGAATCGCTTCTGTTGGTATAAGGTTTCGTCAAGAATGTGGACTATCGGTATGAGGGCTCGCCATGTCATTCACTATCTGAATGTCATGATGAGCTTCATCAAGGTTCCCATTATGGGTCCTTGACTTGGATTTAAGAAAAGAGTCCCCTTCCGAGTCGAGTGGCAGGGCGTGCCGGTTGCATGTAGGGAGTTAGGTGATATAAGAAAGTATGATGATATTCTGATACATTCTCCGACTCCCTTCCCGATCGGTTTGTCTCCCCTTTTGGTAGTCTCGTTGTATCAATAAGGTTGTAGATTGTCACATGTAAATTTCACTTATGGCTTCTGTGGTTTTTGATACTTGGGGTTGTTGTTTGTTTTTCATTATTTCTCTTTTTACTATTTTTAGACTCTTCAGTGTTGCCGAGTGATAAAGGCGAGGTAACCTTATGTATTTCTTTTGATGTAATAGGCCCGATCAAGGTACTTGTAAAATGTAATTACTCATGTAATCGAACATATGTGAAATAAAAGAGATTTGCTCCACTTACTTATTATCTGTTGTGTCTATCGGAACTTCTTTGTAGACCGGTCCACTTCTATGATCAACCCACTTATGTAAAGGACACTAGGGGTAGTCCTTGTGCCTCCAAGTTAATAGGAGTATGTTCTTGTCTATCCATTGACACGAACTTAGCCGATGACACTAGCTCTTTTAACCGAAGTTCATCCAAGAGATTGAATCCTCTCGCTAGGACGGGACGACCAAGGCCCTTCAAGGGTGTAAGTGCTTTCGGTAAGACAAGGCGACTAAGGCCCATTCAGGGAGATACATTCCTTCGATAGGTCGGGGCGACTAAGCCCCTTCAAGGAGATAGATCCCTTAGATAAGCGGGGTGACTAAGGCTTTTTGGAGAGATAGATCCCTTCAATAAAACGGGGCAACTAAGACCCTTCGGAGAGATAAATTCCTTCAATAGGATGGGCGACTAAGATCCTTTGAGAAGATAGATCCCTTTGATAGAGCAGAGCGACAGAGCCCCTTTGGGGAGATAGATTCTTTCGATAGGACCGGGCAACTGAGGCCCTTTGGGGAGACAGATCCGCGACTGAGGCCCTTTGGGGAGACAAATCCCATCGATAGGACAGGGCGACTGAGACCCTTCGGGGAGATAGATTCCTTCAATAGGACAGGGCGACTGAGAATCTTCGGGAAGATGGATCCCTTTGATAGGTAATCACTAACTAAAACAAAAGCGTTAGGAATCAAATGGAAAAAATTGTTAAGAGGAGAATCATGAGAGACTTACTCGATAGGATGTACCTCTACCGAAAGAGAAACAATGTAGCTCACTGTAGTAGATTCACAGGTTCTCTCTGTTCTAAGTTTTGGGTATGGCCAATCCGTCTGGATTGTTGAGACGATAATCCCCCGAGCGAACCACAAAGCATATTTGATAAGGGTCTTCCCAATTGAGGGCTAGTTTGCCCTCAAGTTGGAGTTGGCCGATAGCTTCCACTTTCCTTAGAATCAAGTCACTTGGTTTGAACGTTCGATTTCTGACTTGTCAGTCGTAATATCATGTCATCTGTTGCTGATATGCAGCCATTTGAGCAGACACGGATTCCCGTAGTTCAAGGAGCAGGTCTAGATATTCACGCAGGTTGATTCATTTGTTTCGAAATCATATGGGGTTACCCGAAAGGAGGGGATCCGGATCTCCACTCGTATAATAGCTTCACTTCCGTATGTCAGGCTGAACGGGGTCTCTCCGGTTGCTTTTCTGAGTGTGGTGCGGTCTGACCAGATGATGCTATAAAGTTCATCTACCCATCGTCCTTTGGCTTCACCTAACATTGTCTTTAACCCTTGACGGATCGTCCTGTTGGTTATTTCCGCAAGTCCATTGGTTTGTAGATAGGCAATCGATAAGAACCGATGATCGATCTCTAGCTTTGTGCAGAACTCTCGGAAGCTAGTATTATCAAATTGTTTTCCACTGTCCGTGATAAGGACGTGAGGTATGCCAAATTGAGTACTAATATGTGCACATACGAACTGCTGGGTCTTAGTTACTATTTTTGGGCCAGAGGTTCGGCCTTTACCCACTTAGTAAAGTAGTCGATGGCCACTATGAAAAACTTTCTCTACCCGATAGCCGGCAAGAATGGTCTGAGAATGTCTATTCCCCATTGAGTAATCGGCCACGGTCCTATAAGGGGACTAAACTCGATAGAAGGTGTTTTGGGAATTGAGAAGAATCATTGGCACTTATCGCATTTTTTGACATAATCATTCGAATCGTTCTTCATAGTCAGCTAGTAGTACCCTTGTCGTAAAATTTTGTGTACCAGTTTGCGAGCTCTCAGGTGGCTACCGTATATCCCTTCATGGATCTCCCGCAGAACGTAGCTCCCCTTTTCTAGGGTTAGACATATCAAATAGGGATGAGTGAAAGACTTTCGGTATAACTTTCCGTCAATGATCGCGTAGTGAGTGGCCTTTCGCTTTAGCTTATCTGCTTCCAGTGATGAATCAGGCAATCAATTGTCTCTTAAGTATATTTCAATCGAGTCTTTCCAACTAGGAAGATGGTCCACTGCCAGGACACTTTCGAGTTCGTCGATACTGGGGTACAGTAAACTTTCGATATAGACTATTTGACTAGAAGTAATCGAATCTGAACTGGCGAACTTGGAGAGTGTATCGGCTCTCGCATTTTCTAAACGAGAGATTTGTTGGATGTTGACCCTTTCTAGCCTTGCCATCATCTTGCACAGCTTACTTAGGTATTTAGCCATAGTTGGATCTCTTATCTTATAGACCCTCTCGATCTGTTTGACTACTAACTGGCTATCAGTGAATACCCGAACACTTCAGGCTCCCATGTCTGCTACAATCCGGAATCCTATCAATAAGGGTTCGCATTTTACCTTATTGTTGGTGGCCCTAAAGTCAAAACGGATGACATATTCTACTTTAAAATTGTTTGGGCTCATTAATATGAACCCGACGCCACTACCCCAAGAATTCAAGAACCCGTCAACATGTATGGTCCAGTCCAGCAATGACCATTCGTTAGAATCTTTGGTAGGCTTAGACATAACCGTGATCGGAAGAGTACACTCAAGGATAAAATCAACTAAGGCCTGGCCTTTGATTGTTGGTCGAGGCTGATATTGGATGTCAAATTCATCCAATTCGATACTCCACTTGATTAGACGACCAGACGTGTCTCTCTTCTGAAGGATTTGCTTCAACGGCTGATCAGTGAGTACCACAATGGTATAGGCTTGAAAGTACGGTCGAAGTAGTCTGGCTGAGATGACCAATGCATATGTTATCTTTTCGATCGATCAATAATTAATCTCGGCTTCCTTAAGTATCTGACTGATGTAATATATGAGCTTTTGAACAGTTGAATCATGTCTTACAAGGACAGAGCAAAGCGTTTGATCGGAAATAAAGAGATAAAGGTAGAGTTTTTCACTAGGAATCGGTTGAGAAAGCAACGGAGAGGCCATAAGATACTCTTTGAGCCGTTCGAAGGCCGTTTGACACTCAAGTGTCCATGTGAAACGTTGAGATCTCTTCAGAGCGTAAAAAATGGGTTTGTACTTCTCTTCAACTTTTGACATGAATCAGTTTAGAGCCGCTATCCGACCGGTGAGACGCTACACCTCCTTCAATGTTTGGGGCTGTAACATATCCAGAATAGTTTATATCTTTTTGGAGTTTGCCTCAATTCCGTGGTTGGTGATCATAAAATCCAAGAATTTGCCCAACGAGATTCTGTACGTGCACTTGGCGAGGTTCAGTCGCATGTTATAGCGCTCAAGCTTCTAAAAGGTTTCCTTAAGGTCAGCAGCGTGATTCTTGGCATCAGTACTTTTTATAAGCATGTCATTCACGTACACTTCTATATTGCGACCAAGCTAATCTTTGAAGATTTCATTAACCAGTCATTGGAAGGTCGCCCATGCATTCTTTAGACCGAAGGGCATAACTCGATAGCAATATGTACCGAACTCAGTAATGAAACTTGTTTTCTCTTCGTCCTCGAGCACCATGCGTATCTAATTGTACCCCGAGTAAGCATCCATGAAACTCAAGAGTTGATGACGTAAGGAGTTGTCCACCAACTTGTCGATATTCGGGAGGGGGTAACTGTTCTTTGGGCATGTTTTGTTGAGATCCGTAAAGTCTACGCTCATTCTTCATTTATCATTGGCTTTTTTCACCAAAACTATACTGGCTAGCCATTCGGGATATTTAACTTCACAAATGAACTCGGCAGTTAGCAACTTTTGGACCTCTTCTTGAATAACTCATTGGTGTTTAAGGGCGAATACCTTATTCTTCTGTTTGACAAGTTTGTAGTCGGGGTTTACTATTAATTTGTGGGTAATGACAGACGGATCAATGCGAGGCATGTCTTCAGAGGACCAAGCGAAAACCTTGGAGTGTCGCTGTAAGCAACTAATAATAGCATCTCGTAGGAGCGACGACAGAGTAGCCCCGATCCGAACAGTCCGATTGGGGTCGTTTGCCAGAGGAATTTCGATCACCTCTTCTTCTGGCTTTGGTTTACTCATCAGTTCAATATCACCCCTAAGTTCTAGGGTATTGATAGAAAAGCTCTCTCGCCCATATTGATTAGTGAAGAAGGTGTAGGGATCAGGATCACTACAGATAGCTGTGATCCCCTCCAACGTTTTGAACTTCATTTTCATGTGTCGAGTGCAGGGTAAGGCTTCTAGTTCATCTAAACTTGGTCAATCGAGGATGGCATTGTACGGTGAGAATAGTTTTACCATATGAAAGGTGGTTTTGACAGTTGCATGGTTAGTCGGATTCCCTAAAGTTACAACGAGTGGAATAATCCCCTCTAGATAGATGCATTCATTAAACAATCCCTTGAGGGATCCGATTGGGAGTTGAAGGTGTGAAGAGCTGAGACCCATTCGAAAGAGAGTGTCCCAAGTAAGGATGTCGCAATCTGCGTCTTGGTCGACAAGAACACTTTTATTATATGAGACTTTATTTTGATAGTAGCAACTATGGGATCTTTACAACTAGGGTCAACACTTGATCAAATCATCGTCATCGAACCTGATGGCTGGTCGTTTTCTCTTAACTATAGCCATTTTTGTTTGGTGATATGAAGTTGGTGAGAAAGACAAACGACTAGTCTATTTCCCACGGACGATATCAATCTATTGGAGGTGGATTTCAACTCTACAGATCCAGCTCCTTGTAACTTGAACAGATGCTTAATAAAGAGGTTTGAAATCTGTAAAAGACTGCCAAAGGGTGCTCTGGCAAGGGAGGTTCCAACGTTCAAGTTAGAAAGAGTGGTTTTCAAAAGAATAAACAGACTGAGAAAAAGGGAAGACTGATCTCCCTATAATCTTTGTGTGTTCTGTGTTCAGTTAGAGGACTTACTTTGCTTGATATCTTGAAAGCTTTTATATAACGTCCCTCTCAGAGCCGTACCATCGCGGGTCGTTGTAACCTTAGTTTCCTTATGCAGTGATCCAGGGATTCCGAATCGTCGAAGATTTGATATTGTTATCACTTAAGAAGTTGAATCATATGGAAAGATTTTTTCTTTTATCGATTAGATCATCAAAGTTTCCTTTCTTATTTGGAAGATCCGTCTATTGTTGGAATAGGAAGCTTGATCAGAGCAAGATTCAGTTTGTGTACTACTAATTGAGAACATAAGTATTTGATTCCTTTAATATTCATTAATCATCGGTCGGATAGAGAGGAACCGAATGTATCCGCTTGTCGGTTGTGCTGCCCAAATCAATATATGATTCGAAGGGACTAAGCTCTCTGGGACCACGAATGCTTTGTCGGGTATCGGGCACCCGAATGCAGCACGAGTTGGTATTTGGATTATGTCTCGTCACTTGTCATCATTCAACACATGGGGATTGACCCTATTGTCAATATTCCCCTCTCCCATCTTACGACGTGGGGAGAGAGAGGAGAGAGGACTAAATATATATATATTACTTGTCTATGAGTATTCAAAAATTTGACTATTTCGGTTCGAATAGTTGTAAAATTCAATTTAGAATCTAATTTTTTCATTTCTAAAACTTAAATTCGAGATTTTGATTAAAATAGTTTAGCAAACCTGAATATTGATATTTTCACTTGCTTTTTAAATATATATGATAAACGGTTTTTTCCATTAATTTTGAGATAGGGGTAACAATTGCCTCATAGTTGTGGATTAAGGGAGGGTAAATGAAAACATAAAGTTATAGATATATATTTTTAATAAAATATGAGACATTTGTGAAAATTATTATGGGAATATCTCTCAAATGCGAAATTTTTCTACTAGGTAGAAACTTTTTTATAGAAGTATATATAAAATACAAAAGCAACTTGCATGAACACATGCATACACTTGACTGAATGAATTAAATTTCTTAATTATAAGTGAGATTATTGTAACTAAACATTGAATTGGGACCCAATGAGACCACATGAAGGATTGCATGTGGTCTTTGCATTTGTTTTTATGCCTGTGTCCTCACCCTCTGCACAAAATGTTCTTCTTTCTTAACTATCAATTCTGTCCCTCCTTATTTAATTCACATGTTAGAGACAGGCAAATTTCCTAAAAATAACTTAGAATTATTGAAAGTTGGGTATTTGGAGTGTTTGCATGCGAAAAGATTAGAAGGATAGAGAAACACTCAAAATAGGGTCTTTCTACAAGTATTTGAATCGAATTAGTCAGAATATGGTTTCGAATATCAATAATAGGTATTTAAAAAAAAAAAAAAAGAGCGTGCATTATCCTTCACTTTCCCAGTTGACTTCCCCATCTATTTCTTTTGGAAGGAAAATTTACTAAACATTAATTTAAATTCTTTTCTCTAACCCTAAATGAAATAAGTATCACTCCAAATTTGGGTGAAGCAAATACTTAGAATTTTCTAAGATTAGTTGTCTTTCTCATAATTTAGCTTCACTATGCAATATAATTTGATGGCATATGTTTACTCTTATTGATTTTTTACTAAAAAAACTGATAACTAAATTAAGTGAATTTGATATGATGTGATCTAAATTTAAATGCGTTCATTTTAGTTAAGAACAATTTCCCATTAGAGTGTGTGCACACGCGCTTGTGCATCATAAATGTAAAAAGAAAATTGGTTATGGTTTTGAAATTATATTAAGAATAAAAAATAATTTGAATATGATAGATCAATGAATATAGTTGTGATAGTATATTAGAGAATACTGAAAATAATATAAAAATATAATCTAATACTCCGTTATTTCATTTAATAGAAAATCCGTTATTATAAATATAAAATAATTATTACAAATATAAAAACAAATAAAATCAAATATTTTCAAAATTAATTCAATTATTGATCTGATTTGATATATAAAATATTTATTAACATTCCCCCCTCAAATTAAATGTAATATAGCGAAAATCCCCTGAATTTAAAAGAAAATTTGGATGAGCTTCTGGCTTCTGTTCGAACTCACAATATGGCTCTTAGCTCTTTGACTCCGACTCTGGCTCTAGGCTCTACTCCTAGCTTTGAGCTCAGGTTCAAGCTCACAATTTGACTTTTTTTGTGATAGTACAGGTGTATGAATTACCCTTTTTATAAAAGGTGTTCAAATACCATGTAAAAAAAATTGTATATACTTTTGAAACCATATTAAGATTATAAAATAATATGAATATAAAAAATAGATAAATATAGTTATGATACCATATTAAAGAATATTGAAAGTAATATAAATATATTAAATATAATACTCCATTATTTTATCTAAATTATTAAAACAAATTAGATTTATATAAAAAAAATCATTATTATAAATATACAAATAATTATTATAAATATGAAATCAATAAAGTTAAATATTTTCAAAATCAAATCAATTATTGATTTGATTTTGATATATAATATATTTTTTGATATCTCCCTTAAACTCAAAATAATATAGTAAAAATCACTTAAATTTAAAATAAAATTTGGTTAGAGAACCATAATTATAGCTCGAGCTCCCAGCTTTGAGGTCCAGCTAAGAGTCTAGCTATTGATCTAGATGTGGCTCGTTCAATGACATGGATAACATTTTTTTGAAAATGGTGCTCAGATACTATGTAAAAGAAAATTTGAATATTATTATGAAATCATGGTAAAAATATAAAATAATATAAATATGAAATATAGATGAAAATAATTATGACACAATATTAGAAAATATTGAAAGATATCATGTTTCTTTATTGAATTATTATAGTAACTTAAATTTATATATAAAATTTATTATTATAAATATAAAAATAGATAAAATCAGATATTTCGATCGATTTGATTTCAATATATATCATGTATCCATGTGCATGCACATTATAATTAAATTATTAATATTTATAATAGTTAATATTCAATGATTGATAAAGAGAATTGTTTAGACTTTATTTTTTGTTTTACGTCGCTGTGAATCATCCTACTTAAATGTGAATCAGGGGATTGTGCAAAATATTTTAATATTAATATTTGAAATTTATTTTAAAAAAGAATATTTGTTTGTACTAAATTAGTTCACATGAAATTATGGACAATAAATTTGAAATTCAGAGAGAAAAATCATGCACATTTATTGGAGCAAAGGTTATGGTGAAACAGAGTCTATGTTAAGGGCAATAATGATCCAAAACAGGGGAGATGATGAAAGGACAGGAGGAGGACAAAAAAAAAAGAGAAAAAAATAGCAGGAAAATCCAAATCAATTACTTGTCACCTTGTACAGACAGACCCGCGCACACTGTCCTCTCTCTCTCTCTCTAAGCTAACACTCTCACTCCTCTCTCTCTCTCACACAAGACATTAACATGGAAGAAAGAGAAAGTGGAACACCACAGAACCACACACAAACACAGCACCAAATGAAAGTACTGCTGGGCGGTTTTGGAGGGAGTTTTGATTTCTAAAATGTAAAATCTCCCAAAACCAAAAACATGTTTTCATTTTTGGTGGACTCTGTCCTATAAAACCCTACCCCTCGTAATCGTATTACCTTAATTCCTTAATCATTAATTTTTATTATGCTCACCATACCCATCTTCATTATTTACTGAATCTCTCTCTCTCTCTCTCTCTCTCTCTCCTGTCACAAATCAGATCTGCAAAATTCTTTCCTATTTTCAATTTCTCCAAATTAATTCCAAATCGGTTAATCAATCGGTCAATCAGAATTATCATGTGGGTTATTTTCAGATTTCACAATTAAGTGAGATTTGACCGATATTTGTTAGAGAGAGAGAGAGAGAGAGAAATCAAAAATGGCCGAGGAAAAAGAAGAGATTCGAAAAAATGTGAACAGAAATATGCAACTGAAGAAAGAATTCACTGCAATCCGAAAAGCAGCGCGTGTTCTTCGAGATCCAGGGACAACATCTTCATGGAAGAACCCATCTCACTCTCCATCTCCATTCACACCCACCAGATCTATCAACAATGACAAGTCTTTTTCAAAAGCGCCAAATGGCAAAGAAAACAGAGTCTTTCTTTACAACTGGAATGTTCACTCTTCTAGTGAGAAGGCCTCTCCGATCACTGCAAAAGCCGCTCTGAAATCTGAGCTTCAAAGGGTACTTCATGGGCAATGCCCGAAACATGAAAATGGTGGGTCTTCTTCTTCTTCTTCATTCTCTGTTGTTGCTAGTGTTGAAGAAGATGAAGATGAAGATGAAGGTGAAGAAGAGAGCTTAACCAACAACAACAATGACTCGAAAAGTGACACGTGTATTGCCATAGGGGATCTTCTCAATCGCCGGAGACCAATCAAATCTGTGGCGGCTATTAAGAAGAAGAAACCGAGAAGGAAGTCTTCTGCTGCTGCTTCATCAAAACATCAAATCCAGATTGTCCTTCCTCAGATTTCCAAAAGAGGAGGTCGTTTTAGTATGGCTGATGATTCCGTTGACCCATCCGAGGAATATTGTAATTCTGAGGATTTTCATGGTCGTGGGTCATCTGCTGCATCTCCATTGCTTTCGGGGGTCAGATATGGAAAACCAACAACAATATTGAGGAATATGAGGAGTAGAAGAGAGGAATCTAGTTATTCATATAGCACACCTGCATTGTCTACTAGTTCATATAATATGTATGGCATTCGCAATCCGAGCACTGCTGGTTCTTGGGAAACTGCCACACCATCTCTCAGTGGTCTTGAAGATGATGATCATCTCGATTTGCCGGGTAGACAAGGCTGTGGCATTCCTTGTTATTGGTCTAGAAGGACTCCTGGTACTGGTAGACATAAGCGCTTCTGTGGCAGCTGTTGCTCACCATCTCTTTCTGATACTTTGAGGAGAAAAGGAAGCAGCATATTCTGTGGAAGCCAGTCAATGTATTCAAGACATCGAACACCAACACCGGGTTGTTCTAATAGGAGGCGAACCACTTCCAAGAGTGCTCAGGGTATCCTTCCCCTGCTGACTAATTCGTCTATGGGAACAGGAAACAGTGATGATGAGCTTTCGACTAACTTTGGGGAGCTTGATTTGGAGGCTTTAAGTCGATTGGATGGAAGGAGATGGTCTTTGAGTTGTAGGAGTCAAGAGGGGTTGGAGCTCGTGGCTTTAAATGGGGAAGTTGATGAGGAAGGTTCACCCGAAAACATTAAAAGCTTGAGTCAAAAGTATAGGCCAATGTTCTTTGAGGAGTTGATTGGCCAGAATATAGTAGTTCAGTCACTTATGAATTCAATTTTAAGAAATAGGATTGCTCCTCTTTACCTTTTCCAAGGTCCCCGAGGGACTGGAAAAACATCGACTGCCAGGATTTTTGCAGCTGCCCTAAACTGCGGGTCGACCGAAGAGGCTAAGCCTTGTGGTTACTGCAGGGATTGCACTGAGTTTATCTCAGGCAGGAGCAAGGATTTGTGGGAAGTTGATGCAACCAATAAGAAAGGAATTGATAAGGTCAGATACATGTTGAAAAATCTCTTGAGTAGGCCACCGGTTGACTTCTCTAGATACAAGGTTTTTGTTATTGATGAGTGTCAATTGTTGCCCACCAAAACTTGGTTGGCGTTTCTCAAGTTTCTTGAAGAACCACCTCCACGGGTGCTTTTTGTGTTTATAACAACAGATCTTGACCATGTGCCTCGTACCGTCCAATCGAGGTGCCAAAAGTACCTCTTCAATAAAATCAAGGATGCCGACATTGCAGACCGTTTGTGGAAAATCTCTGCAGATGAGAATTTGGATGTTGAATCAGATGCATTGGACTTGATTGCTTTGAATGCGGATGGTTCACTTAGGGATGCGGAGACTATGTTAGACCAGTTGAGTTTGCTGGGTAAAAGAATTACTTTATCTCTTGTAAATGAACTTGTGAGTATGCCGTAAGATCCATCATCTTTACTTTATTTTTCAAATTTGGTTCTATACCCAGATTTTTTGTAATAATGATGTCTTAGTTTGTTCAAGCCTAATGTGCATGGATGCCTAGTAGCTTGTACATGATTACAGCCATAATGAATAGTTGATCCCATTAAATCTCCTTTGGCATTTTGTTAGTTTTAGAATATTTATGGAGCTTTAGTTAGAAGGAGACTTCAGTAGCTTTGACTTGGTTACGAAAATTATTTTCTTTGTTACAGGTTGGGGTTGTTTCAGATGAAAAACTGTTGGAACTTCTGGAATTAGCCATGTCATCCAACACTGCAGAAACTGTGAAAAGAGCCAGAGAGCTGATGGACTCTGGTGTTGATCCAATGGTTCTTATGTCTCAATTGGCTAGCCTTATTATGGATATCATTGCTGGGACGGACCCAATTGTTGATGCCAGACCAAGAGAGTCCATCTTTAGTGGTCGAAATTGTAAGTACTATGCTATTATTTCAGAATTTTCTATTCCATAGAGAATGCAGATTTTGTATATTTCTGGTATTATATAGTATCTGAACTACTGCAAAGCAACTATCATGACCGAAATCACACCACTGCATTTGTTGATGAACAACCTCATTGCTCCAGAATAATGTCCCTATTAGACTTTGTAGACAACAATTATGATAGATCCCAAAAAAAAAAAAAAAATGCAGTGCATAGATGTGGTACTAATTTCCATTCTGCTTGCATGTCACTTGTTTATGCTTATCATTATCTTTCAATATTTCTGTTTACTTCTGCTTATGTTTCAACTAATGTTGGAAATCTGGTAACAGCATTAGCTTAAAATACCTAATGGAAATGCTTGATGTGTCGTGGAATGCAATCTATTGGCAACTATCAATATCTTTAATTGACAATTTCATCCACGTGTTAATGTGATGGTGTACATGCAACTTGACAAGATGAAAATATTAGATAAAATGATACTTCATTCAAAGTCCTTTCTTTCTGGCAGCCTGGTGAGGTTAATACTTAGCTACCTTTTTTTCGGTTCCAATTAACGAATTAGTAAATTATAGAATATAAAATGATATATTTGAATCAACTAAATTTGTCTTTAAAAAAAAAAAAAAATTGTGTTTCCTTTGCTCTTGAGTTCGTGCACAATCCCTGTCTATATGACTGAAGTATCTTTGTTATGTTGAGCCATATCTTTCCAAGCTCCTCCAGGATAGATAGAACTCTTTCTCTTCATTATCTAAATGGAACTAGCCCTCCTTAACTATTTGAAAACAAACACAATTTAAAAGTCTCCATCTTTCGATGAACAACTCTTTTTACCTCTGCTTTCTTGTTCTTTTTGGTCCTTGCAAAAAGTTAATAAGATTATCAACCAGAAATAAAATTTGATAAAGAATTTCTCTAAACCAGTACTGATGTTTATTTACTTTATAGAACTGCCCGAAATTTTTATGCTGATTCTCAAAATCAGTTATGGTGCCAAGTCACTGGGTTAATTATAATATATTCATGTCATATGTTGGTCAAGGAGACTTTGGCTTCATATTCTCTGTAATTGCTAGTCGTTCGTAAATTCAGATACCACATGTAAAAGAGTTGATTAATTTTTTTATTACTCGTTTGAGATAGATGTTAACCCTTGGTGGGTAATAGGTGTTAACCCTTTCTTTTTTTTTTAAAAAAAAAAAAAAAAAAAAAAAAGAAGAAAAAAAAAAGAAGAAGGAAATAGACATTAAAAGCAGGTTTCTGGATGATATCTTGTTTGTGACATATCTAACAAGAGGGATATTGAATCCACTCTGAGAAAAGAAATCAAAGGGATAGAGTTTTAGTTCTATTAATAGTGATCATCTCTCTATATTTCTCCCCACCTATACCAGACAATTACATTATCCCTAACATCATGGCATAGGCCTTTGGGAGAAAGTTTGAATACTAATATTAAGAAAGCTCAAAATGATTTATCATTTTATGATTTATTCAATGATAAAATTATATGAATCTGTTACTTTCTTGGAGTTGATACTATACTGGAATGGAAGAAAGGAAGTTGAAAATGGTAGGTTTCTGGGGATAGAAGATGTCATGAATGTTATCATGAACATATACCAAAATCCAGTACAAAAAATTCCCATTTTCCTAGATGAATTTCCTCTGATTAAAACATTACACTCAAATTTTGCATGTTTGGCTGAAGATGCCTACATGCATGGATAACACTATGATATCTCACAAATTTCCTATTCTCTATCACACCATGGAATTCCAATTTTCTATCAAAATTAACTCTCTTACAGAAATCAACTCCCATGGCTCACCATTTGCATGCACAAACATCTCTCACTAATCTCATCCAACCTAAATTTTATGTTACACCCTCTCACAAAGGCAAATATCCAAACCTACTACTCAATATCTCATGACTAGTCTAACTCAAGCACACTTACCAATGTGCCACATGGCTAATATTCTGAATAGGCAATCAAACCTCGTATAGTGACGATGTGTCTTGGTCATGTTCTAACCTCTCAGGTGGTGATCCGACAGTAGTACCTCTACATTCACGCAGTGACAGCCTTAACCTAGTTAAGCCCCTCTTGATTGCTCAAGCTTATTTTGATTAGTTGTGTGCTAGAATGAAAATAGAAAAGCCGAGAAAGCTCAAGTGAACGAAAAGATTGAGTCAAAAAGTGATTGCTGTCAAGCTGACATTCCAAATCAACAAGATATTTTTCACTTTTCTTTTGTGAGCACACTGTTTTTGGAAGTTTTTAGTCTCCTAATTAGAGCTCACTGCAGCTAATCAGTTTATTTCAAATTTCAAATATTTATTTATAACAAAGAGCGCATTGTGGATTGAAACATCTCAGTTTTTAGCTAAAAAAGTGATTTAAAACATGGTGATTTACTATATTTTTTAAATCTTGAAAAAGTCAGAGGGATAAAATTGGCAAAATAGTAAACTTCTGATAAGTAACAAACTTCTGTACTATTTTACACTTTGCAAGCATGATGTGCGTGGTTATGTATTATTAAAACATCATGTTTCCTCTTTAACACCAATATTTTACTTAGATAAGAATTGAATTTCAAGGGGAGGATGACAGGAATCATGGAGAATTGCAAAATGTGCTATTGTCTATTTCAATACTTTTGCTAGTTTAGGAAATCCTGTCATGTACTTGTCTTAGCTATCTTGCATCTGTTTGGGGGCAGATACTTGTATCGTTGATACTTGTATCGTTCTTCCATTGTAGTTACGGTTACAAATTAGGAGCCGTTATTTACATCAAATATAGCCCCCTTCTTGAAGATCTTGAAAGCCCCCAAAAACAAGGTTTGGCATTTAGTTTAGCTTGGAAGAGAGAAAAGAAAATGCTTATGACATGTGTGTTGATTGGAAGGAAAGGACTTGGTGACAATCAAGGTTATATAATGTTAATCAACAAATCAATCCTGGGGAGTTTATATTTCTGATGGAAAAAGATGAAAATGCAAATGAAGCTGAAAAATCTGACCAGCAATGGAAACTAAAGAGTGCCTAGAAAAACTCACTAATTCGGAGAAGCTAATAGTTGTGAAGACCAATTTGGTTACTAATGTTATGGTTTATTTCCAACAGCTTTATTTATGTTTTGGTAACTGATTACCCTATGAAGTTACAAAATGGTCATTCATTTAAAGGTGCACTCAAGCAAATGGCTATTTTTTCTCCCTCAATAGAAGGAAATGGGTAATTTTATAAGTTTCAAGATTTAAGTTTAAAAGAAGACAATCCGCAAAATTCAAAATTGGAGGTCTTCTACAATTCATGATAGAGAACATGGTTTCAAGAGTGTAGCGACTTACATAAAGCAACCTTTCTTTAAATACTTCCATTGGGGTCATTTTGGATTTTGTCCTTAGTTTAATTAGCTGAGAGTTTTGATGTAGCCTATAAAGAAGTAATTCAAATTTCAAAATTAGTTGGCAGAAATTTTAAATCTCTTAGAAGTATCTATTTTCGAAGGCTTCTTTATTATGGATCTTGGCAAGATCTTGAGTTCTAATTATGGAAACAGCCTATTTCAAGGGTCATTTCTAAATTTCATCACAGTGGGAGGTCCGTGTGTTGGGGTTCCTGTTGTTCTCTATTTGTATTCATAATTGCTATTTTGTATAGAATTCAATCATCGAATTAAGAGTCGTTTCATGTCAATTTTGGTGGTATTTATTCTCTTTTCATCAGGAGAGGCAGATTTTAGAAGGTTTGCTAGTCTTATGTAATCAATCTATCATTTGGAAACATTTTTGGTTGACATAAATTAAATTGAAAACATTGAATGGAGTGCCTTGAATCATGAATAACAGTCAATTTGGTTACATTACTTTCATATCTTAATAGGCTTTCTTGCTCTAGGATCTTCTTCTTTTTGTGGGGGAACCTCGGATTCGAGTGCAGGGCCTCGTAAAATTTAATTTGGGTTTGGGTAGAGGTTTAAACTATCTTTCGTCGAAAGGTTTAACCAGTGACTCTCTGAACTCTTCCTTCTCTACCTGTCCTGTTAACTCTTAGCCTGGCAGCATTAGATGAAAAATTCTTCGCGGACTTCTATTGTAGTGTATTGAACTCTACATCAGAGTCCATTTTGTTATGCACTTTTATGAGCATTATTTAATTATGATTTCCATTTTAGAACTCTTTTCATTTTTAAATTTTCTTATTAAGCTGATAGTGCACTCATAGAGATCTTGAGGGATTTTTAAATTTGTCATTATTTTGTTCTTTTTTGCAGTAACTGAAGCAGAAGTAGAGAGATTGAAGCAGGCCCTAAAGCTTCTATCTGAGGCTGAGAAACAGCTTAGGGTTTCAACTGAACGCTCAACATGGTTTACAGCAACTCTGCTGCAGCTTGGTTCAGTGTCTTCACACAATACAAGCCAGTCATGCAGCAGCAGAAGACAGGGCTCTAAGACAACTGAGGAAGATCCATCAAGTACTTCTAGAGAAGCGTATGTACACAAGCAGAAGCTTGATTCCCACCATCTACAGCAAAGATCACGTTCTCCTTCTTTGCCTAAAGATAGAAATGGAAATTCAACTCATCAGGAGGATATCTTATGTTTGAAGCCTGCATATATAAGTTTGATGAATGATGGTTCTGTTGCTGTCTCACATAGTGAAGGCGCTGATGGAACATTGTTAAGTAGAGAGATCAACAATCTAGATGATATATGGTGTCGTTGTATTGAGAAGTGCCATTCCAAGACACTTAAACTACTGTTACACATGCATGGAAAGCTCTTGTCTCTTGCCGAAGGTGAAGGTGAGCCCATTTGTTTCTCCATGATAATTCTTTTCAAGTGAATGTTTGTTTTGTACCGGATGGCTTCACTTGCAGCTTGCATATTTCTCATTCTTTGCAAAATGCACTTTCAGGTGTTCTAGTTGCTTATGTTGCATTTGGAGATGCCGATATTAAAGCCAGAGTTGAGAGGTTCCAGAGCAGTATCACAAATTCATTTGAGATTGTCTTGAGACGGAATGTGGAGGTTAGAATTATTCTCTTGCCAGAAAGTGAGGCATCTATCCTCAGTTCAAGACTACTTGAATTGGGAGATTCTTTAGGTCATAAGCAGATTGATACTAGAGAGGCAATTGACAGGGAAAGAAAAGTTGCTTGCAGTGGGCTGATGAATGGTTATTCTGATCATACTTCACTTCAAGAACTCCTAAAAGTATCAAGAAGAAGTTTTAATGATTATGAAGAAAAACTGAATGGGGGAAATGGAGATTGTGCTAATGGTTCTTCCACAATGGTGCATGGGGCCTTCCAAACTAGCACCAAGTCACAAAATTTATTGGCTGAGAAAACTGCTGAAAAAAATGGTAGGAAAGAGAAAAGGCTAGGGATTCCAATGCAGAGAATAGAATCCATTATTCACGAGCAAAGGTTAGAGACTGCATGGCTACAGGCTGCAGAAAAAGGAACTCCTGGATCAATGAATCGTATGAAACCTGAAAGGAATCAGGTTTTGCCCCAAGATGGTGTTTGTCATGAAAATGAAATGGAATCCATGAGTTCGTTGGGTTTGTCCTCTCAGCCAAAACATGATAATGATGTTTTAAAAGTGAATAATGGGAAGGCCCTCCAGAAGGAACAGGTGGTTAAAAATGTGGATCGTCTTCCCAAGTCCCCAAGCTTATTGCATGACAGCAGCTTTGTGGCAAATTTCCACAAAGATAGCCTGTAAGTTCTGATTTTCAATTTGTTTTCCTTCTATACATAATTTTTTTTTTTTTTTAAATGAACAAAAAGCTTGTATTAAGGGTCTCAAGGGGAAGCCACCAAAAGGAAATTACAATTCTAGAAACTCAATGCATGTCAAGAAAAAAAGCTATATCCAGATCCATAGTCTCTAGAAACACGAAAATAGCTGATCTAAAGAGCTCTCTCAGCCCTCAAAAGCCCTAAAATTTTGTTCTCGCCAAACTAGCCAAAAAATAGACAAAAAAACCAATGCCAAAAGACATCTTTTTCGCCTTATGCATACACAAATACAACCAAGTCCAAACTTCATTTTCAATACTTCACACCATGACCCAAGAACAGCAAAGAAAGTCCAAAACCATATCTCACAACCCCCTCACACACAGGCATTGTAATAGAAGACGATGAAGACAACCTTAGATTTGCACATAAAACATGTATTCACAATAGCCTGTCCCCTTTTTTGCAAATTCTATTTATACATGATGTTTGGTGCTTGATTATCTCAAATACCCTTCTTAGAGCACATAGTTTCGGAGTCAAACATGTTTATGATTGTTCTCACAGTACATCTTAAATTAGTTTTATTTTTTATTATTTTTCCCCCTCTTCTACCATTTGACTACCCTCTGCTAATGTGATTGTCTTCGTGGATCTCTTCAATCCCACTCCTGTCTTCACTCTCCCCCTTTTTCCTTTAGAAGCAATTGTTTTGTTGCATTACAGGTTCTGAGCTAAAAATGATGCATGTTCCTCAAAAAAATTTTAAAATTTTAAGTTCCATATGCCTTGAGTGCAGCGAAGATGTATTATGATGTGATTTTGACTTGTAACCATGTAGTAGATCAAGAACAGAAAAATATTGCAAGGAACAGGTCTTTATCTCTTGTTTGGAGTGTGCAACATTTCAGTGGTTCTATTCCTACAATATTCCATTGACCAAATTTATGATTTCTTCAATGTTCATTGTTAGTTTGAGCTTCTGATGCCATGTATAAATATTAGCAAATCAATGAGGGCCTTTTAGGTAATTTTGCCATCTTTGTTTTGTACAAGGGTCTCATGTGGTACTGTAACTATGATGTTCTTGGACCTAATTAGCGTTTGGATAAGAACAATTTAGACAAACTGTGATGATATGCCAACCATAGTATAAAAACCCTCCACGGTCAGAAAATTAATAATTTGAAATTTTAATTGGAAAGAAGCTTTTGATGACAAGCTATTGCAATTATAGCATTGCATGTACCAGTTTTGCAAAAGAATAAGCAGTGTTGGATATTTGGCATTACAAATTCTAGTGCACTTGCTTGAGGCATCTTGCAAGTGCTCATTTTTTTGGTGTTTATATACCAGGGGATATGAATCGGCATCATCATCTGGAGGCTGCAACTGCTGGAATACTAAAAGACCTCAGAGGAGAGGACAGGTGCACATTGCCTTGTGTGTGAAAATTTTCCCTCCTGTATTAAGGAAATTTAGCTCACTCCATTCCTATTTTGTACATGGACAGATCAAACAAGGAACTCCAGTTCGATCACGCAAGGGTAGTAGGTTTTTGCTGTTTGGAAATTGTGGAAACATGACAAGAACAGAGAGCAGATTAAAAAGATAATTAAGAAACAAACGACGCATTTTTCTGTATCTATTACCAGCTGAGCCATTCTTGTAATTAGCCCCAAATTTACCTGGGGTATTGCCTATTGAGTCTTATGGGAACATTTTAATGTAAAGAAAAAAAATGCCACAGGATTTCTGCATTTCTTTTGTGTTCGGCCAAATTTACAGAATTAATAAAAGGGGAACATTGGTATTGGAAGTTCTATAATCGTTACTTCTTGAGTCGCATCTTGAATGAATTTTCAATTCAGGGTCTTTGCCAGGTTGTAAGAAAAAAACCAGGAAAAAATAATCATGAAAGAAATTTTTCTAGTAGATCCAGCTTTAGTTGCAGATCTTGGAGCATGGATTGCTGCGGTGAATGGTTGAAGAAAGCAATCCCGGATTGTTGCAGTGAATGGTTGAAGAAAGCAACCCCAAGGCATACTGGCTGCCTGGGATGAAACTGCTGACAGAAGGCCATGAGGATGGTGGTTCATATTCATTTCATTTAACTTTTTTTCTTTTCTTTGAAGTTATTGCTGGTAACCGACCTTGTGTTGCTTGGCATAGTGAATTGAAAGCCAGATCAGGTGTTTGGCTGTATTTAAAGGCAGTTAAGGAGCAGGATTTATTCACTGATCAGAATGAGCAAAGGTTTTGTGTGGGAATGATTGTTCATTGCGCCTCATGTAGTATGTAGTGTTGTAAATATAGAAATAGTATGGTAAGCATTGACCCAGTGCTTGAGATTAGTGCAACTTGTGCGTATATGTATGTGTGTATGCTGAATCCTATGGAAGAATAACACAACAGAAATCTCCCCCCCCCCCCAAAAAAAAACAAAATCATGGTATCAGAGCCATATTTCTCTAGGGAAGACCAAACCCTAGCCGCCACTAAAGTTTTAGTCATTGCCCAAGTGCAATGCCTCCTTTGCTACTCTAGTTTGCCTAAGTGCAATGCCTCCATTGCTACTCTAGTTAAGCAGTCTACATTTTTTGAAGCCCTTGTTGAGCCTCGAGTGTTGCTGTCTTGGTGAGCGGCTTGCTTTGTCGATCAAACCTACAGCTCCTCTTTTTTGTAGTCTTTTTCATGGCTGATGAACTAGATACAAAATTTGTGGTCTTGGAAATTTTTTTTTATAACAACGAAGATCGTGGAACACTAACTCAATGGTTGAAACAACTCAATGGTTGAAACGATTGGACCGGAGCAAAACTATGAAACTCCGCAGCATTGATAAAGATGACCATTTTGATGGTAATCCACCTCATGTTGGTGAGGAAAAAAAGAAATCATTGTGAATCTGTTAATATTCTAGGGATGGGAATTTATCTCCTATATATAATGTTTGTAAAGAGTTTTACCGTCTAAAAAAATGAAAAAAATCCTTTACAAAATATTTCATGGATTTCAAACAAGGTTGTACTGAGCTGAATTCATTGCTTTCATTTAATAAAGATATACAAATTTAATAGTTTTAAAGAGAACAGATGGTTATTATTAGTTTTCTTGTAAAATTATTGAGTATGATGTTATACGTACACAAAGTTCTCTCCGGCCAAAAAGATTAGGAGTCTTCATGATATTTTTTTCTCGGCTGCTACGTGCAAAGGGTCTCAACCTTCTTTGACAAATGTTACTAGTGCCCTTGTGAGTCGATGTTCTATAAATGGAACTAATTGAGTAGTTAATGGTGGTGGTAAAGGTGGACGTACGATCATACACAGCTTTGACGGGAGTAATTGTAAACCAATTTGTTTTTATTGTAAAGAGCCTAGACATACAAAGCATACTTGTTGGAAATGGCATGCCAAGCTTCAAGTTGCCAATGTTGCAACTCAGGATAATTTGATACACACGGATTCTAACAAGGCTATACTCATTTCTACATATGAATATGCTAGGCTCCTTCGGTACTAATCATCATCTGAGTCTATGAATTCCTCCATTACGAAGGCAGGTAAACCCACTACATGTCTTGTCTCATCATCATCAAAATAGGTTATTGATTTCAGAGTTTTAGATCATATAACAGGTAACAAAAATAACTTCTCATTTTTTAAGCCCCACAATAACTTTCATGGAGTTACTTTAGCCATGGGTAACTACATCTATTGTAGGTTTAAGGACAGTCATACACCCTCATTACCGCTATCATCTATTTTCTATTTACATAATTTTTCGTTCATCCTAATATTTGTTAGTATAATTACTAAACTTTTTTAGTGTTTTGTCTCTTTTTCCCTTATTACTGTTGTAAGGATGACCATCCTTAAACCTACAATAGATGTAGTTGACCCATGACTAAAGTAACTACACCCTCATTACTGTTATCATCTGTTTTCTATTTACAGAATTTTCCTTTTAACCTGATATTTGTTAGTATAATTACAAAACATTCTTAGTGTTTTGTCTCTTTTTCCCTTATTACTGTTTGTTTTAGGATAGTGTGATGAGGAAGGTGATTGCTAGAGGTATTGAGTCTTGAGGTTTATACGTTCTAGATGCTAGTACTGCAAAGTCCTAGCTCCTATTGCATGCCCTAACATTTTGGCTCCACTTGAACACTACCGTCATATTGGCCATCCTTCTTTATCCACTTTGAAAAAATTATTTCTCCTACTTCAATAGTTATCTATGTCAATTTGCCAAAACCCGAGTGTATACTTAGAGTCAATAAGTGGGTTACGGCACCCTTTGAGTGTCATTTTTGCAAAAAGGGTATAGGTGTTATTCTCCCACTTTAGAATGTTACTTGATTTTTGCTGATGTGACATTTTTTGAGAGAATTCTATTCTTTCCTCCCTCTCTTCCATTTATGCCTGTGAGGGGGAGGAAAATGTTATTTTGATATATGCAGTGACCACCACTGGCAAACCTTCTAAACCAAAATTCTTTCTGACTCCTTTATCGACCATCCCACCTCATATTGAACATATTTGTATCCCGCCTCCACCACCCATTACACAAGTTGACACTGTCGGCCTCCACTTCATGACTCATGTTCTCAATCATCTCCTCTAATGGATCCTAGTCTCGACCTTTCAATTGCTCTTCGTAAAGGTAAATGATACTCTTCTCACTCTACTGCTTTTTTTTTATTTGTTATGATTATTTGTCTCCAAAATCTAAAGTTTTTATTGCCTCTTTAGATTTTGTTTCAATCACTAAAACCATACATAAGCTCAAACTCATCTTAATTGGAGAACTGCTATCGAAGAGAAAATGAGGGCTTTGGAGGTTAATGGTACTTGGGAACTAGTGCATCTCCTTACAGGTAAACAAGCTATCGATCTTAAATAGATGTACACTATCAAATTTAATCATGATGGTTATGAGGCTCATCTCAAAGCTCATTTAGTGGCCAAAGGATATGTTCAAATATATGGAGTTATTATTCCCATACTTTCTCCCATGTGGCCAAGTTTGTATATGTATGACTGTTTATCTCTCTTGCTGCTATTAATCACTGGCCTTTAATCAGTTAGATGTCAAAAATTGCTTTTCCTTATGGTGACTTACGGGAAGAGGTGTTTCTAAAGCTATCACCTAGGTTTGTTGCTCAAGGGGAGTCTGGAAGAATGTGCAAAAAGAGTGATTAAAGCTATCACCTAGGTTTGGAGAACAGAGTGATAGCTTTTCAACAAGGTCTAATCTTCTCCGACCATGTTAAAAGCGGAGAATAGTTAGTGATATTTTTACTGAAGTGTTAGGAGACCTAGAATTGATTATATTTGAAACGAGTTGGATATGATTAATATCTATACTCCAACTTGAGAGAGAATGTTGTACATATAAAAAGAGTTAGTATAGTACGCATCGACCTAAATCCTAAATTATTGCACGAGATTAGTGCAACTTATATATATGTTGTATCCTATGGACACCACAATAGAAATACTTTTTCTTCCAAATTAACATAGAGCAAATTAAAGGTGCACATGTAGACCATGGTGTTGAAATTTGGAGCCTATATTGAGGAACACCAATCCAGATCAGCTTAGAACAGCCAAACAATTTAAGACCGAAGGGGTAATTCTGCAGAAGAAAGATATTTGTCTACAGTAGTGTCCTTAATTAGTACAAATCAAAAATGATAAAAGGATGGTGTCACTGGTTTTTAGGAGTCCCTTCTCCCATTCAGGTTTAGTCACAGTGCACTCTTTTGCATTATACTGTTTTTGAGGGAGAGCCTAAATCAGGAGATACATTATAACATGCGTATGCATCAAACAGCATCAAAGTTTCGCCTCTCACCAAGTACAATGTATAATTAAAGCAGGTCCATGAAAGAAATCGAAGTAAAATGCCTGAAAATTAAGCGAAGAGAAGAGCCAGCTTAAATTACCAGAAATGTGTCATCATCCATACAAAATATAGTGCTATCTAAACAGCACCTTTTACAGGAAGCCAAAAGATTTTGCTTGGAAACACAACGTGCTTGGAATAATAGTAATGACAGTTGTAAAGGATTGCTATGGTTTAGGAAACTTATTACAAGAAAGCTTCCATCTTCTATGCTGTGCAGGCTCCTTGTGGTTTCTCAGCAGCCATCTTCGGATCAAGACATTGCTCAAAAATTATTTTTCTCAACTTATTACTACATTTATTAGCTGGCTATGGACATCTCTCTGTGATTTTGAAAGCATTTACCACAAAAATTTGAATTCACTAAATCAATATGACTCTTCCAATGGATGAGATGGTACAACAACATGAATAAAATAACGCAAGATAGTGAAGTAAATAGCTATACTATCAAGCGCCGGTATTTAATATTCTCTCTGCAAGTAATAGATCGTCGGGGGTTGTAACCTGTAAATCATAAAAAACTGGAGCCTCTAAGAGAAGGTTCACAAAAGCTTCTCTAAAATATATCAAAGTGCAACAAACATGCAGTTTTCAGTTTAATAAATTGTGTATGCTAGAAGACAAGTGATTACATGAATAAGGTAGCCTTTCAAAGAAAAGACAGTGTCAGGCATCTCAACTTTCTATTAAAGTTTGTATCATAAGAGTTCTAGTACCTTAATATTGGTATATGAACCCTCTGTGATGTACACGGGATGTTTAAGGTGTTCCACAATGGAAACATCATCAGTGACTTCAAGACCTTCACTGTAAGGAAGCGAAAATGTCAGGGAAATAAAAGAAGATATTATCAGCATGTGGCAAAAAATAATCAATTACCTTTTTTGAAAAAGAGAAATATAAGTTTTTAAGAAACATAACCAATGAATCATTGTTAATTATAAGGTTCTGACCATGTACCTGTTCACAAGCGCAAATCCCTTTTTAAGCAACTCAGGTTTGATGACCTGCAGAGAAGAAACAACAATTAGACAGGTAGGTGCTAGCATTTTTGTCAGCACTAAACAGTTGCAAAGCTTCAAGTGTTTGCTTCCAGCAGCAGACCTGTGGTGTCTGCATCTCCCAGAGGGTTTTCCTGTCCAGAGTTCGGACTACAAAAGATTTGGTATTTGCCTGCATGGTGACTTAGACAGAATCCATCAATCATCACATCCAATAAGACTGAAGTTCATTCAATAGATTAGGAAAGAAAAAGATATACAACCCATCAAAATGCAAAACCAGGTGAATCGACAAGCTGCGAATATAATGTAGTGACAAATGTCAAATGAAAGAGAAAGGAAAGGATAATTCACCAGAACACCTCTCTAATTGAGTTTAATAGAAGTAAGAATACAAATGAAAGCAGAAGACAGCTACATGTGCCATAAAGAAAATGTTGATCTGATAACTTCCCTGCTTTAATAGTTGCGAATATCTAATAATATTCCTTTGTCCAACTTTCCTTGGAATTTGTTATAAAACCAATGACAATTAGAAACATACAAAAAGGACCTCATTTATACCAAGGCAGTTAATCTTTGACCAAAACAACCTCCTCTTCATCATAAGACCAAGGCCTTTTACTTTCGACCCCCCAATATAGGCATTTCTTCTCTAACCTATCAATCGCCATGCCAGAAAATAGGACCAAAAAAGATTAATACTAGTATAGGACAGATGAGTTGACATTAATTGATTCTATCTATGAAACGTAAGATGACAGATGAGTTAACATTACTTGATTCTATCAATGAAATGTGTGATGACCTTGGCCCCAAATATACATACAAACTCAAAGGAGACTTGAAATATTTACCGAGGATGAGATGGAGTTTGCAAAGAATTCCAAAACCAACAAATTCAGGGAACAGGTCTCAGGGAGTTCCAATTCAAAAGATGAGAAAGAGAGATTTTCCTTTGGAATGAGACACAATTTCTGAATTGCAGTGTTCTTTTGACAAGCATCCGCATTTCCCTCTTGTTTCTATTAGCAGGTTTTTTTTTTTTTTTTAATTTAGCAAGTATGCATGTTATGCATATTAATTAAATTTTATACCACATAATTCAGGTGAAACAGTAGAAATTAGAATATTAAGCAATCAGAACCAGAATGAGCTGAATACTATGTTTTTTTTTATTTGTCCAAATAATTTCAGAAAGGAAAAGTCCTAGCATTAGCAAATAAAAAAAGAGCTGAGGAGATCCAGTAGCAGAAACCTCTTTAATAGTAGCCTTAACTGGAACACCAAGCACAGCTGCTCCATTCAGCCACCCATCTTTGAGGACCTAAAAACATAGAGTTCTAACTTTTTTAACATCCTTGTAGGTAGTAAGACATGTTTAAGTCCAGAAATACAAGTTCTTAAAAGACCGCAAGGAATTTGCCAAATACATGGTTTTTGAGAAACGCACAAAATTGACCCAAAAAATAAAAAAAAAAAAATTCTTAAAAAAACCTCCGGAAGAAAAAAATTTGATTTCTAACCTAGGTTGTTCGAGTTTTGAAAACTCGACCAACACTGTTCATAGGTTGGTCGAGTTTTCAAAACTCGACCAATACTGTTCATGTATTATTCACAGATTGATCGAGTGTTCTAAAGTTGATCAACCTCTATGTAAAGAGTATTAGTCGAGTTTTGAAAACTCGACCAATGTGCGAACAGTGCATGAATAGTGTTAGTCGAGCTTTCAAAACTCGACCAACCTATTAACAGTGTTGGTCGAGTTTTAAAAACTCGACTAATCTAAATCATTTTTGGAATATGTTTTGTAAAGATGTTGTTTTAAGAATTTTTTTTTTTATTTTGGGTCAATTCCGAACTTGACTCCATGGTTTTTACCTATTAACAATGACTTTGACTTAAGATCGGTTTGTCAAATACAGTATTACATCAATTTGCTAAACAAATGAGATAACTTAAGAAAACTGAAAAATAGCCTTGAGCTTAAAATTTTGGTCTATAAATGAACCAAAAGACACAGGCCGTGATAAGAAAATATCCTGCAAAAAAATCTGAAAAACTTGGAGGATACTACATGGCAAGGATGTGCATATTAGATAATATTGAATTTAATGGTATGAGGTGTGGTAGCTGAAGAAAATTAAACCAGTGCATAAGGGCAGAAATTGTTATGGCATACAGAATTCTAAACTTAAGATTAGACTTCATAACAGAAACTTGCACCTACCTTTTCCACATCACCAGATGTTACAAGAGGCCTTGCAGAATCATGGATGCATACAAGTTCAGAATGCTCGTCAGTTTCCTGCAAGGGCGACCAATAGATTCCATAATGAAAACAATTTGCAAATCAATGGGATGTTAGAGGACAGCATCTAGGGTTGAGTTTTAAAATTCAGCTAAAGTATCAGAAACATAGGAAAAAGTTAATAAACATGCTTTCTCTGGTGTATACACATGCAAGCAGGTATTACTCATAGCACTTCTGAAAGTTCTTCTTTCTTGTCCATAGAAGCCCCAAAAATTTGTTGTGTTGTTTTATAGTCAACTACAGTCCATGACTATGAAAGCGGAAGTGGTATTGGACTTAGAAGTAGACTTTGTTATCATGCAATTTGAGCTCATGGGAGACATTTTATTTGATGTTGTCATATGATACAAAAAAACAAATATAGTGGTGTGGGTGCTCAAAGTCCTTTCTAACTTGAGCTTGTGACAAGTAGCAAAGAAGAATATAACAATACGGCCTCACCTACCTTTAAGCTTGAACAAGGTTAGATACTAATTTCATATAGAATGAGGGTTAAGGATATCTATCAAATTGCTTGACCCCTGAATCCTATATAGCCTAATTTTAATTTTCTATTAATCGCAGATCAGCAGTCATGTTGGCTCATTCATGGTCTTCCTAATTGGAGCCAGTAGAACACCTCTTGCATAGCTGCCATATATCAATTGCCATGATTTCCTTCCTCCATTGTTTTTCCTTTGTAACAAATCTGACTATTTTTTCACGTATGAATTTCCAAGGTTGTTCCCTCTGTTGATAACACGAACTAAGGAAACATTAACTAAAACCAGGATCTGGTTTTCCACCATGTGATGTTGTCAATATTTACTAATGTGGTTTCAGTTACGTTCAAAATATCCATGAGAAATGAAGTCAATGTTCCCAGAAAATAAATAACATTGAAATTTATATTCTCAGTTGCCCTGAGCAGGTCATTTCTAGCACTAAGAGAAATGCCCTCATTCCAATATGTGACCTCATTCACATTGTTGAACTCATTTTTTAATGAAACCATCTATAACATAAGTTTTGCAATTAAGTGCAACCAGAAAGCTTTTTTTTTTTTTGGGGGGGGGGGGGGGGAGGAAGGGAAGTGGAAAGTAAAGCAAAATAGGGCCAGTAGAGTTTGTTGAAAAGAGCCAGTGCCAATCAGGAGCCAATCAGCAGAACAAGTAAACATATCAATCAGAAAATGTTGAATATTGAAAAATAAATATTAAAGTGAAGTGCTAAAAATGAGAATGGGGCATACAAGGAAGCATATTGGGAGGGAGGGGGCCCGCAAGGGGGTGCTATAGACCTAGGGTCGATAAAGACTCAGCTTCTCTGTTATTTCTAGATAAAGCAATGTAACTTGGAAGCAAGATAAATGTCTTTGGGCTTAGACATACTGTTGAGTTGTTTGAGTTTGATCACACCCCATATTATCGCATCTTGCTTATGGCTCCACAATGTATTTTCAATAAGGACATCTACAGAAATAGTCGTTGGACCATAAGGGAACCTAGAAACTAGTAAATAAAAGCAATATTAGGTTAAGATCAGTTCTCAGGATAACTTATTTTCAAATACAACTTCCATACAAAGGATGAGCTTCCACTACAGGAAAAGGAACATGAAGGAAGCATGTATTTGACAGACTAGTGGCAATATTTAGTTAAATTTTGAGATGTGAGGGCAAAAAAAGTATAATATGGGCTGTGTCAAATACAATAGGATACTATTCAGTATGGATTCTAACTCAAGAAGCAAAAAGTGTTAACGGAAACAAGATTTAAATGTGCAAGTGTTTCAGAAGAGACATCTTATAAAGAAGACTAAAAGAGTATAGGCTACTAACCCACTCTCATCAAGGCAAAAGAAATATCATGCACACACCTGAAGCCCATTGTATACAGAATCTTGTCTCTCCTTTCCAGGCAATGCAAATTTCAGGTTTACATGAATTTTCTCTTTAGAATCTGAGGAGAAATCGACACCCTAGGTTAATCTTCTTACATAACCACTAAAGCTCAACAAGATCAGAAACAATTGATAATTATCAACATAGGGTAGATGGGAAAAAAAAAAAAAAACATTTCTAGTATGACCTGTGTTGCACATAGAATTCCAAACATAATCACAAAAGCTCAACAAGATCAGAAACAATTGATAATTATCAACAAAAGGTAGTTGGAAAAAAAAATCATTTCTAGTATAACCTGTGTTGCACATATAATTCCAAACATAGCAGGCGCCCATGGATGACAATACCTTGGGGATGACACTGAGGATACTTTTAAGACAGATATCAAACTGACCAAACAACAACCATAATGATTTTTTAGTTTCTTTAACTAGGTGCTTCTAGATGATTCTCCAATACTCATGAAACATAAGATGAACTCAACTCATAGGATATGGAGTTCTCTCCGGCACATACAAGATGAAAAACTAAATGGTTGATAGAAGTTTAAGTCAAACATAAATAGTCATGTGAAGGAATAAGTAAACTTCTGAGACAAGACTGAGAAAAATTGAATATGACTACATTTATATTTTCGATTCACATAAGTTTATAGGTTTCTGTTTATATGCATGTGTATACCATGTTGTGTCAAATTTTTTTCGTCTTTATTGATCCCCCTTATCTTTCTCATATAATGACCCACGTGCCATCTAGGTTCCATGTCCATGCTTCATTGATTGATGAACAACATAATCTAAGGGATATGTACACAAGCACTGAGCTTGAGAGAGCACACTTGTGAGATAGAGCCAAGAAAAAGGAAGGAAACTGGAGAGAGGGGGGCTCCGCACACCTTCAAAAATGTCCTTGTAAGATGGATCGCAAACTACAACAATTTCTTTTACTTCATTCATGTCAGCAAAAGTGAAGAAACTGCATTGAAATATCAAAAAAGGGGATAAAAGACATGAATCAGTGAATTAAGAGCGAACAGAATCATGCATGCAGTGCAGAAATTTCTTTTTTATTGGAGAGCTACTTTCTGTCCCAACTAGCAGGCCTATGGCTCTAGCTTTACAATGCAGCTATACAATGCCACAAAGCTAATCAAATTGGCGATTGTACATCTACACCAAGGCAGTTATACAATGCCGGCATAACAGGTTAATCCATCTTTCACTGCTTAATGATCGGCTTGTGCAGCGGATTGACCAACAGTTGCAAATACATCGCCTTAAGATGCATTGACAAGAGATCCATTAGAAGCTCGATTAGGTCTATGGCTCTAGCTTTCATAATCAACAACGAATTCCATTGGAACACTTCATTAACAGCTTTGCAGGATTTCATGAAACATGTTTAGAGGTATTGAACGCATCAAAATATTGTCTATCACTTCATTTACTTTTATAGCATCCTACTCAGTGGTCCGTTTGGAGTTTTCCATGAAATTTTGAAAAATAATAAAAGTCTTAACATAAAAGTAATAGAAATATAGTGCAGTACCTGTACAATGCAATCGGTTGGCCTAGTAATGGAAGATACTGCTTTGGCATGCTGGCCTATTTGCATCCAGAGAAAGGAAAAAAAAAAATCCCATTATTTGGCAGAAAAACAAAAGATTATGGATTATGAAGAAAAAGAAATAAATATATGTTGTCTAGGATGCACATGCAAATGCGTAGACATTTATTTGGTAGCTAATATCAAATCACCATTGGACTTAGATTTGGATTAATTTTAGGATTACCTAGTGAGTAAAGAATTGAGTTTAAGGTTACCAAGTGTCCAATCTATAGTTCAAGCAATTGATAACCTTTGCAACAAACAAAGTAAATGTATCAGAGAATGACCACCCCTCATTCTTTAGACAACGAAATGCTAAAATGAAGAGAAAGAGTGAGGGAGGGCGGGAGGGAGTATGTCAATCGCAAACTTTAACGACAAAGAATCTGAATGCGTGAGAATGACAACCCTCCATTCTTCAGTTCAGGCAAAGATATACAAAAAAAGTTGAGAGAGAGAAAGAGAGAGAAACTTACGCCCATTCTTTTTCCCTGCCCACCAGAAAGAAGAATGACAGAAACACTTTTGTCTTTCACAGTGGCCAAGGTCTGTTATGGTCATGAACGAAACATTGGAGTCAAAACATAAACACAAGAGTCAAAAATTGGACTTACGATGTAATCCTCAGTCACATAAAGGAAGAAGCAAAATCAATCTCACTTGGGCTCCGGAATCCAAAGAGCAACGAATTCCGATATCACAACTTCGTTTCTTCGTCGCAAAATGAGACCGATGTCCTGAAATCAAACCCCAAATGTTTTTAATGCATAAATTTTGACAGCAATACTTAGAGAGACAGGCAGACAGAGAATTGAAACTAACTTGATAATTGGAGATTGATTGGGGGCAGCTTGGAGTGTGGAATTTGAGAGGAAAGACAGTGTGAAGACACTGTCACAGAAGATTTGGGCGTCAAAGCTGCTGTAGAAGAAGATGAGACCCCAAAATGGTTTAATTTTACAAGAAGCGCCATTCTCTCTCTCTCTCTCTCTCAAATTGTTATCTGTGTGGAAAGAGTAGGGAAGGGAGAGGAGTTTGGCTGGTGGTGGTCTGGCCTGGGAAGGGTTGGAAATGCAAACCGAATCAAGAATACATACATATATGGCTACGGCATCCGTCTTGTGTTCTTGGAGATGCTTTTGAGTCAAAATATGACTCCGATTTTTATAATTAAAAATTGGATTTTTCAAAATTTTCATTCTAATTAAAAAAAAAAAAAAATTGTAATTTTACGCTTTTAGACTTAAACAGTAGCCGCCTTTCCCTCGTACCAGACATGATACAAGTCATTAAGTCGCCCTTCGCGCTCTGCTTCCCAAGATGCATCGACTCGATAGAAAATTTGTTTTCCTTTTACTAATCATAAAATAGATTAAAACTATTTAAATTTAAATAATTATTCATGTTAAAAATTTTAAAAATATTACGAGAATATGTGACCCTATTAGAAAATATTTTGAAAATACTTAATTTTTTTATTTTTATATTTTCATATTTATATCAATTAATTTTTTATTTAAAACTAATCTAATGTAATATTTTATTTAGAATATTAGATTTTATATTTTTGTATTCTTATAATATTATGAAAATATTTAATTTCTTTTTTTATACTGTTTCCTATAACCAAATTTTATCAAATTCTCTTTATTTAGAGTATTTTTGTTATTGCTCTCATAAGAACATCTCTATCATTGCACTGAGTGAGTGTTGGTAGTTTTTGTGAAATTAATAATCCCTGGACTTTTTCAAAATCAAATAATTTTCATTATATCAAATTGATTTTAAGGAGATGTTGTAACATATTATGAAAATATTTGATTTTTTAAAAAAATATTATGAAAATATTTAATTTTGTTTATTTTTATATTTCTATATTTACAATAATGAGTTTTATTATAATATTTTATTGAACTAATAGATCATTAAGGTTTTCATATTTTTATATTGTTTCTTCGATTTTAATATGATATTTGAACAATATTCAAATATCTTTAATATGCTATCAGAATAATAATTAATATTTTTTAATATGATACCAGAACTCTCTTTAGAAAAAGGGTTACAAAAACATATTTAGGTTTTTAGATTTTCTATCTAGATTCGATATCATTTATTACATCGTCTACTATCAAATTGATATATACCAAACGATTCTACTCTTCAAGACAATCTCAATGGTGGTAACCAGACGCTGAAAATGTCTCGTGGGTATTCTCATATGCTATGTGAAAATCGTTGGCCTAATGTGCAAGATCCTGTAGTCCAAAAGTTGAAAAATACTCAAAACGACATCGTTTTGATCCTTCAATGTTCTCGCTTGACTTCTACCATGTATTCTTCTCTAATTCGTCATAAATTATCCTATTAGCACCGCATGTCTTACACTTAGTGCTACATCTTCAGCAATGTCAACATCCAAGAGTTACCACGTCAGCATACATTTACCGCCTCTTTAATCAAAATATATGATATTTTTTTAACAAAATCAAATATTTCCATAATATGTTCTACCACTTTGAATGGCGGAGCAATAAAAAAATAAAATGAATTGAATTTTCTTATGAATGACATGGAAAGGCAAAACTATAAAATATATTCAATAATATTAAGACAATAGAGTAAAAGAAATGATATTTTCTTTGCACATTTCAATAATATTCATTTTATTTATTTTCAAATTGAATTTTAATTAAATTACTAAAATGTAGATTTATAAATTAATAGAGTTAAGTTCTTGAGTACAGTCTTATCTATATTGGGTAGTATTTTTCTCGTATCATAAAATTTGGATTGATTCGGTTTTAGTTAGAAATTCTTTCAATTGGGTTAGACCTTTTTTTTTTTTTTAGGTTTTTAATAATTGGGTTAGACTTTGATTGCTCTTTTGGAAATCCATGCCATGTTAGTTTCCCACTCTAAATATAATTCTTCTCTCTAATAGATTAAAATTCGATCCACACCTAATTCAATTCTAGCAATACTCATGTCTCATCAAACTCAAGCTAATTTTGTTCTAAGGAATAGCCTAATGATCATAATCTTTTTTTCTCAATCATTGATGTCGGGTTCAAATCTCGATATAACAAAAAATATCTCAAGCTAATTTTGAATAATTTGCTCCTAAGATGCCCAACCGCAGACTCTTAATAATTTGCTTGTAGTTTCTATGTATGTATATATATATATATATATATATATATATATATTAATTTTTAATATTGTGATTAATTTTAAATAACCAAAAGAAAATATATTTTATCAAAATCGGAAAAAAAAAAAGGAGCCCACCAAGCCCGAAACCCAAACAACAAAGGCAGCCAAGCCGGGGCCCATTGTAAGTCCTCCCGGGCTCAGCCCACCAGAAAACAACCTGTCTCTGATGAGTGATTGGCGATTACCGCCGGCGTGCATCGAGCAAACATTTGTAGAGAGAGAGAGAGAGAGAGTGAGAGATGGCGAAACAGCTGGGAACGACGGGAGAGTTCTTCAGGAGAAGAGACGAGTGGAGGAAGCACCCGATGCTGTCAAGCCAGATGAGGCACGCCGTTCCTGGTCTCGGTCTCGGTGTCGCTGCCTTTGTCGTCTATTGCATTGGCGAATTCGCCATCAACAAGCTCCGTCCTTCTTCTTCTCACCACCACTGAATCAGCCTCTCTTTCCCTCCCTCTCAGGTCTGTTCCATTGCTGATTTGCCGATTTAGGGTTTCTTCACTTGCTGTTACGTCTATTTATGTTCAATTGATTTTCTCTCTCACGATCGCACTCTATTTATTTAATTAATTGTGATAGTATTAGAAGTTTGAAACTATCTGGACCGGAATGTTTGATTGATCTATTGATCGAGAAATGTACCCTTTTAACCTAAAAAAATAAAAAAAAATTTAAAACAAACGTTCAATCAAAAAATATTCAAAAACTAGCACCCTCGTATCGCGTTTTCAAGACGCGACATGCTTCATATGAACAGTGTCATAGTATCTTGCAGGTATCATGCCGCGTTTTTAAGGCATGACATGGCACTGATAATATGAATAGTATCGATAAATGTCGTATTTTCAAGACGTGACATGACACTGTTCAAGACATGATATGCCACTGTTCATATGATCAGTATCGATAAATGTCATATTTTCAAGACGCAACATGATACTGTTCATGTGAACAGTACATGTCACGTCTTGTAAACGCGACATAAGGGTGCTAGCTTTGAAATATTTTTGAATGAAACGTTGTTTTAATTTTTAATTTTTAATTTTTTTAGATTAAAAGGGTACATGTCTCCTATTGATTTATTGTTTCAAATTTCGATGTCCTGTCTTGAATTTGCTGATTTTGCCCTCGTGGAATTGTTCTGCCTCCTTGTCTAGGGTATTTCCGTTGGCCTTCTTCTTCATGCGGGGTTTGGAATCTAAGTATAGGGTTTGACTAACTTGAAACTGCAATTGCTAAAATTTTGACATTTTATTTTATTTTTAGAAATTATAAGAAAGTATTAACACTTTTGTTAGGTCAGTTTGCTTTGGTGGAAAGAACTTATGGATATTTTGGTTACTATGTAAATTAGGAGAGGAAACCAACACAAGTGATCAGCTCATTTCATATCCCTAATGGGTACGGCATCTCAAATCAGAATGAACTGTTAATAGGAAATTGACTAGAGGAATCTGAGTTACCATTGACAGTTAAGAGTTTCTGCGGAGCCACAAAGTTTTTTCCCCTTCATATTACCCAGAAAGTCAACTATGTCCAGAAGAACAATTCTTTCTCTATCATACGATCATGAATCACCTGCCAAACCCATTGTTCATATGCTGCATAACTTTTCTTCCATAAGGTATACCTACCTCTGCATCTATGTGTGTGTGTGTGTGTGTGTGTGTGTGTGTGTATAGATTCTCCTATTCACCTTTACGCTTTCTGTGAAACTCTTTAACATGCTTTGACTAATGCTCACCATCTCTGCCTTCAAAATCAATAAAGGCAGCAATGGATGCCTTTCCCTTAAACCTCTAGAAACCCCAAATTTAAGGAGAAATGAACCATGTGTTTACATGAATTCTTTGTTTCTACCTCCGAAAGTATCTTCTCTTATTAGATTATGAAATTCTAACAGTGACATGTGATCCACCCTCATCGAAGTGATTTATGGCCAAAACACAAGAACAGACATCTTTGTAAGCCTTCTCCTGTAAGTTTGTATAGCCTCCTTTAATCACTCACAATCTATTTAAAAGCCACAATCTCATAGATTGCTATTGAGAAATTGTTTATGTACATTGGCGTTCTTGCTTTTGTGCACTTTCATAATAGGAGGAGTTTGTTGTCCAAATAAATTACAAACTATTCTTGTCTTAAGAGAACTCCTTGAATGTCCTTCTCTGAATAAGCTTGGAAGGAGACTTTGGACTAACCATGGCCTAGGACGTTATTGTCACTCCAATAGACAAATGCCTGGACAATCTATGACTCTGATCGTTTCCAAGCCACCAACAATAGAGTAAAAAACCTTCTGACTAAGGTTTTTCCTTTCTCATTTCCACTTGTTTGTGTTGCTTAGCCGTATGTTGATAAAATCATTAGCTTTGGTTATCAAATCAATCTTTTGGCTATGTGTCTTAGCCATCTTGTGGAAAGATGTTGTGCATCAACCCCAATCCTTAAGCCACAGGATTTTGGTATCAATCCATGCAACATGCACATGAAACTGGACACATGACATGGCACAGCACAGCACAACACCAACTCTAACATGGACACAGAAATAGTGACATGTTAAAGTGTTATATAAAAAAAGGTTTTACATTATTGTGTTATATATTGTCGTGTGATGTTAAGTGCGAAAACGTATCCTGGATGTGCATGATACAAACACGGCTCAATCAGGAAATGTTGGTGCAACATGGTTCACCATAGAAATTTGTCTTCTAGATTGGACATCATGTCTATTAAGTCTAGAAATCAATCTGTCTCCAAAGCACATGTTCAAGCTATGACAATGGTGGCATTGAATGCAAACCTTAAGAAAGGATGGCATGTTGGTTTGAACTGAGAGAAGAAGCTTTTTTCTAGCTGCTTTTAGTGACTCTGGATTTAACAACATTGAGAAACTTTGTCCTTGACAAAGAAGAGACTCCTCTGAATTTGACCTAGTAATCCTCTACCATATGCAAAGCCAAAGACTAAAGTTGGTCTAAGGGACTTAATTTTTCTGGTGGCATCATCTAGCTTGTTAGTTTCTCTGGTGGCATCATATAGCTCGGTTGTAGCTGCTGGCAAGTGTATGATGTATCGGTGCGCTATAGATTCTCGACTCACATGACTACAAATAATCCGGGCACTTTACGGTGCTGTTTGTTTGTTTTGTGCAATTAAGTGGTATGCATTTTGTGCAATTTATGATCATCAGAATTCCTGCAGGCACAAGCATGATATCAGTCATTCCCATTTTGCTAGTAAGCTTGCCATCTATTTACAGATACGAAAAAATATGTTGCATCAGGAGTTGCTTGGGACTTGTTCGCTCAAGTGATAGCATTCCCCTTTGAATTTGTGCATGCATGCATGTTTTCTCTGAATTTTCACTCTGTCTATATATAGAATTTTCTCTTATTCTAAATCAAGGGTAAAAATGCTAAACTGTCTCTTAAATCCATAAATTGCAAATACAAACGCTTACGGGTTAATTTGGTTGGAGTGAAAAGTGGAAGGAAAAGGGGATAAGAAGTAAAAGTGGAGAGAAATGACCCATTTCAGTCGTTTGGTTAGGAGGGAAATGTAGAGGGGAAGTAAAAGTGGGATGTAATCTCTTGCACTCCCTAAAGGGGAGAAGTAAAAGTGGAGAGAAATGACCAATCTCAGTCGTTTGGTTAGGAGGGAAATGTAGAGGGGAAGTAAAATGGGATGTAATCTCTTGTACTCCCTCTTAAGAAATCATTTCCTTCCTAAAGTGGACGGAAATGGAAGAAAATGAAAATTTTGGACGCATTTGTCCTTGTCCTTTTTTATATTTATGAAATTGTTCATTGTTTCTTCTATTTTAATTTTATTTAATATAAAGTAATAAAATTTAATTTTCTTCATTAATTTTATTGGGCAAAATTATTTTTTCTAATTTTACCTTTTTTTTTTTACTTTTTTACATTAATATTCTAATTTTATTTAATATAAAATAATAATGAAAATAATTTATAAAAATAAGAAAAATATATTAAATAACTATTTTTTAGAAAAAATAATATAAATTAAAAAAAAATTATGTGGTAATAAATATTAAAAATATTATTTTACAATGGTAGAATAGTAAATAAGGTGGTATTTTTTTCACTTTTAATTCAAACCAAATACAAAAAGTTATCATTCATTTCCTTTCCCTTCATCCCTACTAAACAAAAATGAAGTAAATGCATTTGCTTTCATAAGATGAAGTAAATCTTCCTCTCCCCTTCCACGAACTAAACTTATCCTATACTTTTTTTATTGAACCTATCTAAATTTTAAGAATGTGTTGATCAGTATCTCAAGTGAAATTTGATGCTCAAAGACTATTCAAAGCATAGTTTTAATGGAAAGTCTGTCAAAAACATTTTTGATATTTGTTTCTATGTTTCTCAAAGTTATATTTTATAATTGTGATTTAAACCTGTTTGTCATGAATCTTTTGTACTTGAAATATGGGATTAAGACATATGTTGAATGGCCAAGAGTACATGCCCCATTCCATTTATTATTTTAAAGTTAATGGGAGTATAACTGTGTAAGTTTTTTAACAGATACAGAATGTCCCAAAAGTTTACATATTGTTCGGCCTTTTAGTTGCAAATAAATTTCCCATCTAATCGATGATATCATTTTTCAGATGGAGGCTGCAGGTCGGGAGAAGAGGTTGAGCTTGCATTCTGATGCTCAAGAGATTCTGGCATGTTGTTGAATAAATGTGCATTTTTTCCATAAGGTGGGATTTGACTACCAGTGATTTCCCTTGTTCAGTCAGTTTGAGAACTCGTGCAAATTGTACCAAAGTTTGAAGACTAAATGTTTGATGAGCCTAGTTTGGGGACATGCCACATGATTTAAGTCACGAAACTTGAAATGGTTTTTAATTGGCATAGGTACACAGTAAGCTCTTTCTTTGCAGGGTTTAACTGCTGGCTGCTCTACCTGATGCCTGATAAATATGATGGCAACGCGAACAGTTAACAATAGCCATCCGGGAATGGCTATATTCCAATAGATTCTGGTACAAAAGCTGGAAGTCTGCCTCACCGAGAGAGAGAGAGAGAGAACCACACACACGGAGTTGCCTAGAATCGGAAGCAGTTTTTAACACTCCTATTCCAAGAGGAAGCAAGACATGAAACATATAGCATGATGTTCAGTTGCCACATTCATTTATGCAGTGACATGAGATCAAAGTCCCAAAATAATGACCATAATTCTGTTCTTGTTTTTATTAACTTCCTTAGGTTGGCTTTTGGAAGTTAAAATAAAGAAAGTGAAGACCATCCCCAAGTCTCAAATACAAATTCCTAGAATAAGTAGCAAAGACTACGTTCATAGACCATGCTTTCACCCCCCCGGGGGGCCCTGAAGTGGAGTTGATCTTGCAGCAAGATGCTGCTGGTATCTGTCATGTGATAAATAGGAATCTCCTCGCCTCTGCCTAATGCCCTGTGGGCTTGTCGTTTGTCTTTGTGTTTGTTGTTTCTTTCTAGTCCTCACCAAAAAAAAAAAAACTTGCTTTCTTCTTTGCTGGAAACACCAAGGATTCTGTGGATTTGTATACTTAGATGGTTGTGGTTTCATAGCAGTCGTTGGGATTCAGGATCTCATTAGTTGAGACAAATAACATGGAGCCAGGGCAACATATAAGGGTCAAACATCACTAGGCTTCATGTCATGACCAGAGAAAGAGATCGTGTCCATGTCTTGCCCATATAGGTTTTATGCTGTTTTGGTGATTTTGTTTTCTTATTGGTAATCATTTTGGCCACAGGGTTCTGCACTAATTAAAGGGTGTTCACTCTCTATCTACCTATATCAAAAAGTTAGGAACCTATCCCCACCCTTGTTCTTATTAAAGAAATCTTTTGATTTTATTCGCTTTAGTTGTTATGAGAGTGCTCTTAACAGTTATCAATTCACTATTATAATTTCGAAAAAAAAAGTTAAATTTATGAATATTTCTAAATAAAAATATGAATGTGTATGATTTAAAAATTCTCCGAAAGCTTATAAATTTATAAAAATTAATTAATTTATGGAACCCTAATCAAGTAACAAATCATATTTTGTTGTAAAAGTGTACTATACGTCGCTAGTATAATTTGAAACTTTGTATAGTTAATAAATCTATTTTTATCTACATTTACTTTATGATTTTTTCAGAGTCTCACAAATGAGAGCAACTTCTAGGATTCCTTAATATGTTGGGAGTCATTGGTTCATTCGTATATTAAGACATTATAGAGTAGCATTTGCCTAATCGATGTCATGAGGGTACAAGAAATTTTCCTTTGAGGTGTCAATCTATGTTTTAAAAATCGATAATTAAAATAAAAGATACAAAATTAAAATTTAATATAAAAACATATACATATAAAAATCGATAATTATTCAAGATACTATATAAAGTAGTGCAGATGAATGAAGAAATATTCTATCCTAATTCCCAAATAATTGCAACAACGGGCTTATTAACGTATTATCTTTAATCTAATTAACCAATATCTTATCAATAATTAATACGATAATAAAGCAACATGTAATAAAATGCCGCCAAAATAAATATATGATAATCACCTTAAGTCTCCAACCTTAAAATCTAATAAATCCAAAGGAAAATTCCTCCAAATTGAAAAAAAAAAAAAAAAGAACAAAGAACAAAGGAAGATGAAATGAAAAGTTGCAAAGAAGTGAAAACAAAATAGATTAATGCGTCAAATTTAATTTTATAGAATTGAAAAGATGTAAAATAAAAAATTAATTTGACATCTGGGTTAAAAGACAAATCTTGAATAGATTAAATATATTATTTTTATGTGAATTCTATGTTATTTTTAAAAAAGTTTTCTATATGTATATGTAATAGAAAAATTAAAAAAAAAAATTAAAGATCCATGCCTTTAAGCAACAAAAACCATATTTGGGTAAAAGAAAGGAAATGAAAGGAAGAGAAAGGGAGATAAAATTAAAAATAGTAACAAAAAATGTGATAGAAAAGGGAGAAAAGGGGAGGTTGGGGGGAAAAAAAGGGGGGGAAGAAAAAAAAAAAAATAAAAAAAAATTTATTATTTTATTTTTTTGAAATTATTTTTTTTAAAAAATAAAAAAATAAAAAAATAAATTTAATATTTAAAATTTTAAAAGTGAATCCACCCTTTTCAAAATTCACCAATTTAGTAAAATTGGATAAAAAAATTTTCCCTCTAATAAATTATTATGTCAAAGATGGATGAATGTTTTAAAAACTCTTTCTTTTTCTTTTTTTTTTCTATCAAAACTTTTCATTTAAACAAATTGTTAATTATCCTGACGTAACATTTAAAAGTTCTATATAAAATAAAATTTTAAAAAACTTCAGGGGACCATGGCCCTCTTATGATCCATGTCAAAGACAGTTTGGCTTGCATCATGTTGTCCCCTCAGCCTATAACACCCATGATTCACAAAATGGGCCAATGAGTCACCTTTAACAGTAAAGGCAAGTCTTCTGCCGGTGCAATGATATCAGATGATCCCTGTACAAAGTGACACCGGTGATGGTATTATACAGAGGCCTTTGATATATTTCCATCTATCCAGTGATTTTTTTTTTTTGAGATTGTATTTATAACAGTTGCCCGTTCATTATAATAATTTTTTTAGATAGAGATCACAAAAATTATAAAAAAATATGTATTTATAAAGATTCAAACAATAAATTTCAAATAAAACAAGTAAGAGTTTTTTTAACGATTTACGTATCTTTACAAAAACATTATTATGGTAAAATAAGTATGAGTAGTTATGAGAATAAAGTTCTCAATAAATTTGACGGTATACAAAGATTTGTAATAATTTTTTAAATAGATATCAAAATTGACTACATGCGATAGAATATCATGTTTAAATATTTTTTTTAAGAGGAATATATATTATTTTATATTTTTCACAAACTCTATAGAACCAATAAAAAAAGACACAATACATACCCCAATACCCACCTATACATCCATACATATATTTGGTTAGATGTGGAGGTGGATCATCACTCAGTTTTCCAGCAGGACATTCGTGGATGCTTGAGATACAATTTGGTATTTATCCATCCTTCCATTTGTCGACATTATTTCACTTTGTCTATATCTCACACCATGAGTCAGAGGAGATGACATTTGTTTACGTAGAGTCGAGAAGCTCTCGAGTGTTTGAGAAGAAAAACAAAAAAGAAAAATAGCCAAATGGCTTAAAATTTACGCATATCATCGTTGAAATGTATTTTATCTTGTTACTATATATTTACGGCTAATTTCACAAACACATTAATAATAACTGTGAGAAGATTTAATATAAAAGATACTGATAAAATTAAAATATAATTTTTTTATGTACAAGGTGGTAAGGGATACATTCCCGTGTGTAAAAATGTAGGTGGACCAACATTCTCACCGATTTTAAGAAAATTACACATATTTTGTGATAAAATAATTAATTTATAATTTGAGTAATCTTCAAAATAAATGTTTTTATAGAAACATTCGAGTAGTAAATAACTTTTACTTACGTGTCGATACAGTATTCGTCTTTCACAGGGTGTGTATATTCTCGTGATTTTTGTAATTATTGTGTAACAAAAAAAATAATTATAAATATAAATGTTTGCATTATTAATATTGATATTTCATTATTTTTTTATTTAATTATTTTTATGGAAACATATAAACAGTAAATGGGAAATAAATATGAAATAATATAAAAAAGATATAAGAATAAAAAAATATGGGCAAAATGTAAATATGAAAATATAAATTTTTTTATATAAATATTAAATATTAAATTAAAATAATATCATAGTCATTTTTTATAATTAAAAATTTAAAATTATCAAATGTAATTATGAATTATTAGATAAATAATATAAAAATAAAATTTATAAATAAATAATTAAATAATTAAAAAAATTCGTAAATATAAAAGATATTAAAAATTTTATGAAAATATTAATTTATTTTATTTGTTGAAATATTTAGGGAAATATTTGGGAAACGGAAGTCAAGTCTCCATGCAAAGCTTAGATCGCGTCTCCGACCGATCTATATCCTCTCTCTCTCTCTGTGCTGGCTCACTTCTAATTCATTAGTTGTTTTGGCATTAAATCCCATAAGAATCCAAGATCCACATATAAGATTACACTAGTCTGAGATTTGAATCTGTAATTTTCAATTTTCGAAGGTTTGTATGTCTTGATCGGTCTTTCTTCTCTCTTCAGCCGTTTCAGATTCAATGTAGGTTTGTCATTTTGAGACGGTGAGATCACGTTCGACGAATTAGGTTTACAATTTGTATGATAGAATGTCTGCAAGAATCGAAACATTTAGTGGATAGGGCTTTTACTTAGTTCATGGAGGTCCCTTTAGTTGTATTAGGGCAAAGCATCTGAAGTGTTATACTAATCTGCAATTTTTTCTATAATTTGTTGCCTACTCATTGATTGATTTTCTTTTCAGCTAAATGAGTGAATAGGGGTTTCGTTCATCCATGGCAACTAAAGCGACATCAGGGGTTCTCCCGAAATCAGGAGCCATTTCCAAAGGATACAATTTCGCACATACTTGGGAGCAGGTACCAATGCTTATGTTTGTGTTTGATATTTTGCTTCAATGAGTTTGCTTATCTATTTAATGTATTTTCTCTGGATTAGTTTATGATGGGATACACTGAATACTAGATAAATCTTTTACCAATCTGTGTATCAAGTGAAGAATTATGGGTTATTTTGGGGTGTGGGAGTGGGGGGTGTTGGGTGTGTCGATACTTAGACGTGTTACAAGAATGAAATATTCTAACCCAACTTGTAAATTTACATGAATGAAAAACTTCCCATGATTCTTAATGGTTTTCATCATATAAATCTGATTTACATTTTGTGATTTGAGTGCTGAGTAACTGACTATGACTAAATGCGTCAATATGATGTAGTGCTGTAGATTGACGTTTGCTGAAAATAATCATGGTCTAAGAAGCATAGATATGGATACATGTATTGTATTCATCTTGCTATGGATATGACATTATGGCAAATTTGGATTTATTTTTCAGGATTTAAATTAGTTGACCTTTTTTTTTACTTAATAAAAGGGTGACTGGGGTGACCAACATTTATATCCAGTGTGGGTGTTACCGTGCCCCGGAGTAATCTGAATACCTAAACATGAGTGCTAACGATACATAACAAGTATGGATGAGAGCATAGTTTTTTCAATCTCATATTATCCTTAATTTACGTAGTGTATCGTCTGTAATTTTATTTTATTTTATTTTTTAAAAATATCAGTGGTATTAGTGAATATGATTGTTGCAAAAATTTCATTTGAGTATTGTTTAACCATCCAACAAGTATCAGGTATTTATAGAACAATATAAGATTGGATATTTCTCATGGAATATCAAACACATACCTAGCAAGTATCTGTTGATTATCAAATTTGATGCAAATTTTCCATTTTGATAAATTTCTGTGTCCTAGATTGTGGTTGATTGCTGTCACAATGGTTGTAAATAGTTGAATTTGTTTTGCTTTACAGCGGTTGCAGATTTAACTTTATGTTCAAATTCTTTCTCAAAGTGGTATTGCTAAATGAGTGTTGATTGGAGATTGTTGTAAGAAAATGTGTGTGTTTTTATCCCTTCATCTTCTCAATAACTAAATTAAAATGGCAATTATTATTATTATTATTATTATTATTATTATTATTATTAATTTGACTCCCTGATAATGATAACTGGGTCGGGTTCTGCTACATAATAGGAGTTGGTCTTAGTTCATGATGTGAACCAGTTATGTGCATATATTGCATCCATTTTGTAGCCATTCTCCACCCTTAACCTGGCCAAGTGTGAGGGCACCAAGACTTCCTTTGAACTTGATTCTATGGGTGTCTAAATGTGTGATATGAATTCATTGAAGATCCAACTTTTGTAATTAATTTTGAGATTTGTTTGTTTGTTTGCATGGAGATAAATGCTTAACATAAACTATTTTCCTAGTTATTAGTTCAATTTTCCTGTGCAGAATGCTCCATTGACAGAGCAACAGCAAGCAGCAATAATAGCATTATCACATGCCGTTTCTGAGAGGCCATTTCCAGTTAGTCTGGTGGGGCAATTTTCAGACTAACTACACATCATTATTTAGCATTTCACAGTTTTTAGTAGTATTGGTTTGTAATGTGTGCATGATGCTGCTGTAGTCCAGAGAGCATATCCCGGGGCAGGACAATGGTTTAACAATTTCCACAAAGGTTAACAATTTGGAAGAATCTTTGGCTATAGAGGCAGGTCTTGTCAATGCAAACCAGGTAAGCTTTTTGTGTTTATCTTACACAATTCTAAAAGCATGCATTTTGTTGGATGACATGCGCCTTCAACTTATATCATATTTGTTGCCAACAAAAAAAAAGAAATAGAAAAAGAACAGTAGAGACAAGCCATTTGTGAGATGGCTGTGAGCTAGATTTCATTTTTTTTTCCTTTTTAGTAGAAGGCTGTGCATTAGATTTTTTCTTCCTTTTTTCTTTCCATCCCTTCCTCTCTCTCTACCCTCCCTCCCTCCCTCCCTCCCTCTCCCTTTGTGTGTGTGACTGCCAGAAAATGTTAGTTTTAGGGTTGACTCTTGGTCCTTGTTCTGTGAATGGATGGGTGTGAGTAACTGACGTGCTAACAAAATGTTGACAACTGTGTTTAGTGAATGGAAGCTTAGATTGTGAGAGTTTTGGTGCAACCTAGTACAGAGGTTGATTATAAACATAGAGGGTTGAAAGTAATACTTCTGTCTAACTGGGACCATTGTACCAAAAAAAGATCATTCATCCAAGTTTCTTACATAAAGAGACATTCCTCCCTAGTTAAATCTATTCTGCATCTCTCCTACCATGCCTGTCTAAATATGATAGAAGGGGTTAACAAGAAAAGTACTATTTTTCTTGTATTTTCTCTGTGAGGGGGTGTACCTCTCCAAACCCATACTGGTAGGTGCAGAAGACACTTCTAGTGGCCTCATACTTTATTTGTAAAGAGAAGTGACTTCAATCTTCCTGCACAGGAAGCATCTTTGGACCAATTCTTTCCCCCACCTCCACAGGTGTAAGTTATTATGAGTTAAGCATATTTTTTAAATATCTTAATTCTTAAGCAAGAAAGGTATCTTTCATTATAATATTTGTCAGAACCCAGGTTGAAATTGGGCAATTAAAGGTTTTGCATGCTGCCTTTAAATCTTTGACTCTGACTAATTATGAAAAAAATGAATAATTGGAGGTCCTTGATGAGGAAGGAATTAGCTTGTGATTCAAATGGATGAGGTTCAAGTCTTGTTATGAAGGATCAGAGAACTGCATATAACTCAATTGAGCATTCTAAGTCATCTAGCTGGTAAAAGATTACTGGAGATATGATTCAAGTGATGCAATACCTTATGGAAACTTTGATTGGAGTATATGCTTCTTTGTTGTTCGTTTTTGGGCCTGTTGTTCTCTTAGGCTGCATAGTATAACCATCTGTTCCTTGTGCAAGTATACAATATGGAAGTGGTCATAAGTAGTAAGCCAGTAGACTGAATTTTTTTCCTTGGTTTTTGGTCAGTTGTTTTGTTTCAGTTTTGTTTTTGACTTATTACAGAGTTGATTTTATGAAACATAGAAATACTGAAAGCATTTTCCTTTTTGTTGATTGTCTGTGGTGCAGTTCTACAAATGGTTTGCAGAACTTGAAACAGCCATGAAGTCAGAGGTGAGTGTTGCTTTGGGACTCTTTGGAATTGGGTTTACTATTTGTGTATATGTGCGGTACTTCACCTGATTCTTTTCCCCATCAGACAGAGGAGAAATATAGGCACTATGTAAACACTTTGACAGAGCGTATACAAACATGTGACGACATACTTCATCAGGTTATTATTCATTGTTTTCCATCTCAATGCTTGATATCCTGACAAATTTGCAGCAGTAAGGGTGGTTGGATTAATTTTACCATTGCCTGTTGCAATTGCTTCCAAGTTAGCTGAATTGTCTCTTGTGCAGGTGGATGACACACTTGAGCTGTTTAATGAGCTACAGCTACAACATCAAGCAGTAGCAACAAAGACCAAGACTCTTCATGATGCATGTGATAGATTGGTATGGTTCTCTGTCCTTTCTATCCAGTAAATGTTATTCTAATTTGATGCTAGGCTATTCTGTGGATTGAAAATTTAAAAGCATTTTATGAAACCTCAGGTCCCTTTGAACCCAATAGAGTAGGTGGCCTTAACCTTGTGTTATTTTGAATGACTTCCAGGCTTGCAAAAGAATTTTCTGTCATACTTTGTCATGAAAAGATGTAAGTGCAATGATTGATGAGGAAAGGTTAAAAAAAAAAAAAAAAAAAAAAAAAAATCTTCTCTCAGCATCTATGCCACTGGCTTTCAAGGTTTGAAGCTCTCATACCTCTTTGGTTTAGGTCATTGATTCATCACCTTATAGAGTTGAGCATTTGTTTGAGGGTCTGTATATGCTTGGAGTTCTGGATTTGTGTAAATAAACTTGATTGATTTTCCTCTCTTTGGAATTAGGATGAGAACCTAGAATTTTGTGAAAATGACCATGGGAAAGGCCATGAAAGAGCTCTTTTCCTAGGTATTAAATTCTTGAAAATTTGGTTGGGCTTATGAGTGAAGTGGTCGAAGCTAAGATGCACAAAAGGTGGAAATTGATCTCTTTGGCTGGTTTCGAATAGAAAATGAGAGCCGCTATTGGTTTGGCATTATTCCCATTTAAGCCTGCCAAATACAACCAAACTAGCCGAAATAAGAGTACGACCAATCTGGGTCTTTGGCTTTCTCAAGAAGAGGGGAAAAGATTATCAATCCTGGAACAAACTCGAAAGATCAAAACCAATAATTGCGGCGAAATTGGTTGAGTTACCAACAAAAGAGGACCTTAATTTGCAATTTGTTAGATCATAAGCTATTTAGAGAAGGGATATCTGTTTTTCCTTTTGGTATGGTCAATGTAACACAAAAAGATAGAAAGAGAAAAAGAAAGAGATCTGAGTGTAAAGTTGAGGTGGAGCAAAGCGTGTTTGGTTTTATTAAGGAACTTTGAAAAGGTTGAAAACAGAGACAAGAGAACCAAAAGGATCATTACTGCATGTCGACTGAAGATGAAGTCAGACTAAAAGATATTGACCAGATTGTCAACAATGATTGTGCACTCTGTAATCACTAATAAGTTATGGAACAATGTTGCAAGAACTATTTTACAATATCAAATTTAGATGGAACTTTTCTCTACTAATGGTAAAAGGAAGAGCTTCAGATCCGTCGTTTAACTTAATCTAACATGAAATTTGATAGGTCAACTTATTTTGCATAAAAAGGTCCAGTTCTTGGGCTGGATGGCTTTGGCATAGGACTATTCCTCTAAAGTAACTGTCACTGAATCAGCAATTAGGAGGAACCATTTTGTTGCTAGAACGTTTCTGGGTAATGGAAATGCAAAATGTTCAGTCTGTTTGGAAAATTCTGGAATATAACTTAGCGCGTATGTGGAAAAAAGCTTTTAGTGCTTGGATACCCTTTTTGGAATATTGAGAGTGTTTATTGCTGCTCTCAACATTTGGTCAAATTATTGTTTAATGAACTTTCTGTTTTCTTCTGAGTAGCTCTAGAGTACCTTTAACCTTTAGCAGTGTCATTGTACATTGGCCTGGTAAGAAGGAAGGTATCATAGGAATCTTATTTTTGGTACAAGGTGATGTATGTTAATGCTCATTAAGGTAACTATATCAGAATATGAGTGCATGGTTTGATTCTCTTTCTGGTTCCTTATTTCATTTATGGAAGAAAGAATATGAACTGGATGGAAAATCCTTGAGTTAGTGCAAACTCTGTGTCAGTGGTGCAATGACTAGGTTCAGCATTGTTTGAAGGAGAGTTAAAGATGAGTGAGGTTATCTTTTTGGCTCTTTTTGGTCTGTCTAGGGGGAAATAATATTTTTTGATCAATGGCTAAGAGAGATAGATAAGTATTCATTTCTTAATAGTCTCTGCCTTCCATTGCCTAATAACTCCCTATCTATTGAGAGATATATGCTTTATTACAGTTCTATTCCTTCTCTGGGCAGATGTCTTATCCTTGCATGAGCCTTATCTTTCTCCTGTGTAATCTCTTCTTTTTACACATATTCTAATTGACAACAACAACAACCTCGACCTTCATCCCAAATTTTGGGGTTGGCCTCAGTTAGTCTAATTGACAGTAAAGCAAAATATCAATTACATAGTTTTGCAAAAGAAAATAAAGAAAAGAAATGGCATAGTGGAAACAGTTTTATAAGTGGAAAGGGAAGGGGGTATCCTGGGACAACATTGTTCCAGGATCCTTCTCCCTTTACTTTGTTCCACCTCTTCTTTTGCCCAATGGTTCCATGTTAAAAAGATTTCAAAAAGTGGAACCAGCCTTTGGAGATGTTACCTTACCGATGAGTAGATGATTTTTTCCCCCCTTCTGTTTTTGTCCTTCACTTCTATTTTCTTGTTTCTCTGGTGTTGTGTTGGCTTTTACAACTAATGGGACAATGACCATCAGGCCATTACTCTCATTGGCTTTGACCCTAATATCTACTGTGGTTCTTCCTATTATCTTTTGTGTTATGTCACTATTAGGGATGATTTGGTTTTCTCGTAAGGAAGAAAGACTTGTTGAATATATGTTTGCTTTGAGGTCTAATTCTTATGCATTGAAATAATTTATCTACATCCATAGGCAAGATACCAGTTTTTAATTTTACATGGAAACAAGAGACGTGGCATTGTATATGTGTAGATCTCAAGGTTTAGAGCAGGATACATGGTTGAGAATGTCTGTAAACTTTATTTTACGCTTGGGTTTGAGAAAATAAGAGAAGAGCTGACAATATGTGAATTTCCGTAAGATATAGGCGTAAAAATATATTTAACATTTTTCTTTAAAGGCAATGTTCTCTTGTTACTCAAGCTGGATTTTTTTGTTGCAGTTAATTGAGAAGCAAAGGTTGATCGAATTTGCTGAAGCACTTCGCAGTAAGCTCAACTACTTTGATGAACTAGAGAATGTAAGATTTGATGTGTGACTTACCCAAACTCCATTATCCTTTAATTTCAAACTGTTGTTTCAAACCGATAAATCTATTTCACAAATTTTTATCCACCAGATAATATGTGGTGCAAAAAGCCATGTTGCTTAAAGCCCATAACTCCTTGTGTATCATATCTGAAACGTCTTATTAATTTTTATTCATCTGGATGCTTGATGCATTGTTACATACTCTCCAAGGGTCCATAAAACTTGTGGTTGCAGATACTGCTGCATAAATTTTATATACTGCTGCTTCAAATGATTGAAAAACTTCTATCATGCATCTACTATTTTGTAGGTTGCGACCAATTTCTATTCTCCTAACATGAATGTTGGAAATGAAAACTTTCTCCCACTTCTTAAACGCCTAGATGAATGCATAGCGTAAGTGAGCTTTGTATTTAAGTTTTTGGTGCTTATGAATATTTTAAATTTCTGTTCTTTCTATTGTGGTTATGGGGAGTATTTTCTCCACTAGTAATGTCTTTGATTCTGAAGCTTAATAATGTCACTCTTCCTCTTTTGTGCAAAACATAGGTATGTTGAAAACAATCCACAATATGCAGAGTCCAGTGTTTTCTTGGTCAAATTTAGACAACTCCAGGTATCTGCTAGTGTTTAGTTCTAGAATGCACTTATTAAGTGTAATACCGCGTAGCCATAGAATTTTCTTCAGATTTTGTGTCCAGGGAATTTGATTCCCCAAAATCTAAACAATGTTCGGTTTTACAGTCCCGAGCTCTTGGCATGATTCGGTCTCACGTACTTTTGGTCCTTAAAAGCACTTCTTCTCAGGTAAATTACCTTCTCTCCTTTAAAAGTTTTAACTTTGTCAGAGTAAACCCGTCACATTGTATATATTCCGTCACCAGGTCCAGGCCGCTATTAGGGACAGTGGTGGGAGCAAGGCATCTGTCTCTGAGGGTGTGGAGACATCTGTTATTTATGTCCGCTTCAAGGCAGCAGCGAGCGAGGTATACGTTCAGTTTTTTCCTTCCTTCAAGTTAGAACAACTTCATAGGATGCAGCTCTTTGGTTCAGAAAGAATACTTTTTGATTATTATTATTATTATTATTATTATTATTTTTGGTGTATCTGGGAAATAGGTTATAGAATCCTATTCTTGTGTTGTGAGGCAACTTATAGTGTGTATTTGTAGCTCAAGCCAGTTCTGGAGGAAATAGAAAGCAGGTCAACAAGAAAAGAGTATGGCCAAATACTTGCTGAATGCCACAAATTGTACTGCGAACAGAGGCTATCCTTGGTGAGCTATGTGCATTACATAATAATTTAGTTTCATCAGAAGAAAACGTATTGGTATTTGCTTACAATGTGCTTTTGTGTGTTACCCAGATAAGAGGCATAGTGCACCATAGAATATCTGAATTTGCCAAGAAAGAGTCACTGCCATCGTTGACAAGATCTGGATGTGCATATCTAATGCAGGTACTGTTAAAGTTTCATTTTTTGTGATTAAAGAGCCGATGCCAATCTTTGTTCTTGATTGCTAAAGGATAAGAAAGTTTGCACCTTTGATACATGAAAGTGATCTATTAGAACTTTTGGGTAGTTTGGAATCCGTTTATGTGGGGATTTTTATTTGTTTAATTTCATTTTTATCTGTGACATGGTTGATATAGTTTGCTCTGTCTCAAAGCCCTTTTTTTATTTAAATCTCATTCCATCTTGACACAAAGGCTGACATAGTTTGACATATTATATCATCTGATTCCATCTTGATTTTTAAAGTCTCCTCTCCTCCCAACAGAAGAACAGAATGACAGAAGCATCACAAGCCACGTAAAGCTAGTGCCATTTATATAGTTTCAGAAGCAAATCCAATTGGATTTTAATATGCATCTCTATGAAATTGTAGACAAATTAAAAAGATAACTGACGGCCAGTTATCCAATTGTATAACTTGGTTATATGCCCATGTCAATCAAGATCAACAGCCTCTAGATGTGTTTGTGTCTGGATTGATCATTACAGTTTTGTAAGCGTGGGAAAGAATTATGAAAATCCAATATTATAATGGACCATGCTCCATGCATTTAATACGAATGTTAAAGCGTTTATCTTCCTATTTTTTTGAGTATTTCTTACTTAGAATTATCTTGATCCCCATCTAAATAAGAAGTTTCATAAATTTGGATATTTCCATAGCAGGTTGCTTTAAAGTAGAAGCTGAAATTATCTTTTGTTTTTATCTCTCTATCCAATGGTATCTCTTCTGGTTCATCAATTTTGTCTGGATCCTCTATTTCTTCGAGGAATAATAAAGAAGGATCATCTACTGCGATTTCCTCTTATTCCTGTTTAGTGACCTTTATTCTGGAGGTTGTTTCTAAATATCTCTTTCTTCCCCACTTACTTACCCCTTCTTTTCCATCATTGTGAATTCAGAATGGGTGACTATTGTTGGGACCCACTTCTTTCTGTTGCTGGGCAACTTAATTATGGAAAAGTGTCTAAAATCTCCCAAATACCATTACAAAAAGGATTTAGAGTAGTATATAAGTGTCCAAAATCTAATAAAGAAACCCAAGAACACCTATACACATAATTACAAGTTTTCCAACAAGTTTTTGCCTTTACTGCCCAAGTTTCCCACCACATTGTTTGTAATGTCTGAAAATAATTTTACTAAGACTAGGGTAAGCTGATTTGCTTGGCAAGCAGATAAGAATGCAGCATAAATGTTTCCTCATCATCTTTTTTTTTTTTTTTTTTTTTTTTTCTTTCTTTTAGGGACTTTTAAAACTTATATTTGGGGGGGAAAAGGGCTTCTTGAGCTCTATTTTTTTAAGAGTATTTTTTTTTAAACACCGGTGCTTCGATTATTTTCTTTCTCCTTTTAAAGGAGAATCTCTTGTCCGCTTTCTAAGTATTATTCTTCTTTTTCCATAAATGATCTACTCTTTTTCTATCCAAGAAAAAAAAGCAGAACCAATATTTCATATACTGTTACGAAGTCTGGAAACAAAATTGGGAATACATTGAAGTTCTTTGACAATAACCACTCACACCTTGGAATGCACTTTAATTTTGACCTCAAGTGGTTGTGTAGATATACATTGCAAGAGGTGAGAACTTTGAAACCTTGGATGCACTAGCATGATTTAGTTCACAAGAATACTAAGGAACAGCTGCTTTTGGTGAAATAACACACTATGAGATAGGATTCCTTACCTCTTTGTTGATGTGCTTTTCTAGGGCTTTTGAGGGTTATAGTTGAGAGTGTGATTGGCAAGCTCTAATGATTAATGCTTTTTCCTCATGTACCCTACTTTGTTAACCGACCATTCTTTCTCTTTTACTCTTGAATAAATATTTCTCTTTTCTTTGTCTTTTAAAAGGATTTAAAAACGGAAAAGAGTTGTATTAGATAGAGAATAGAATTCACATAAACCTTGAAGGATAAGAATTCTTTGGAGTCAAGAAGAAAAACAAAGATTAAAAGCGAAAACTAATGAAAGATTGCTGCCAATGCCTCTTCAAATCCTCAGGGCATGAAGCCTAACAGAAGCATAGAAGAAAATCTGGTCACAAAGGAGAGAGGAGCCAATATTTCCTAGCATTTCGCACACCTCCAAAGACACCAAAGGCTAGCATCAAAGGAATAGCAACAAGAGCACATCTACAAATCTGAAAAGCATCCTTCAGCGTATCAAATCCTCTAAACTTGTTCTAGAATAAATTAGAGATACTTCTAGAAGTGACTTATTGATTACCACATATAGCAAAGAGGTGATTCAATATCTACTTAGCCATTGAGCAATGTACAAACAACTGATCTCCGGATTTAGAATCTTTCCCACAGATCTTGCAGATGCCCGGTGAAACAGCACTGAAGAGTCTTTGATTTGCAGCAGAACATTTACATTAATAAAGGAAAAACTTAAAATAAAATGTAAACATCATATTAGGCAGTTGTTGAGACCTATCACAAGACCTTGTAATTGAGTACAGTTGGGATTTAATGACTCCTTCCCTAGTTCTCTTGCAAAATGGGGAAGCAATGTGTCTTGCTGAGACATATATCCTCTTGGTGACTTGAGATTGAGTGTAGGGATTCCTTTGATCTTACAATCTTAACTTTGATCGGAAAACACTATACATTGGCTACCATTGTTTCTCCATAATGATCTGGTGATTCAACCTCTTTTGAAGAAATACTCTTGATTTTCATGAAAGAGCCTTTGACATGAATCTAGAGTTAAATTCAGGTTTCATTTTCATCTTAAACACTTGAGTATGGAGAGATGGGAGTAAAAAAGTGGTCAAAGAACCCTAAGAACCAAAAGAAAGTCTCTTACTTCCATCTTGGTATTGAACTTGATTACATTTCTGTTGTTGCCTTTTTTTGCTTTTGGCATCAGTTTCAAATGTATATTAAATTGTCATCCTTGAAGGAAATGATTTAAAACTTGCAAGGAGGCTTCTTTTTTTTTTGGGGGGGGGGGGAGGGAGGAAGTAGCTTGGTGAAGAATTATAACCCAAGACAATCCATTGTCTGTGATGAGGTGTTTATAGGAGATGGTTTACTCTGTGCTCCACACTGTCTTGGTGCCTAGAGAATGTCTATTCCAAATTCTGGGTGATTATTTGTTTACCTCCCCTAGCTATTTTTGGGTCAGCATGGAGCAAGGGGATCATTTTTGAGGATTTTCAGATACCCTTTATTGTTTATTTGTTGATTTTGGTGTAAATCCCTTCATTTTTGGTCATCTTTTCAAGTTTTTAGAACTAAGGAGTTGTGGTAAATGTCTTCTGTAGATTCGTCACTTATCTTCTAGGTTGTATATGTTGCACCTCATTTGTTTCAGTTTAATGGATCTGTTTTCTGCCTTTTTATGAAAAGGAGAGAAGGTGCATTAGAACATGAGGTTTATTGAGATTACTAGTATGTACTCTGTGTGAGAATCCTTTCTATTATCTTTGCAGTAGTTTATTCTTTTGAGCCTTTTCAACTAAGATAATGAGTAATTTCAGGTATGTCAGCTTGAGCACCAGCTCTTTGATCATTTCTTCCCATCTTCTTCAGAAGATGTCTCAAGTTTGGCTCCTTTAATTGATCCTCTGTGAGTTTACTTTCCTTATATGGCATCTGTTTTTCCTCTCTTTTCTTTGTTTGTTCATGCATGTGAAAATGTTCTTGTTTGATATGATGATGTAATGACTTTGATGATTGATAGAGTGGATTCTTGCAGCATAATTTTTTGTTTTGGATTTTGCCTTGCTGCAACTTGTGCATTGGGGTTCGTAATAAAGTGGTATCACAATGTTGCTGCACAAATCATAGTTTAATGTTTACTTGTTTCATAACTCTTTTTACTCGTACATTTAAAGGAAGGAGGAATGTTGTGGTAGGCGGGACAAGTTGCTAGAGCATCTTCATATGCATTTCCCTATTCATTTCTTAATTGTTTCATTGTTTCTCCATTGTGTGCCTAGGATCGTCTAATTTAACTCTACTTTTAATGTTCTTTGCCCCTTACACTGCAACTTACTGTGTAGGTGTACTTATTTATACGATACACTGCGTCCAAAACTTATCCATGAGACAAATCTTGACTTTCTTTGTGAACTGGTTGATATCCTCAAAGTTGAAGTTTTGGGGGAGCAACTCAGTAGAAGGGGTGAATCATTAGCTGGGTTGCGTCCCACGTTACAAAGAATTTTAGCTGATGTTCATGAGCGTTTGACTTTTCGTGCTCGAACGCATGTTCGTGATGAGGTAGGTATTACTTTATGACACATTTAATGTGGATGACTAACAGTTTTTCCTGCTTTGCTTCTGTTAGGTAGCCTGCTCTTGATAATTGTAAATTATCCATCTTTTTATTTTTTTTATTTTTTTTTATTTTTAGAGTATAATCATTAGTTTTGAAATTTTGGATGAGGTATTCTGCCATTCATCAAATGTCTGTCATCCTTTCTTTGGACAAGTTTAAATGAGTTGATTCAAGAATAAGGAGTTTGGTTGACTTTTTGTCCCATTTTACTTGTTGAATAATTGAAATGAAGCTCAATTAATTGAATGACTTCATGTAGTCATTCACAAGCCTGTGAAGGACTTGTGTAGGGGGCATGAATGAGTTCATGCAGAGGTTCACCTTTCACTGCGAGCCCTTGGTCTTAGGCCAATTGTGGGCCTACGGGCATTTGAGGACGCTTACATATGGGTACAGATGAGATTTTATTAGGATGTGAGGCCACAATCGCCTTCTTGTATTTGTTTTCAATGTTATTTTTTTTTTTTGTGAAGAGAATAATATGCATTATGCCCTCCCAAAGAATAGCCTTTCCAAGGGTGTCCAACCTCCCTCTTTGGTGTTGATACTGGTATTTTTTGTCAGGCTGTGAAATAATGCAACTTTAGTTTCAGATGTGTGCTTGTTGGTTTTGAGACCATGTCTAGGTCGAAGATTTGGGGGCTGCTTGTGAAACTCTTTTCTCGTTCCTTTTTTTCCGGTTCTCTCACTTTCATGTTTTCCAAGGATGCTGCTGCTTCTAAATCTGAGTTGAACTTGGAAGTGGGGGCAAGTTTGGTGACTTCCTTTGCACCATCTTGTGTATTGTGTGTTTGTTTCCGTTGCTTTGACCCACTGGGAGATGAGCTCCATTGATTCTCAATTTCTCTGTTTTCTTTTTCCTTTTTAGTTTTTTGGCCATGACCTTTTCCATTTAGCTCCAATTAAAGTAATATTAATGTCGTTTCCTTTGCCTTTTCATGCTCTATCTACCAAGAGATCGATTATTTGATAAGCATGTTTGGAGCGTCAATGTGTTTGACCAGAAAACTCGGATGCACACCATCCAACTATACTTCTTTTTTTATTTTCCATATTTATCATATCAAGCACCTTTCTTTGTCACAACAAAAAATTCATACACATTTATTATTCCCAGAATTACCAAATTTTCATTTTGACCCCTCCCAAAAAAATACAATTCATCATCTTATGTGACCTACCTCGTCAAAGGGTAAGTTTGTTCCTTTTCAATGTGAGGGATAAATGTTTCTTTTTTTTGGGGGGGGGGGGTCAATGGTGGTGTCCTTGATAAGGAGGCTTCCTTTACTGGTATTTAGGTATTCTTGTTGGGCAAAGTGTGAGGAGAAGGTTGTGTGCAGTCTACTGTTGGAAATATTTGAGAAGAACTTGGCTGGCCGGAAGAGTAGGTATCTGTCTAAGGGGGAACCCTTGCCTTATTGAAGAGCCTTTTGTCGAATACTCCAGTTTATGCCATATACTTACGTCCTTTCCCTTGTGTAGTGGCCATGAGATTTGAGGATAATTTCTAGAAGGCTCATGGGGGCAGTTTGGAGGATGGTGTTCATAAATTTAGATTATAGACATACTCCTTCAGAGGGTCTTAGCATAACATTATTGGTGATCCTAACAAAGGCTCTCGTAGGAAAGTGGCCTGAAGATTTAGGGGTGTCCTTGGTTCCGTTTGTTCGGTATCTTCAATTTTTTGGTTGAACCTAAAATAGAATGAATGTGATGTTGCTCTTATTTTGAAGTGTTGGGTCCAACTCTCGCGTAGACCAATTTGAGAAAATTTTATCCAAAATTATATCTTACCTCCCAAGTATTATAAATTTTCATATCTTAAGATATACATACACCTATTGCCTTCAACAATATTCAATACCATGTCATGTGAATTCATAGTATCAGGAACAAATACCAACAGGTTTAACAATCAATTTTTAGTCATATAGGCCCAAAAAATTGTATAGCACATTAGTTTCAATTGGTCAGTTTTGCTTGGTTTTTAGAAAGCTGCACAACCCAAATCTGTTGTTAAAAATTTAAATCCGCAACAGACCCTAATCAATCGGAAAACTGGTGTCTTTTGGCTTGGGCAGGTCAAGTCGGTCAGACAGGTCATTTTTCTGACCATTTTGTTCAACCTTATGAAGAGCTTGGTGGTTTTAGCTTAAGCTGGGATGGACTTAAAACACGTGGACATGATGAGGCAAGAGGCCCCCTTGCTAGTTTTTGGAGGTTGGGTTGCTTTCTCAAGTGTGGAAAGGAGGGAGAACGGTTTACTTCTAGCATAATACTTGGTCTAATTTTGGTCCCCCTAAAGTGCAGTTCATGAACATTTGTGCTCTTGCCGGAGACAAGAATGCACAGTTGTCAGTGAATTTTGTTTTCTATGCCAATGATTGGAAGGTTGATCATTTTTTTCTTCTTTTGGTATTTGAGGGGATGTAGGGTCAAGAGGCAGCACCGAGGATGCGGTGCCGGGGAAGATTTCAGGTTTTGGGGCTTTCAATGTAAAAGATTTTCATAACTATTTATGCGGAAAGGTCCAAATTTGTAGATTTGGTTTAAGGCATTTGGAAATTTTTCCACCCTTTCAAAAGGTATTTCTCCTTTTTATATGGACTAAGGTGTTGTTTGGGTGGGTAGTAAAATTTGTCTAATGGAGATGGGTATGAGGAGCTACATGGCAAGAAATAAGCTCCACTTTGCTGCTACTTCACCAATTTTTGGTTGTTGTGAAGGAAGATGTATAGGGATTCTTGAAAGGAGTTGAAAGTTTCTTTTTGCATTTCTAATTTTGTAGATTTCGCAAGAACTTTTAGGTTTTATCTGCATCTTCTTGGTCCTTTTTGGTGATATTCTCCTTGTCTCGTTAAAAAGTTGCTTATCTTTTGATTGAACTGAGCTTGGGTCTTGCCGGGTGGGATTGGAGAGAGTATTGGTGAGTGGGGGTCTGCTAAAGGCCTGTTGGCCCGATGGTAGCACCTCCTATCCCTTGAGTGAGGATTAGATTTGTGTCCTCCCACCTCCCAAAAATTTACCAAGCAAGAAAAAGGAAAAAGGGACTTGGTCTCTTGAAAATAGGTCTGCTACTATTTCTGATTGAACTGTGGACTTTATTTTTTTTTTCCTTGCCGTACTATGGCATGAGAACACAAACATGCTCATGGAGCTTGCATGCATGGACAGACCACATCCGCCACAAAGAGAGCACATGCACACAAGCTACAAATAGTGGCATGAAGTGCAGCTGTAGTAATTAATGAAGGTTCTACCCTTTTTGTTCCTGTTATGAGTTATCTAATTTTGGAGCAATATGACAAATGTAATTCATCTTTTAACAGTGCAGCAAACTAATTCAACACAGTGGATATACAGCAGCTAAAGTTAATGCTTGGCAATATGAGATTTTATGATGGTGAGAATGGGATGTTGACATCCTGGAGTTGCTTTTGATCTAAGACCATCCATGTCCAAATAGTTGGCTATTGGTCTACTGTTGAGTGGGAATAAATCAAGCTCAAGGCATGATTGAAAACCATTATCTTGAGATGTGAAGTGAAATTAACTAAAAGGAGTAACACGATACTGTAATCTTTTGGGATTTTTTTTTTTTTTTTTATTCATCCCTGTTGAATTCATGATGACATGTCTTGCTTGCTTATATTTCTTTGAGATTCCTTTCATGTATAATATAGAAACTACTATTACTTCAATGATATTGCTTCTGTTCTAAAGATATATATATATTTATTTTTTGGATTTTTGTAGATTGCTAATTATTTTCCATTGGATGAGGACTTGGATTACCCTGCAAAGCTGGAGCGATCTCCAGAGACTGAAACAGGAGAAACTAGTGTAAATACCTCATGGCCCCCTTTTCTTCATTCTCTCCGCTCAACTCATATGAAGTTTTTTCCCTTTTCTGAATATCGATTTAGCTCAGTCAACGTATCATATGCTGTTTCTGTGAGTGATATGTTGCAACAATAGTTTTGTTGGAGCGATCTCCAGAGACTGAAACAGGAGAAACTAGTGTAAAAACCTCATGGCCCCCTTTTCTTCATTCTCTCTGCTCAACTCATATGAAGTTTTTTCCCTTTTCTGAATATCGATTTAGCTCAGTCAACGTATCATATGCTGTTTCTGTGAGTGATATGTTGCAACAATAGTTTTGTTACTTGTCTGCTTGGATGGTCAAGTACTGTAGCGCTAATACTTCCTTGGATGGTCAAGTACTGTAGCGCTAATACTTCCTTGCAATGCTTCTTTCTATATTAAGTCATCATTTGAATTTGTTTTTGGCTTGAAGCATAGCTTCACTGTCCTTGTCCTCATAGCATCTCTGTAGAGGGCATCTGAACATCTGAACATGATTATGGCATTGTTAAATGTTGAGATTTTCCTTTTGTTTATTTACTGTATTAGTTAAATTGGTTTTGTACTTATTGTTGTACATTATCCCCTATAACAGGGTGAGGAAAATCCAGATGTTTACAAAACTTGGTATCCACCCTTGGAGAAAACATTAACGTGTTTGTCAAAGCTGTACCGTTGTTTGGAACCTGGAGTTTTCACTGGTCTAGCGCAGGTATTTGGGCATATTGAAGATGATTGTGGTTAAACTGCTTTGCTCTGTTATTTTTGTTTCCTCTTTTATTTCTTTATCTTTGAGATGTTCAATTGTGTCATCTACTTGGTCTTTTTCAGGAGGCAATAGAAGTGTGCGCAACCTCTGTTCAAGTGAGTAAGCTAAATACACTACTTATAGTCGTTATTGGTATATATTGTTTAAAATTCGTGGACACCTGATGTAAGGATACTACATGTTGGTTTGCACCAGTTATCAAGCCTGCTCTCCCCCCCCTCCCCCAAAAAAAAAAAAAAAAAACAAAAAACAAAAAGAAAAAGGGTCATGCACTCTGTTGTATCTTCTATATGTACTGCTGTTAATGGTTCCCATTTTGATTTCCTGTCACAGAAAGCAAGCAAACTCATTGCAAAGAGATCATCACCTATGGATGGACAGCTTTTTCTCATAAAGCATCTCCTAATTTTGAGGGAACAGGTATTTTGGACTTTATTATGTAACCCTTTCTTGATAGCCATTTGTAACACTGTGCTGACTACTTTTTTTTTTTATTTTTTTATTTATTTTTCATTGTAGATTGCACCATTTGACATAGAATTCTCCATCATACATAAGGAACTTGATTTCTCTCATTTGCTGGTTAGTACATCTCAATTGCTGAAGCCTGCATCACCTTGTGTGCTAGCTTTCTGTGTTACCAGTAGGGCAGTTTATTACTGGAAACTGTTATCGTTCTTACTACTAACAAAATTCCTATAATGGTTATTTGGATCTTTTCGTCCTGTACAACGTTTCTCATTATCAAGTTTCTATTACCAGGAACAATTAAGACGGATCCTAAGAGGTCAGGCATCACTTTTTGACTGGTCAAGATCAACTTCATTGGCAAGGACATTATCTCCTCGAGTTTTGGAAAGTCAGATAGATGCCAAGAAGGCATGCAGTCTATGCATTTTAACTGCTTATATTCTTTTGCTGATTGCGTTAAATTTTAATTTATGTTCAGATTTTCTATTTTTTGATTTGATTGGTTGGTTGCTGTGTACTGATTAAGTTTGGTGTGAGTAGGCCAGATATTTAATGTGTTGTATTTACAATTGCTTATATGATCCCATTTCAATGGCCTGATGAGCTTATATGTTTTCAGGAATTGGAGAAAAGTCTTAAAGCAACTTGTGAAGAGTTCATAATGTCAGTTACTAAGCTGGTAGTGGATCCAATGCTTTCTTTTGTTACTAAGGTATGATCCACACTCTTTCAGGATATAGTCAAAGAGACCACAGTGTCTAAAGGGCCATCGGTTTGTGAACTCTGCCATAGTGAAAATTTTGGTATCAGATTTCTTACTCCCTGTTGCAGTGGTAAGGTACAACTAATGACTTGAAAGCACATGACTCTGTCTTTCAAAAGTGTGACATGTTGAAATAATTATAGAGCAAGATGTGTTTTCTTTGATTTCATGGGCTATTAGAAAATTTTGTTATAAATTAAGTTTTGGCACTCTTGGGTGTGCTCTCCTGTGCAAGATCATGTGAAAATGGAGCGGTGATGTCATAGGGTTATTTAGCAATGAGAGGTATAGTTAACCCAGATGATTTGCTAGTTTATCTACTGAGGATCTGCATGGTAATTGCCCCCTCAAGTTCAGAGTTCTCTCTTGTTCCCTCTTCTTTTTAAGAAAACAATAAAAATTGTTTAACTTGTACTATAAATTTTCAAAAGGTATACAAATTTGACATTCATAGGCAATTCCCTATGGCCCAACAACTGTACACCTCAATTTTATTATAGGATTGGAACCTCCTTTATGGCAATTGTATTGGATGTCTTATGGAACTTATTTAGTGTGATAAATTAGTCTCCATTTGCAGGTAACAGCTGTGAAAGTTGCGCTGTCCTCAGGTAGTCAGAATCAAAAGCTGGAATCAGTCATATCAAAACCCCTTAAGGATCAAGCTTTTGCTAGTCCTGACAAAGTTGCTGAACTTGTTCAGAAGGTACACCAATTTATAGTGGTTACTTTTATAGGACTGCAGTGAGATATGCTCTCTAGAATTATTGGCAAAAGCTTGTGGTTCTGTTGTTGGTTTCTGAATTTCCAGCCTCCGTAGTTTGCATCATTACAGCTGAACAGAATTATGAAAAGCAATCTAGCAATCTACCGCCTCATGCATGAGAATTTTCATGAGGATGATTTCATGATAAATGGCACTTCTCTTATTGCAGAAAACAGTTTTTATTTACTTGGCTACCAGATTTTTTCACTCTGATAATTTTCCTTGGCCATCCTTTTTCAACATGCAAAGTGCCACAATCTTAATGTTGGATGCTGTACATTAGGAGCGATTTTTTTAATGACAACATCCCTTAAGTGACTAATTATGCGCAAGATACTGTTTATATATGTTTTGGGAGAGCTGGGATTATCAGGTCATGTTATGATATCTGGAACAGGTTAATGATGCTATTCAGCAAGAATTACCTAAGGTGATTGCAAAAATGAAGCTTTATCTCCAGAATCCATCGACACGGACAATACTTTTCAAACCAATAAAGTGAGCATTTGGACTGAGCAAGCAATGCTTTTTTCTTCATATTTCTTCATTCCTCTTTTAAAACTCTAGTTGATACTTTACATTTTGTTTGTTTGTAATCAGGACCAATATTGTTGAGGCTCATGTACAAGTACAGTCCCTACTGAAATCTGAGTACAGCTTCGAGGAGATAAATAGCATTAATATGGCGTCTGCGCAAGAACTACAAACTCGACTTGACAATATCCTTTAGAGCCCAGGAGATCTCTAATTTTCTTGTTGATTTTCTCCCCTATGTGCACCTTCCATGGAGGACCAGGACCAGAATTTTGATTCTCAAATTACATGTCTTGCCATCACATAAAACTTGATCATGGTGAGCTAGTTGTAGTTGGGCATTGCAAATTGGATATACTTGGAAAAAATAATGTAAGTTATGTAAGGGCATGGCATTTGTTTTTTAAGGAATTGTTTGTTCCAAAATTATATGATATGAGGAGATATATTCATGCTTTGGGGCAGGTTTGTCATGAAAGGTTTTTCTCTTCATTTAGACACCCTTATTTTGCATGTCCATGCGTGGGTAAAGCATGCAAGAACATAATTCTGGTATTGCATAATTCTGGTCTCTCTCTCTCTCTCTCTCTCTCTCTCTCGCTGTCCCTTGCTTGATCTCGCTCGCTCGCTACTCGCCGCTTGCAGGTAGCACCTTTACTCCACTACGGTTGATCGAGTAGCTCTCCTTCGCTGCTTGACCAGGTAAGTAGTCTCTCCTTTTATCTATCCCTCCCTTCTCTCTTTCTCTCTCTATAGCTTGCTCCATCAACCACATACGGCCCAAATCTACAACCCCCACAATAGAAATCAAGCCTCAGATCTCTCTCAACCTTCCTCCTCTCGCTCTCGCGATTTCTCTCTCTCCCTTCTCTACCTAGCATTAGCCCCATCGCCTGAGAAATCTCATTTCCCTAGACCTGCAGATCTCTGTCGGCCCCTCGCTTAGGACCTGCTATTAGATCTGACCTACACCTACTTCACCGAAGATAATCCACCCATCCTCTCCTCTCAGATCTGATCTCCATCTCCATTCGCCTCAGATCTGTCTCAAATCTGATCTCCATCTCCTTTGTTTGTGAAAACCCGCCCCTAGGACCCCAGAGCACCTCCCCAGGTCCCCTTCGTCCCTTCAGCTCTTCGCTTAAGATCTGTCCTCAAATCTAATCCCCTTCGGCCCTTAATTCTTCGCCCAGATCCCTTTCGTCCTTTCGATTCAAGATTTGCCCTCAGATCTCCTTCGATCTCTCTCTGTCGCCTTGCTAATATTGACCCCTCTGTCTCCTTCTACCAGGCGGGATCTCTGTCCTCCTCCCCCCTTCGGTGATGTCCCCCTCTTCCCTTGCCTTTACCTATCACTATTATTATTATTCTCAGTATCATCTGCATCTGCATATTATTAGTATAATAACTATTATCATCTGCATATGCATATGTATATATATATATTTTATTATTATTATTATTATTATTTTAATTTAATAAATTAACTTATTTTGTCGTTTTATTTAATTATTATTTGAAAAATTTCGTCATGACCGGTCCCAAACCCGGATAAAGGAGTAGGGTTACGGTAGGTTGACAGCCAGTATAAAAACATTTTGTCAAACTAAAATGGGAGATAAGTATAGAAAAAAATATGGGGCGTTTCCTCCTCAGCGACGCGCTACATCGGATCCTGGATGTAATGACAAGTTACCAAGGGATATTAGGGTGCGGACAAATAAAACAGTCCATGAAAATATGATTCGCATAGCCATTTGGAACATATGATCTCTAACTGAAAAGTTAGGAGAAATATGTGAAGTAATGAATAGAAGAAAAATTACGATCATATGTCTTCAAGAAACCAAATGGGTGGGAGAGAAGGATAGAGTAATAGAGTCTTACGGTCATAAGTTTGGTACACAAGTAGAGATAGAACTAAAAATGAGGTAGGAATAATTGTAAGACTTACTAGGAGATGTAGTAGAAATAAGAAGGAATGAAGATAAAATGATACTTGTTAGTTAGTAAATAGAGTAAACGTAATTAATATAGTTAGCGTGTACGTGCCCAAAATAGGTGCAGATGCAATTAGTAAGAAATAATTTTGGGATGATTTAGAGGAATTTATACAAACTATATAAAGTAGCAAGAAGTTATTTATTGGAGGAGATCTAAATGGACATGTGGGAGAGAAAAATGAGGGATTTGAAACCGTATATGGAAACTTTGGCTTCGGCGGTAGGAATGAGGCGGAAAGTACAATTCTAAAGTTTGCAGTAGTGTTTGATTTGGTACTAATAAACACGTTTTTTTAATAAAAAAGAGACACATAGTTACCTATAGGAATGGAACAAATGCTAGTCAAATAGATTTCTTTCTCACTAGAAGAGGTGATAGGACGATTTGTAAGGATTGTAAAGTTGTACCGGGGGATAGTGTAATGACTCAGCACAGACTCTCAGTTTTAGACGTACGAGTACTTAAACGACAAAAGCAATGTCAACCATATATAGAACCAAAAATTAAGTGGTGGAATCTAAAAGTGGAAAATATGACGATTTTTAGGGAGAAAATAATTGGAGAAACAAATTGGTCCTTTAATGATAATTCAGAAATAATGTGAAATGATATGTCTAATAATATTAAGAGTATTGGTAGAGAGGTTCTTGGAGTATCCAAGGGCAGGGCTCTAAGAGGCAAAGAGTCATGGTGGTGGAACGAACAAATAGAAACCGCGATCCGAATCAAAAGAGAGTACTATAAAAATCTTAAAAATGATAGTAGTAGCGGGACCTATGAAAAATACAAAAAGACAAAAAAAGAAGTAAAAAAAATTATACATGAATCAAAGAGTAAAATGTACAATGAATTGTACAATAGACTAGAGACTCGAGATGGGGAGAGAGAGATCTATAGAATTGCCAAACTAAGAGAGAGGAATGGACAAGACTTAAATGAGATTAGATGTATTAAGAGTGAAACAAATAGTATACTTGTAAGAAACGAGAATATAAGAAAGAGGTGGAGAGAATATTTTAATAACTTATTTAATGTTGAGAGTACAGTAAATATAGAAAATGTAGAGATATTTAGAGAAGAGATTAATATAGATTTTAAACATAAGATTCGTCCCCATGAGGTAAAGGAGGCCATAAAGAGAATGAGAAATAACAAAGCCATTGGACCTGATGGCATCCTTATGGAGGTGTGGAAATGTTTGAGAGAATTCAGAATAACAATGTTAACAACTCTTTTTAACAAAATTTAACAAACAAAGAAAATGTTCCACCCATGGAGAGAGCACAATTATCCCGCTATACAAGAATAAAGGGGGCATGCAAGATTGTTCTAATTATAGAGGAATTAAACTCATGAGTCATACGATGAAGTTATGGGAGAGAGTGATAGAACATAGATTGAAACGAGAGATAAATGTGTCTCAGAATCAATTTGGATTTATGCTAGGACGATCCACCACTGAAGCTATTCACTTGCTAAGACAGTTGATGGAGACATTTAGAATGTAAAAAAGAGATCTACATATGGTATTCATTGATCTTGAGAAAGCATATGATAGAGTCCCTAGAGACGTGTTGTGGTGGGAGCTCATGAGTAAAGGGATCTCCTTGAAATACATTAACCTTATTAGGGATATGTATGAAGGAGTTGTGACCAATGTAAAGACTTACCGGGGTTGAGTGATAGCTTTCCTATTAACATTGGGCTCCATCAAGGTTCGGCATTGAATCCCCTACTATTTGCAATAGTGATAGATGGAATCACAAAAAAAATTCAATATAAAATACAATGGTATATGCTCTTCGCAGATGGTATAGTTTTGGTTGATAAAATTAGAGAGGGTATCGGTACTAAATTAGAGTTATGGAGGGACACGTTAGAATTTAAAGGATTTAGATTAAGTAGAGTTAAAACTGAGTATATGAGATGTAAGTTTAGTGACAACCATCAGGATAATGAAGAAACAATTAAATTAGAAGTAAGAGAAGTCTCAAAGAGTGAACGATTTAGATATCTTGGATCCATCACTAAAATGACGACAATATAGACGGGGATATTAACAATAGAATTCAAGTGGGTTGGATGAAATGGAGAAAGACATCCGGAGTACTCTGTGCTCGCACAATGGCATTACATTTAAAGGAAAAATTCTATAGGATCGCAGTAAAACCTACTCTATTATATGACACTGAATGTTGGGCCATTAAATAGCAACAAGAGAAAAAAATGCCTGTAGCTGAAATGCGAATATTTAGGTGGATGTGTGGTAAAACTAGAAAAGATAGAATTAGAAACGACGAGATACGTAATAAATTGGGAGTAAGTTCAATTGTAGATAACATGCGAGAATACCATCTGAGATGGTTTGGACATATGCAACGAAGGCCTAAAGACGCATCTGTTAGGATGGTAGAGAACTTAAATATAAGAGATATAATAAAACGTAGAGGTAGACTATTGAAAACTTGGATGCAATATATTCGTAAAGATATGATAGTGATAGAGTTAATTGAGGAGATAGTTTTAGATAGAAATGAGTGACGTAGGAGAATCCGCACAAACTAAATCTGTTTTTTTTTAATTTTATTATTTGTCTCTCATATGATCGATTCTAAATTTTAAGATAGAAAGTTTAAATTATTGTTGTTGTATTGAATGTTGGGAGTAGCCTGCCAAGAACCGGTTCTTGCATTGGGAAAAGGAGTAGATATATAGGGTCCCAAGTGAAAAAGAAGCCTTGCCCCTTGAAAAATCAATTCCGTGTCAGGTAGCACCATGCTTTGACTTTGCAAGAACTGCAAACCATTCGTTTAAAGTTCTAGGCGATTGAGGATGGTTTCTGTGCCATCCATTTCCGCCACTCAGTGGAGGGGCAACACGTGGTTGGCTATTTCCACTTCCCTTTGTATTATACATTCATGTAGGGTGTTTTTTTGGAAGCTGATATTATAAGGAAATGTGAAGGATAAGAAGTTGAAATTTTGTTGTTTTGATCTCTTGTGCAGTATGGAGCTCTTATGAGTGTTTTATGTTGTATGGGAAGGTATGGTTTGGAGTTTTGGTTTGGAACTTACAATTTGGGGAAGGCTAAAGTGGGAGGAATTGTCTGTATTGTGGTTTGGAAATATTTTTTTCTGAATGTAACGAATTTAAAATTTCATGTTTGGAATTGGAGCTGCAATGGCATTTTCTTGTTTTCCAGCACTTAGTACTAGTACCCTGTAAGTTGTATGGGGAGAAAATTTGCACCCTCAAAAATTCGCCTCCAATCATGGATGTTTATTTATTTATTTATTTATTTTTACTAACGGTATCTAAATTCATATTCCAATTAATCTGATTTGAGTATTTATGAGATTTTATTTAGGAGATAATTCTTCCGTTATAGTTTTTTCATTTCAAAGTTTTGAAAGATTTAAACATCCAATTTTGTTAGATTGACCGTGTTTGATACATAATTTAGAAGTAAATGTTATCCAACCTTGGGGTTGGGGCAGATGGAATTTTTCAAGTGAGACTTCTGTCGTCGTGTTGTGTTTCTATATTTCTTCAAGCATATCAACGGCCCTCTCTTTCTGGCCCATGGTTCGCCATCACGAAAAAACCCAAGTCCGCGGAATCGCCACACGACAGATTTCTCTTTTTAGTAAATAGACAAATCTGGAGCCCATCAAATCTAGATTTCTCGCCGCATCTTCATCCCATTGAGTGCATGTTTTTCCGTCAAAATTGCATGGTTACCGGCCCCGACCTGCCTAGGATTCTAAACAGCCAATTTTGTATATCATGTCATTGCAGTGTCTCCTTTGACAAAGGTGTGATATGAGATCTCTGTTTCATTATAAATTGCATATTTTTGGTGTAATTAAATTAAGGATGACCAAGCAGACCCAAGAATGAGAGTCGCCGCTAGAAGGCGTGGAATTGATTCAAGGCTAATTCTTGGAATGAATCAGCATAATAGAGGTTTGCAGATGTTGATTTGGTGAATTTTGGTTGAATATTAAGGATTTTTGTGCTAACCCCAGGAAAAATTTATGCTTATTTTCTTCTTAGGCCAAAGAAATGATAACAGGCCTACTTGATATTTTGTTTAACTTGGTGTTACAAAGTTATCTAAACTTTTTCTTAGTTATCCTGTCTTCAAAAAGACCTAAGACTCCCCTTTGTGCGTCATAAGAACAATATGAATCCATTTGGGCTGGTCTTTCGTCAGAAGATAAGAAAGAAACAAAAAGCAGCCAGTGATGTGACTGTATGTAGAGATCAGGATATTTGAGGTTTCCATTTGGTTGCTTCTTCCTACACTTAAGCTATAAATGCTCAATCCCTTTGATGGATGAAAAGAGATGAGAGTGAATTAAAAAATCAAACATGTCACTTTGGTTATTATTGTAAATGTCAGAGGTGACACTGAAATGATGGTGAATTGCCCTGGAGCTTTCTGATGCTAAGCTTCAATGTGCACCAGTCTCTTTTGTTGCACTTTAAACACTTTAGATCACCGGGATAAGGATTATGTTGATGAACGGAAATATATATATATATAAAAATATATATATGTAGTGAGAGAGAGAGAGGAAATTTATTTCCAGCAAGTTCTAAAATTATAGACAAAATTGTAAGCCCCTTTGTCCCCGGAAACATTGACATACTGCATATTAAAACATTTTTTCTATTTTGGTATGTCCTTAGGTTGCTCCTCATAGATATGATCAAGGCAAGGGAAAGGCTGGTTGGTTTCCATCATCATAGATAAGATCAAGGCAAGGGAAAGGCTGGTTGGTTTCCGTCATCAGCTTTATGTAGAGGCGGGAAAAGGTGCAGCAAGCAAGAGTGTTGAAATGAAATGCATAAGCAACCAAAACCCAAACACTTTGATTACAAATCCATGTCTCAAGATTCAGGGCATTGTATGCAAAATAAAATCAACAAGAGTTCCAAAATGAGTTCAGTTGCAAGCATGACCAATTGGCAAAAAATCAATTCTTGACGATACAACTTTGGCATAAAGTTGAAAAAATTAATAATTTAAGATTGATTAGTTGTGAGAAGAAGGCCGTTATTTCACGTATGGACAAAATTATTTTTTGAATGAGACCTACTAATTCTATTAGTTGTTTTATTTGTCATATAATCAATCCCTTATAATTAGAGCAGTTCTGTATATCTTTTTTATTTTTATATAATAGTATAAGTGTACTCTCCCTCCATACTTTGGGCATCTTTTTGGTTTCTCAAATTTTGTTAAAAAGTTCTGTTAACATTTTTACCCCTACCTCTCCTAAATATTTCCACATCTCAATGGGGCGTCATCGCATGCTAAGACTTTATTATTTTTTATTCTCTTTAAGGCTTCCTCTATTTCGTGAGAACAAATTTTATGTTTGAAGTCCCTGTTGATCTCCTTAACAGTATGGTAATATTGTCAATGTTTTTTATACCCTTCATGTTGTATAGATTATTAAAATAATCTCTCAAACGCTTTTTTATATTCTCATCCGTTACAAGTATACTATTAGTCTCACTCTTAATACATTTAATACTATTTAAATCTCTTCTATTTCTCTCCCTTAATTTAGCGATTCTGTAAATCTCTTTCTTTCCATCTTTGGTTTCTAACTTCTTATACAATTCATTATATATATTATTTTTTGATTCTTGGATAATTTTTTTTTCACTTTTTTTTTTTCGTTTTTTTGTATAATTCAAATGTCTCATTATTTTTCCTGTTTTTAAGATTTCTATAATACTCTCGTTTTGTTCGTATAGCAGTTTGAATTTTCTCATTCCACCACCATGACTTCTTACCTATTGGCGTCCGCCCTTTAGATACACCAAGAATATCCCTACCTATGTTTTTAATGTTTTTAGACATTTTTACCCACATAGTTTCTGAATCATTATTAGCCGACCAAGTTATTCTTTTCATTAATTTTTCTCTAAAAATTGTTACCATTTTTTCTTTTAATTTTCACCACTTAATTTTTGACTCTACTAACGGATGATATTCCTTTTGCCTAACTAAAAGTCTATGTTGAGTTGCTACACTCTTTCCCGGTATAACCTTGTAATCTTTACAAATTATTTTATCGTTCTTCCTAGTGATAAAGAAATCTAGTTGGTTAGCATTCAACCCATTTCCAAATGTAAATTATAAATTTATTTCATATATATTATTTAATTTGATATTATTTACTATGATATAAAAAACTGTAATTCTATTGGTTTTATATAAATTTTCGATAGAATATAAAAAAATATTAAAAAATGAGATTAAAATCTTAAAGAATATTCTTTTTTCAATATTTAAAATATTAAAATGAGATCAAAATCTTCAAATTTTTATTTTTAAATATTTTTAATCACTTTATTTTTTTTTTATTTTATATTATAGATGTTTTTATATTTAAAAAAAATTAATATTTTTATATTATAGATGCTTTAATATTAACGATGTTTTCGAATGATAATTTTTAATGTCTTTAATATTTTTATTTAATCAATATTAAAAAGTGGGTCAAAATTTAAAAAGTTAACAAATTAAAAAGAATTAAAAAATCAATAAAAAATTAAAATGTTTTTATAAAATCAAAATCAAAATGTTTTGATCTCATTTTAATAATTCAAAAAATTATATTTTTAAATTCAAAAGTTTTTTAATATTTTTAAAAATTATATTTTTTAATAATAATATAAAATATTATATTATTTTAATATTAAAAAATAATATTAGCATTAAAAATATTATATTATATTACACAAATATAATACAATATTATTTTAATGTTATATTATTATAAAATATTAAAAATTATTTTATTTTAATTTTAAAATATAAATCAGAAAGTTTTTATAAAAAGAATATAAATTATTCTTTTATAAAATATTAAAATAACATTAATTTAATTGAAATTCGTTAATTCAGTGGAAAAAAGTGGAAACACTTTAGTAATTAAGAATAAGTAGGGGGTACTTTGGTAAAAAGAAAAGGTAAGGTTAGTCTGGTAATTAAAAAAAATGAGGGTACTTTTATCAAAGCATGTGAATAGTAGTCCAAGTATTTTGGCAATTCAAAACAAAATTAGGGATATTTTGATAAAACCACGTGAACAATAACCGAAAAGCGCTTATGGCAATTTACATAGAAAGCGAGGACATTTTGGTAAAATCTCATAAATAATAACTCAAACTCGCTCTTTTATATATAGAGTAATGTGTAAATTAAACATAATATTAAACACTCAATTCAGGTGAGTGAATCAATTCCAATGTCTAGATAAATACAATTATATAGAACATATTAACCTTATTTTGGTTATGTGATGATCTTAGTTTCAACCAAACAATAACCAAGTTATGATATATTAACCTTATATTTTCTTGTTTGAGTAAATCCTACCGAAATCCCAACTTCCCTCGTTTCATCTGTAAAACTCCCACAAACACATGTATTCAGTTTTACATAATTTGGATAACACCAACACCTAGTTAATACACTTATTAGATACTGATACCTTTAAATAAGATCTCGACTTCGAATCTTGTATATAATAAAAATAGACACAAAAAGAGATTTACCCCTTCAGAATTTAACCAGATTTGAGTTGAATTTAATCGGATCCAACATAATTGCTGGATATTGATGTTTTATAACCAAAAAAATAAAAAAGAGGATAATCTGGATAACATACCCCAAAAACCGTACATTGCAGAGAAAGGGGGCACATACATAATTAAATGTTCCACAAGCAGTAATACACGCAAAGTATTCTCCATCTCCACAATCACTCATAGAAGAGTAAATTACTTGATCTACAAAATCTGCACAACAATCTCATTACCATGAGAAAGCTGCCAAGCAATTGGCATAGAAAACTTCTGGATAGGCTAATATCTCAAATGTATATTACCAAGGACAGGTGTTTAATGGCCCCCACAGGAGGGTGGGGAATACAAATTGAAAACACACCATCGAAACTGATTGACAAAGTTGATCATGGAAACTTCTCTTCATTTAACCCGTGAGATGCTATTTTAATTATTATATTTGAACAACTCATCGCCTGCGCATACCTCGTCCACGGCCACGGAAAGCAGCTCCACCACGCCCTCTACCCATGGCACTGGCAGCAGCTTCTCCTTGTGCACTCTCAGACTGCACAAGCAAGTTCAGCAGCCAACTTAGTTTATAAACTTGAAGGCAACAATTATAGAGTAGGTAAACATAATTAATTTGCAAAGATATGAAACAAAACAATATCAGTTTCAATAAAACCCAAGAAGGCATGTGTATAAAAAAATAAAATAAATTTTATCAAAAAAAAATAAAATAAAATAAAATTAACAGACAAGCTAGACAGAAGTCTCCATCTACTAGATAACCAATATATGTGAATCATGGCATTCAGAAGATGTATCATTACCTTGGGATTTTTTACAGTCTCATCAACACTTAAGATCAGGCAAGCAGCCTCTGTTGCAGCATTGATGGCATTTATCTACAGCACAGCATACAAAGATTAAATATATATATATGCCTGTGTGCGTGCGTGTGTGTGTGTGTGTGTAAATTATAATTAACTACAAACATGAAATGATGACCCAAAATTCACATATAAGTACCTTCACCACGGAGGGTTCCCAGACAAAGTTGGCAAATGAATCAGCAATTCCACCGGTGTTGATATCCACCCCAAAAGGTGCCCCCTCACCTATCAGAAGCATGGTGGATTACAAAATAAAAATAGTAGTAGAAAAAGAAATGCTTGCAATCCCAAAGTCTAAGGAAACCTAATTTCAAAACTATTCAACACGGGTTCTCTAGATTGAAAACAACAAACATCATTGACTTTTTGATTTTTCAAGGACTTATTTCCCTTGCCTTGAGCTCACATATTTGTAGAAAAACAATAGGTTGTGATCACTTTCTCATGTTCAGTTAATTACAGAGAGAAGTGGGGGCGCACACCACTATTTTTGGATCTACTCTTCAACTCTCACGTTTAAAAAAGCTTTTAGTTGATCTTGCCATTCATGTGTAGAAGGTAAAATTTGATAAAATGGAGCATTTTGACCTATGGCTGCCCTGTTGATCCACAACCCCACCTTAAAAGTTGTAGAATGAAGTACTTAACTTATTGTTAACCAAGCAACTCCTATATTGTGGCCTTCAATTCCACCAGAACAGCATGCACAACATTTATGTCATTGTACAGCATATGGCTTATTGAGACCATAAATGCAACCTTTCTTTCTAGCTTCTTTGGGTGCACCAGCCAGAACAGAAAACGGATTTCTGTAATGTACAAACATTTTTATAGGTGATTTGATATGAGGATGATTGTCATATACTAAGGTGGTAAATCATTTACTAATTTGCACACTTAAAAAGCACTCCCTGAGTAATCAAACTCGATTAAATCATACACACTCAACTGAACTCCTTTTCCCCAACTTAGTTAGGGACCAGTATATGAATCCGTCTTTTTAATTTAGCTCTATCAAAAGCCATGTCATTAGTTAAGTCACAGTTACCATATCATGTTATATCGACTCTCCTGGGGTTTTCTTAGGTCTTTCTCTTGTTTTTTGTGCACCTTACTTCTGTACGCTATTGATTCTTCTACGAACAGCATTACATGGTCTTCTTTGATCATAACCTAGTACATTCGTTCTTGTGTTTTTTTATTTTTTTTTTCCCGCACAGGGGGTGGTTGGGACTCTTCATGGATGACAGGAGATATACCATCCACAATTCTAACAACAAGACAAAATAACCACGGAAAACCTCAGCTTTCATAGCCAAATCTCCCTACAGAATTTCAACAAGATATGGTGTAAAAACTCAGTATGTCCCACTTATAGTTGGAGAGACGAGAGGTTTGAATAAATAATCCCATGCTAATGGTTTTTACAACGACTCCACAAGCCTAGTCAACATACATAGAGGTATTTTACTTTTAGTCGGGCCATGGGCCAAGGTTTTCATGAAAGGAACTGTTCCCCACCCTACCGCCTCCCCCAAACAAAAAGAAGAAAAGAAAATAAAAGAAAAACTGAAGTTCACACAGATAAATTGCCCAAAGAGGCATCTTCTTGTTAATTGGTTGGCTCATATGATGCGCAAAGAAGCACCGGCATCCAGAATGAGAACAGAGAACATCAATCAGATTGCTAGGAAGTAAAAGCACATTTTCTCTCTATACTCACCAGATGGCAGGGCATGTTTCTGTCTCAACTTGTTCAGTACATCAGTTGCATCAAATCCAGCATTTTCACAGAGTTGCCTAGGGATCACCTTCAAGCATAGGCAGATTTAAGATTAGCGCCAGACAGCACGAATACAGGATCACGACATGAATGTCTCACAATTTAAAATAAACCACTGCAATATCTTTCACAGTGATAATAATGGCCAAAGGCAATGTGCTTTCAAACAGTTGCCAAAAGAAAGTACATCCAACAAAGTAAAATTAGTTTGCAATACTTTGTTGCCATCATTGCAGGATTTTCTGTTACTACATATTCTCTTCAATACTATAAGTTACTTTTTAGGAATTAGATATTTAATCTACTCATGCCCTGTGTCAACATTACCACACCCTCAGGTTCTTGAAATTCCAAAGTCCTTTTTGGCATATGTATGTCTGGAATATTCAATGTCTACCGATAAAATCATAGTGCAGGCCTAGTCCTAAAGAATTAAATCATGTCGTAACTGCTAAACTACCACTGGAAAATATAAGACGGCTAAAGTTCCTCTGCAAAAACTTCCAGGCATCAAGGGAATAGCTGTTCATTGGAGGGGCAGATTGAGGTAAATTTATAAGCAGGACCAATTTAGTTAATAGCACTAGAAACTCTTATCACCTAGGTCATAGGTGCTTAACTCAGTAAGTGCAGCACTTAGAAAAAGGTTTATCATGCCAGGGTGAAGGGCCTAATCAATTTTTCTTTTTTTTTTTTTTTAAAAAAAAATACATTCATTGTAATCTTACTGACAGAAATTTGCATTGCAATTAGCTGCCAACAAAAAACAAAATGATGGCATATCTTCATCTACATTAAAAATAAAATCAGTGCAAATTGATGAAATTTATTCCAAATACATATCTGGTATAATTATCAAAAATGCCAAATGAAACCACTCAAATTACAAGCATGAAATAAAACAAAGAGAAAGCATTGTGTGCGTAGGGGGGAGAGAGAGGTATCATAAACAGATAGGGAGATCATGCTGCAGCAGCAGACTGAAGCTAGACGAGGGAAAGAAAAGAAGTAGTGCAGGGAGGTAAAATTTGAGATTTGTACCTAGAAAGAGAGAGCCAAAGGGAAAAGAATGAGAGAAAATGAAGCAGGAGGCAAACAACAATTTCATTAATCGATTTATAATACTAGTCTAACCTACAATAATCCCTAGTGCCAGCAAAGCTTTCCAACAGTTACCAAAATAACTTCAAACTACAATTCTATGAAAATCATAAATAAACCGGTAATAGAAATAGTGTCCTTATAGCACAACTAAAATAGAGAAAAAAGCTTATAATTTTGACAAATATCAAAGAAATAAACTATTTGCTCTACTTCTTGCCCTTTTCTCTTCTCCCGTCTACTTTGATTTAGCCAAAATTTGTATGGCACCTACCACATAGTCCCCCCTCCCTCTAAATAATTATAACATATACTCAAATGATAAAATAAGTTAAAATAAGAGAAAAAGAAATAATCATTAGATTGAAAAGAAAAAATATGTATGATATACATAACAATGCTCAAATAGTAACAAACTAGTTGTTTATGCGTTGTAATGAACTCACTATCGATATAGACATAGAAAGTAAATGTTTTTTCTTTTCCAATCATGGTTGAGGTAACACAATTATCATAGAGATAAATATCTATACAACAACAACTTGAACCTTAATCCCAAATTTTGGAATCGGCCGTGTGAAAGACAAATATAAAAGAGAGGAAAAAAAATAAAATTAAAATTTAAAAGCAGAAATAGAAAAAAATAACACTAAAAAAATAATGAAAAAAGAGAAATAAAAATAAAATATTCATAAAAACTTAAAATAATAAGAAAGATGATTTAACTGTTTTAGATTTTTCTACGACAGTCATTCCTATCTAAGGTCATCTCCTCATCTAAACTATTGACACTTATATCTTTACGGATAACTTGCATCCAGCTTTTCAACACTCACCCCGACGTTTCACTAAATCTCTTACATTTAAGCTCTCTCTCCTTTTAACCGGTACATCTTTGGGTTTTTGTTGCATATGTCCAAATAGATTCGTGTGCTATTAATTGACACAGCTATTCCTTAGGTCTGAATTTCAGATTGCAGTGCCATAGCTTACAAAATGGAGGCATCTTTCAGTGTCATCTCCAGCTACATCTGTGTGCAAGAATCTAAATGTCTTAACATGAATAAGATAATAACTGAATTTTGCAGCTATAATCAGTTACACGAATAATTATCAATTTATAGAAGCAAGAGATAAGAAAAGGAAATATTTTGTACCTCAAGAGCTTTAGCATAAGAGTTTATGAATAACTGAGACTTCCCAGCAATTGTACGTGCATGCTGTCTCAGATATCGACTTATCTCCATCTGGTTGAATGGCAATGGCATTGGGCCCCAGGGAAAAAAAAAAAAGGTATGTCAGAACCTCCCCAAACATGAAAACGAAACTACATAAAAATCATTTGGTTTCTAGTTCAAGTTGAAGAGGTCCTGATTCTCTTCATTCCACCAAGTATATGCTTTTAGTTAAAGAACTTAACTCTAAATAGCCAATTGTGACAAAGACATCTATAGTTCTACTTGATGTGGTCCTATTTCTCTTCATCCTACCATCTATACCCTCCAGTTAAAGAACTTAACTCTAAATAGCCAGTTGTGACAAAAACTATTAGGGCTCCCTGCACGTGTCTCACCCTGCCAATTGCCTAGAAAGCCTTTGATGCTCTTTTGTCAATCAAATAAAGAGTAAGGAAGAAGCTACATTAAAGACTTACATCTATAGCACCTCCACCAGCAACAACAGTAGAATTCTTCATAGCTCTTCTAACAATCATAATTGCATCATGAAGACTCCTCTCAGCCTCCTCAATGAACTGAAAATTGCAAGAAAGAAAAAATCTGAGTCCATATTAGCATATGAAATTTATACCACATGCTAATGTGGGAGGAGATGTACCTGATCAGCTCCACCTCGAAGAACAATAGTAGCAGTCCGGCCTGAAGGGCATCCACTAAATATATTAAAACGCTCATTTCCAACTTGCTTCTCCTCAAAAATTTCACAAGACCCAAGAACCTTGAGAACACATATAGAAAGTTTTAGTATTGCATCAATTAAAAGGAGAATATTCACATCTTAAAAGTATGATCAAAGACCCAGAAGAATCAACTGTAAAGCATCTGGAGTTAAAAAAAAATAATAATAATAAATAAATAAAGTAATAATATAATGATACAAAAATCAGAAACCTCATCAATGATGTTGTTGACTGATGTCTGGACGGTTCCACCAGTTGCAGCAGCAACGCGTTGCAGATCCTCTTCAGTTACACGACCAGCACAGAAAATATCTCGATCAGCAAAATACTGTCCAAGGAAACTTAACACTTAATAACCTTCTCCATCATATCATTATCAGGCTACATTTTCCCCATAGTTAAAGAAAAATATTATCCTATATGTCTATAATATCACATGCATACTGTACAAGTCGCAAACCAAATATTGCAGCATTTATGTTACATTCTTGAGCTACAGCTACCAATACCTTGCCAAGTGCTTAAAGCACCATTCATCTGGATGTTCACAGTTCTTAAATATTTTAATAGGGTGGATAGTTATCACAATTACTCAAAGAATTTTCACAATGTTTTCCATAAAAATTCTTTTGTAACAAAGACACAAATGAGCAGAGAATTAAAAAAAAAAAATGATATCCAATTCTTCGTTACCACCTGAGTTGCAAGATCGCCAATTGCCAAGCGGGAAAGAACAACCTTAGCCCCACTTTGAACACATTTGTCTAATTTGTCATAAATGATATTCCACTCAGCATCAACAATTGACTGATACTCTGATGGGTCTGCAAGTCTGCAATTAACAGGAAATGGCTTGAGCATAAGATTTATGACAATTAAATTAATTAAAATCAAAATATAATCTAACCTTATCTCAGCATTCTCTTTCTCTGATTTTAGTTCTAACTCAACATTCAATAGCAGAATCTTTGGATTTACAAACTTCTTAGGTTGCTGTTCAAATCCAGCATATGAAAATGTCTTTTTAAATGCCACACCATTTACAAGAAATGAGTCTCGCATGTTGCCTCCTTGAACCTGCAAAGGCATGCAACTTTTCCTTTCAAAACAAATCCAAAGCATGCAAACAATTTCAGACTTCAGCAACAATCAGCAGCAGAAAGAAATAAGACAAGCAATGGGAAAATAAAGTAATTTTTCAATTACATACAAACAAACTGAAGGCGTATCAAATGTGAAACCCGAACTTTAAGAACAGCGATCAACTTGCATTGATGTAAAATTTTTATCTTGCAGTAATTTATAATTATTCTAAGATCCAAATGCCAATTGGTCCATTTAGAATGTTCCTTAATGTTAGATGTGCCTGTGCAACTGTCAATTTCGTAATAAACTGGCCATGGTTGTATCAAATTTGTGAATGTATACTACTATAATGAGAAATATACACCCAATATTGGGCCTTAAATCACGGCCCAGTATATTTTTTTTCTTTTTTGACATGCATGATTAACATAGCAAGAGTGTTGAATCCAATATTTTTCTTAACTTCCATAAAAATTATTGACTAGTGTAAAGATAAGGAACTATATCGTTGGTGTAAGCTAAATACATTTGAGATTATGAAGCATGAACACTTCAAAGTGTCTTGTGTCCATGTTCGACAAGACATTGGTTTTGCTTAGCTAAACACATTCGACAGGACAGACAGCATTCTCAAATCCCTCATAATGTCCTCTGAACCAATTCCTTTGAAAACCATGAGCAAGGTTTATGAAGAAGCAAAATACAAGTGCTTTCCAAAGAGTCACGTTTCCTCTTCAGTCTAATGCTTCAAAAAAACTGAAATCATGACAATTCTCCTTAGCACTCTTGCTTCCTCAAAGCTTCCTAATCCTCTAAAGTTAATTATGATACATGTGAAACATATCACAACACATTCTCTTACAATGGTGTATATATGATGGCAACTGTTATCAACATCGCAAGTCTTCGATTAACCAAACAAGTCCCTTATATCAATAGGCATAAGCCTAGCCTGCCACTTAAGACTTCATAGCAAGGGCCATTGTGTTGCCTTAAGGACACCTAGTTCTTGAAGACATGAGGGTTGTGATTGTGACCAAGTACAATCTGTTTCCCTCCACATAGTGCTGAAAGGGCAAAGAAAATTATGGGAATTATAGACAAGTTGAGTTTCAGGCGATTTCAAACAGAACGCAGAATTCTGGCAATTTTACAGTAGTCGAATTCAGTACATGTAATTTCTTTAAATAAACAACAAATCAAATGCTAAAAGCGAATGCACAAAATGTCCCATCATCTTAAATATATCTAGAATATAAAACTTCCACCGAAACAGAAAGAAAAAAAAAACGTACATTCCATATATCACCACAAAGGGACTATTTTATTTCAGGAAACATTTTCAAGTTGTCTCTCAGCACACAAACATGCATATCTTAACAACAAAAAAATATACAGTCAAATGAATACTGGGAGTAGTAAAAGGATCTTCATAGCATGTTGAAATGAAGAGAATTTGTATGTCACTGTAGAAGAAACTAAGAACTCAAATGTGCATAATTAATTATATTATGAAAAACTAAGGATCAAAAGATAAGTTGTGTAAACCTTCTTTATCCCAATCATGTTTAGCCTATCTTCGTGCCCAATTGCTATGACAGCATCAACAACAATTTCAGCAAAGAACTCCTTTTCACCACCAATGAGCTTTGAGGACAGGGTTGTAGCGGCACATTTAGCCAGTAAGCTCTTCTTTTCCTCCAGACTTTTGCCCTCTATACTCACAGCAAGTTCCTTAATCTTCTCAATTGCCTTTTAAGAGTTTGATAAAACATGGAAAGCAACTAAATTAGAGAGATCTTTACCCCCACATCACAATGACAAGAGAAAATGATCAGAGATTCTACCAAATAAGATGCAGTCCTATAACTGCGAATCAAATTCTGGGGGTGCACCCCCTCCTCAATAAATGGCTTGGCCTCTCTGAGAAATTCCCCAGCAAGAAGAACAACGGTGGTTGTCCCATCTCCAACCTGTACACAACAAGGAAAAATAATAAAAACTAGATCCTCTTGCAATCACCATACCATCAGAAATTTCTAGTTCACAAAAAAATAAACTATATTCCATAAAAATGAACAAAGCACAGCAGTCGAATACCAATCAAGAAACAGCTGGAAACATCAAAGGGTCTTGCTAACCCACCTAATGCCCTTAATGGAAGGGGCAGGTAAGGCACCTGATCTACCTAATGCCAATATCTGGAGGCACTTCCTCTAATGCTGTACTTTGACTCAAAAATACCCTCCCCAAGCCAGCCAAGCAAGCTTATTTATGCTAACCCTAGCAAATTCATGAGAATTTCTTCTTAATACCCCCATGCAGAGCCAAACTCAAAATCCCTTGTCCTTTAAGCGAACATCCATTGAACTACACATAATGTTTTGAGAATTTAGAGTAACAAAAAAAAAAAAAACCTATTACCAAGCAAACTTAGGGACACTTTGTCTAACCCTAAACCCATACATTATAGGGTAAGGGGTTCCTGGGCTTCGCCTCAATGACATCCTTCCCGCGCCAGTCCAAGCAAGTTTATCTACACTGAGCCTACCAAATTCAAAAACTTTCTTCTCACATCCACCAAGCAAATTATAGACTGGGAGTACAAGGACAAGTGAACCAACTCCCTTGCCTGGTCTGTATACCTTGTATTTTGATTACTAAAAGTAGAAGAATTCAATACCAAATAACACATCAGAAAAGAAACAGACTGCATTTCTTCAATTTTCTCATCAACCAAAACAGGAAAAAAAAATTGAAAATTAGATTAGGGTTTAAGTGAACCAAAACACAGTGAGACTACAAGAATAAACTCGTTGAAAAATTAAGACAAACACATGGTACCATTATACTAAAAATTATAGTGTTTGGGTTTACGGGACCTCAGAGTCCTGAGACTTGGCGATGTCTACGAGAATCTTGGCAGCAGGATGGACGATGTCAAGAAGTTTCATGATGGTGGCGCCGTCGTTGGAAATGGTGGTGGAGCCCTTTTCGTCGTGGATGAGCTTGTCCATCCCTCTTGGTCCCAAAGTCGTACGGACACAATCGGCCACAACAGTGCAGGCATTGATGTTGCTTACTAGATGCGCCTTACCTTGCGACGTGTCCGTCCCTTCCTTTAACAGTATGATTTGCGGTTGCTGTTTCCATTTTCAAACACGGAGAGAGAAACGCCACAGATTAGACAACTAAGACGAGAGAGAGAGAGTAAGTGACAAGAAGGAGAGAGAGAAGGAAATTACCAGCATCGCCGCCATTGATGCGGAACTAGGGATCGGAGGAGAGAGAGTGTGTGTGTGGTTGCAGAGACAGAGAATACACTTAGGGTTGTTTCCAGAGAGGATTGTTGAGATTGAGAATGCCCATTTTAAAAAATAAAAAATAAAAATGAAAGAGAGAGAAGGGAACGCCCATTTGGGGAAAATAATAATAATAATAATAATAATAATAATAATAATAATAATAAATTATAATTATAATTATGATAATTTTAATATCTTTTTGTTAAAATTTAGAATTTTATTTAAAGTAAATCAAAATAAATGAGGTGGAGCTGCATTTTGTCAAACGTGGGCCTTTTTATTTTCTCAAAGATTAAATACTTTCTCTTTTTTTTGAAACATATTAACTTAATGTAAAATTATATTATTACCTCTTCTTCACTTACTCGTGTTTGGCACCATCGTGGAAAAGGAGGTAAGGGAAAGGACAAGAAAGGGAGATAAAGAAAAGGATGAAAAAGCATAGAAAAAGAAGGCAAAAATTAAATATTACTTTTGATAACAAAAAATATGATAGAAAAGAGAGGAAAAGAGAAGTAAAATAAAAAAAAAAAATCAAATTTGGTTATATGAGTAAAAGAGAGGAAGTATATTTAAAAAAATATAAATTTATTATTTTATCTTTTTCAAAATTCGTTCTTTTGGTTGATTTGTAGTGCTTTCATGCTCTAAACAAATTGAGTCATTGTTTATTTCTTATAATTTTATTTCATATATAACTTATGAATCATTTATTTCTTGCAATTTTATTTCATATATAATTTATGAATCTTGAACTTACATACTTGGCTGACCAATTATTTATTTATAACTGGCATGTTAAATGTCTTTTCTTTTCTTTTTTGGGCAAAAAGGAGGATTTATTATGCATATAAATGGTTTAAAACAACATGGGTGGAATTGTACAATTCAAACCATGAATAACAATCAAATCAACCAAGTGAGATTATCTCATGCTATTTGACTAGATTATAAGAATATCAAAAATTGAAACCAGACATAGACACCTAACCATTCTGCAATAACACACTTGGATCCACAAAATAAGACTTGAAGGAACGCGGACAACTCACATAAAATGAAATGATGGTAAAGGAAATAAAATTCAATAAATATAGAACACATAAAGAGAAGACATAAAAAAAAACCTCTAAAAGCTTAATTCAGCACTTTAAAATTGAAATCAATGAGATCAAAGTGATAAGTATAGAAACCATCAGAAAAGAAAGAAAAGTTATTGAAACAATTTGGCACACCAAATAAAGATATAAAACTAGATGCAGTTCAAGACACATTTGCATTTGAAGAACCCAATATCAGTTGCACCTTCTTAAGATGTTGAGGACATGTCAATACAATGCACAACTTAATTCTATCACTTATAAACTTGTAAAGGATTGTACTCCTCAAGTTTGGCTCAAATTCCAATTCTTGCAAACGACTCCAAAGCTCTCCATTAGATATTGATAAATCTTCATGCATTGATATCTCCATCTTGCTAATTGCTTTAACAATATTATTAATTGCTGAATATATCTTGTCAAATTTTGTTTCTGGTTTTTTAGCCTTTTTTGCTTTTCTATTACCCCATCTAGAAAAGGTATTTGAGAAGCCACTTCAACATCAATATCAGCATTTGCCCTAAAGTACAATTTTTCAATGTTACCCTCTTCTTGGAGATCAAGTTATCAATGCCAGTATTCATATAGTCTTCATCTAACATGGTAGATTGTCTCTTCTTTAATTCAAATACAGTTTCAGTATGATCTCCAGTTACTTTATTATTACCATAAAATATAACTAATTTTTCATAATTTGGAATAGAAGTAGACATCCAGTTCTTGACTTGATGTTTAAACCGAAAAAAAAGAAACAATATTGTAATTAGTATTTGAATGTTATCTTTATAAAAGATTAAAAAATTAAAACGTGCATCAATCAATCTTTCTCAAACTCAGATTCTACATGTTTCCCAAATTTTAGGTTTTGTACTCTATAACAATGTTATTGGATTCTTTGCAAATCCACTCAACCCATTCTTTAAAATGTCATAACCTTCAGAATTTTTTATTTTTATTTTTATTTTTTTTATTTTTTTTATTTTTTGTCTTCCATCGATTTCTAACATTTTCCTTGGTTAATCCTTCTCCAAACTTTTAAATCAACAGTTTCACAATATTCTCATATGCCTTTGTAGGGAATGTTTCATTTACTTTGTTTCCCATATCATATTGATGCATAAATGCATCAACCTGTGCATCATCCATTGCAAGAGTCTATGTTATAACTTTATCACTTCTGTCATTTGAATCTTTTTTCTTCTTGGCATACTGTAATAACTATATACATGAGACATATATATAGTTAGAATCATTAATCTTCAATCAAAAGACACAATTTACAATATTATAAATACCTTTCAGAACAACCGGAGAAGAATTTAACTCATAATTTAAAAAATTAATTTTAGGGACATATAATCTAAGCCCATTATGACGACCTGAGAAGAACCTTCAGGAGTGGCAAATGGCGATGACAGGGAAATCTCTGCTGAAGAAGCAGACCATCTTTATCGGAGTAACAAGAAAATTAAAGGAAATGAGGGATGAAACGATCGGTTTTGTAATGAAGCTTTAAGGATTCCTTATTGGGAATGAAGCTATCGATGCATGCCCAAAAATGATGGTGGTAGACACTTTGGATGAAGATATTGATGCTGATACGAATGGAGATAATGGTTTGTTGAACCAGAACATACCTTCGGTGCCCATCGATAAAGAGAGACTGCGCCTTTTGCACAGTAGATGGAGGAATTTGATTATCGTGAAACTATGGGGGAGGACAGTTGGGTACCACTTCCTTAGAAATCGGATACTAGCAATGTGGCAAGTAGAGGGAGAAATGGAGATGATAGACATGGGATAAAGGTTTTATCTTATCAAAATGTTAGAAAGATCTGATTTCAGGAAGGCGTTGACTGGAGGTCCTTGGGTAATTCAAGGGCACTATTTGGTAACAATGAAGTGGCACCCCTGGTTTATATCGTCTGAATCCAAGATCCATAGGACAGTTGTGTGAGTGACATTACTTGAACTCCCAATTTAATTATTTGTTAAGAAGGTGTTGTACCAGATTGGGAAGGAGATTAGCTGACCTCTAAAACTAGACATGAATACTGCAATGGTGACAAGGGGTAAGTATGCCGGAATTTGTATTGAATTGGACCTAGAGAAACCACTGATTCCAAGATTGAGGATAGGTAAGAGAATACAAAAGGTTAAATATGATGGCATCCACTCACTTTGCTTCAGATGTGGTCGGGTTGGTCATTCTAAGGAGAATTGTGGAGAGGTTCAGGAGCCTCTGCATACAGGCAGTAAGGGTGCAGCCCAAGTGTCATAGTGGTGGAGAATTTTGGGGTGTCAAAGGAGAGCGAGCAAGGAAATGCTGAGATGTTTGGACCTTGGATGTAAGTGAAGAGAAGACCTAGGAGGGGCACAAAGTCGACTAGCAGATCCAGGTTTTCGGTAAAGGAAGGACATCATTACCGCTTTTCATTTTTGGAAAGTATGGAGGAAGAAATTGAGGTGATAAATCTGGAGGCTAACAAGGATTCGGTTTTGGATGGTACAATGGAGCCAATATCTTTAAATCCCAATAAAAAGTTAAATGAGGGAGTGTTAAGTGAATCAAGGCCGGGCTTAATTGACAAACTTGTACAGAGGAACCAGGCCCAAAAAAGATCTAAATCTTCTATGTCCAAGCATTACCCAACTAAGATTGGACCTTAATTCACACAACATCTTTCTATCTTGGAGCCTAATAGCCCCAACCCGTCCCTAGTTATACAAGAGCATCCAGAGGTAGCCCCGACCCAAATGTTTCTTCATTAGACACAGAGAAGATCTTCAGAGATGGTGCTTCGCTCGACAATAAATGGGTTATCTATTCTGCAAGACTCTTCACCAGAGTTACTAGAGGATAACCAGTTTGCTCTGTGCATACCTCCTATACTTCCAATCTTGGCTCCTCATACTGTAGTCCCTTGGAATCTTATTGCTTAATCGGTTCAATCGATGATCTCAGAACCTTCAGATCTCGGTTTGATGATGGCGAAAGAACCTCCAGCTATTGATAGGAGATCTAATGTGGTGGTCTCTTGGATGGTGAATAAAAATAGTTCAACCATTGACAAAGTAGGAGAGGTTGCTCGTGGAGAAGGCACGATGGAGATGGAGCTAAATCGGGATGGTGCGAAAGAGTTTGCTGATCTTGGGTATGCAACGATTCTGGACCATGTGGATATTGGGATAGAGATGATGATGGATGCCGATATCTGGTCTTAATTGGTTAGTTCTAACTATTTTTTTTCTCAATTTTTGTGAATAATCATAAAGTTATAGTGCGGAATGTGGGAGGAGTCAAGAACCCTCAGTTTCGTCAGGTAGCAAAGGAATTAATCCGCAAGTATGAGTCGGAAATGATTTGTTTGGTTAAGACTAAAAATAATTCCCAACATTTGCTAGGATTTTTGAAACGTTTGGGGTATGATGTGGAGTTTATTATTGAGGCCTCGGGTTATAGAGGTGGTTTGTGGTTAGTTTGGAAATCATCTTATGTTAGGGTGACACTGAGTTTTAGCACTGATAAGCTAATCCATTGTCTGGTCAGGTGGGATAGCTATCTTGGTTTATCACTTAGATTACAATTGAAATACTTTTTATTAAACTTTTAAACTAGAGAGTATAAAAGTAAATTTAGTATTTATAATTTTAAGAGAGAATCCATTTCCTCCAAAATTTATCGATTTGGTGGGATTGAAAAATTGGTTATGGAGGGTAGAAACCCTCTAAAACTTTTCACTCCAATAAATTATTTTGCCAACATGGATGAATTCTTTAAAAACCCTCAATTCCCTCACATTTCCACCAAAACCCTCCATCTAAATTCACTATTAATTTGTAGTACCAAACGAATGTCACATTCTGATGTAGGATTTATTTATTTATTTATTTTACCGAAGTGTATTAAAAATGAAGTTCAAATTGTTTATTATTTTTTGAACATTTTTGTTGTTTAAAAAACTTTTAAATTCATTAAAAATGTGTGTATGTCTATGTATGTACAGGTGTAATGGACTATTTTCCTAAATATTAGGTTCCGAATTCAAAATGATTTTGATATTTTTCTTTTAATTCGAGTCACAAAAAGGTTGAAATCGATTTTCAGGAAACCAACTTCAAATAGCAAATTTTGGAAAATAGTGAAAATGAACAAAAAATGTCTGAAGTTGATTTCTTAAAAATCAACTTTAAAATCGATTTTCAAGAAATTAACTTCAAAGTCAATATCTGAGAATTCGAATTCAAAAGTCGATATCTCGAATATTGACTTAAAGCTTACTTAAGCAACTTTAGAGAGCTCATTTTAAGGACTTTAGTGAATTTAAAAAAACCCTCCCCCTATCGAAAGCAATCTCCCTGGTGATTCCTACTACTAATTCTGGCCAGCAAATGCCACTAGAGATTGATGGTGATGAGATCTGCACCTTTCAACCTCCATTTTTGGCAACTTTTTAACTCTATTTTCGACATCCATTCCTATAGTGATGAGAGTCACTTTGCATTTCTGGCATTCTATTCCTGCACTCCATTTCCTTCATTTCTAGTATTTTGAAAGTCATTATGCTATCCTCCATTTTTGACAGTCATGATTGCAAGTACTTTTTTATTTTAATATTTTCTTCTTGAAGCAATTTTTTTTAGTTTTTCTTTTTTAATTTGATTTGGTTACTATATGCATGTTGATTTTTTTTTTTTGGCTGAATGAATTTTTGTTTTTGTTTTGTTGTAAAAATATGGAAAACAAATATGGGTGACAATTGGGTTAGGCTATTGTTTCATTGAAGCGGCAAAATTATAAGAGGGTCAAATGAATTTGAGTACGATATAACTCCAAGAAAGGGTATCGTGATTGGTAGTAAAATCAAATGACAATAATTAATATAACTTTTGCATTAGATAACTGGAATTAATTGTAGTCAATTTAGATTGAAAGTCACATGTAGATACCCCTATGGAAACACAGGCAATCAATTAGTTATACCTTGGTACCAATTGAGGATGACGAGTTCTTGCCTGAGATGTTATCAGTTCCAAAATATTTTCTATGGCTAAAGGTTGTTAACTTGTTCTTAAGTAGGAGTCCATTCTGAATGCACCTAGAGGGCCACTTGATGTGGGTTGTTCAAGTGGAGTCGGAGAGAATGAGTTATTCATCCTAAAGAGCTCATTTGGGACACAAAGTTTTTTATCCCTGAGACTAAATTTTGATGGTGAGACCAATGTTGGGACATACATATAGTTTATGAATGAGGCAATTGGAAATGATCTCAATGTTAGGACATACACACAATATAAAAATGAGACAATTCAAAATGGGATCATCAGAGATGACTGGATCCAATATGGGGCATTTTTAACAAGTGATGCCATATTGCCTCCTTCCAACTATAATGATATGCCTTACCATGCAAATAATGCTGAGCAGCCCAGTAGCAGCAAACACGACATTATAACTTTAAAAACATTTATTGATACCAAAGATGCAGATTCAAAGGGCAATAGTGATGATACAGTGAAGGCAACTGCATAGTTGAAGGGGATGATGAGGGGCTGAAATTTTATTCTTTTTCTAATATGAATAAAGGTGATTGTATGATTGATGATTTTATCGATTATGACTGACTTACATGGGAAAATGATTACGCATCGGTTCTAGAGGTTGGCATGGTGTTTAAAACAATGGTGGGGGCTTATCACGCTATCAAATGCTGAAGGATACAAGAACACATTCTGCAGAGTGCACAAGAGTATGCCAACTTCCTGATTCGTGTGGTTTTCCTTTTACACTGACAAAAACTACTCTCGTGGCATGTGTGAGCAAAGCTTAAAAAAGAGTCATGGTTTCCTTGAGATCACAAAAATGTGTTGCACAAGGTTTGTGATGTCGTTGAGAATGTAGAGCTTATGATGTAAATTTTTCCTATAAAAAAGACTTGGATAGGGTGACAGAAAGCAATTGAGGTGGTGTATAATAATTGGGAGATTTCGCACACACTATTGTCCCGGTTTGTAAGCAATTAATTTTGGAATTGTGGTCAATTGGAGGAACTCTAAATCACCCGGAGCCAATCATAAAATATTCTGCTCAGTGTTTTAGGAATTCAAATCATGTATTGATAGTTTTAAACACTCTAAACCCATACTTAGCATTGACGGAACTTTTTCAATATGGCAAGTACAGAGAGAAGATTCTTATTATAGTGGGGTTTGATGTAACAAATCACATACTTTCACTAGCATTTGCTGTTGTGGATGAAGAGAGATTGATGAACTTGTTTTGGTTTCTTGATAATTTAAGATTGCATGTTATTGGTGAGTACCCTATGATTTACATCATATTTAACAAGGTACTTGAATTCTTTGATCCATCAAGAGGAATCTCAATTTTCAACCACTATTGGTTTACCATAGAATTTGTTTACTGTACCAAAAAACAAATTTTAAACAATGGTTCAAAAATACACTGTTGACGGAGCTAATGTATAAGGTTACCATAGTTTACCAAGTTAGAAAATTTGTGTGGTGATAAACAAGATTAAAAAATTGAGTGAGCCTATGCAATGATGGTTGATGAAAATTTCACTTGAAAAGTGGATTTTTTGTTATGATGGTGGACAACAATAGAACAATATGATAACAAATAAGTCAGAGTTATTTATTGAGGTTATCCAAGGGGCTAGAAAGATACAAATAATTACGTGTGTTCGGGCAACTTTGTACATATGATGGCTTGTTTTATAAAATATTGGAACCATTACAAAAAAAAGACCTTTAGCAGCAGCTAAAAATCGCTGATAAAGATCCCAGAAACCACTGGTAAAGGTTCCAGGGTTTTCTTGAGCGTTAAAATTTTCGCTGACTATACTGACACTTGTAAAGGGCGGTGCCAATGGCCAAATGACCATTGGCATAGATCTTGACCTATACTAGTGGCAATTGGCCATTAGTAAATGTCAGACCTATGCCAGTGGTCACCTGGCCAATAGCATAGGTCAAGAACTATGCTAGCAGTAGTCTGATCACTAGCATAGGTCAAAATCATGTTTTTGTCATTCCAACCTGTCTATGGAAACCATGTATCTATAAATTATTTTCTAATATTATTAATATTTAAAATAATAATATACAACAAAATTTTTAATAAATATGTTTTTTTTTTATAAATTAAATTTTAAAATATCAATATATCATGTGGTTATATCCAATACATGAACTTATATACAAAATCATTACAAAACCAAGTCATATTCTCAATCCAAATCATTACAAATTATTAAAAAAAAATACGAAACCAAGTCATTACAAAATGATTTTGGCTCCATCTGTCCATGCTTCGATCTGCTAGCAACCAAGTCATATTCTACTATCTGCACATATTTAACAACATAAATTATACCCCAATTGCAAACAATGACATAAGCATTTTTCAAGCCCCCCAACCAGAGAGAGAGAGAGAGAGAGAGAGAGAGAGAGAGAGAGAGAGAGAGAGAGAGAGAGAGCGCATTTACCGAGATATCGCCATTTGAGCAAACCTCTATGAGGGACAATACAGGTTTGTTGTTTCTTTTGGCTTGAAAAGCATTCACATGATTCTCATAAAAGTTGAAGTCATCTAAAATTGGTGTCTTTGCATCATGAGCCTTGAAAATCTTCAACATTTCTAAACCTTGCTTCAATCTGCAGAGAGGAATATATGATGTTGGTTAGCCACTAGAGGTGATTATTATCAGAAGTCTACAAGGCAAAACCATTTAAAAATCCAGATCCAAAAAAAAAAAAAAAAATCAAGAACATTGTGATCACATGTACTTTTTTTAACAAGGGCAGAATTAAAAATGTACAAAATGGAAAGTTCCGTTCTTGTCTTTAGATAAAAGGCAGCCCCTACAAAACAAAACACATGTATTTCATCAGAAAACATATATTTCCTTCCATATCCTATCTACCACTTTTCATTTTAAGGAGAAAATTTATTGTAATATATATATATAGCGAAAAAGGATAAATATATATATGTATGTATGCACATATATATGTATATATGGATGTATCTTAGCCTAAATCACCAACAACACTTCCCATTTTCTCATAACCTAACATTGAAGAGACATATAGCTTGAATCAAAAATTTTTTCGCATCTCTTGTATTTGTGAAATGCTCAGATTTTCTAAAAATTCACTCTCTTATAAACTTTAAAAGGAATAAATGAAGATTTTCTAGCAATTCACTTCGCTAGAAACTTTGAAAGGAATAAAATTAAAACCATGTATAAAGTGGAACCCTAACAAAATTTCAATGCATATCAAACTGTAAACCACCACTTTAAAAGGGAAAGTAAATACCTCCTGACTGTCCCTACTAAAAGTTATGCCATGTTATCATTGTTTTCAAGAAGAATATGTTGCAACTTTGAATTGGGAACAGCTTTAATAATGTGCCACTTTATAGGGAAGAAACCATTCCATTTGTCAAGCTGTCAGAAATCCATGTCCTTGTTGAAATCCACCTTCGCAAGCATTTCTGCCACACCAACAAACTGACCACTCGTATTTACTTGAAAAGTGAAATGTTCAACATTTATTAAAAGGAGGAGGATAGGTTTGCCAATGAGAAGATTAGATTTCTCCATATAGTAAAATCAATCTTTGAAAGCAAAATAATTAATCTAGGAAGGAAAAAAACCTATGATATCATAACAAAAACTAAATTCCAATCAAAGCCCAGAAGAGATAAAATTGCAATGCATTTCAACACTCAAAAGCATAAATCCTAGCTCAGGCATGATCACACGTTTTCTCTTTAGGATAGTAATAATAACTTCGATCTCTCTAAATACAATAAGTTATATGAATAGGAGAGAGAAAATCTCTCCTAGAAACATAATATACCACCAATGCCAAACCCATCCACCATAAAAACAATCAGGACATTAAGAAACGAGCAATGAAGTGACTTTTATCTCTTGACTTATAACTGTAAAGAAATGTATCAACTTTGCACTTACCTAAGAATGAAATCAAAAGAGATGCATGACTTGGTGCAACTCCAGTAACAACAGTGCCTTACATGTGCACCTTTATTACAAAAGAGCAAAAAATATTAGCATTCTATTTACGATTTCATATGAAAATGCTTAAAAGAGCAGCAAGCAAATAATTGCAAAGTGGAAACAGTAATACTTTACTATCATAGATTCATGCATTAGTTAACCTGGGCTTGTTTGACCAACTGTACAACCATTACATAGCTGTTGTCCTGCTGAAAAGTTTTTTTGAAAGAAGAAGAAATTACTCCAAAAAGTCTAAAATTTTACCGACCAATTATTATAACCAACCATGGGAAACATATATTTATTCCTCATCAGCAAGACATTAGAAACATGAACTCAAAATTCAGATAAACCAAAACTTGAGCTCAGCATAAGACATGAAAATATTCTCACTCTGAACTCAAAATGACAATGAAGTGATACCTGGTGGTGTACTGCTAAGGGGAAAATTTCCAAGATAATAAATATTTGGTAGTTTTAGTAAGTCTTCCGGCTTCAACTACATACAAGTCCTCTTTTTACTGTTCTCACACTAGTTTATAATATAAATTTAAATCATAGCAATAGCTAAATTTTCAAAGATCTAAAGATAACACTCAATTAATCATATAAGAGAAATTTAAATAATATGCCACATACGCTTAATCATATGGAAAGCATGTGAAAATTTCAACGTTATCATAAGAATTTCAGGCAATCAGAAACCAGAATAGGTAACTGGAGCACTAGCTTGCTAGACCGGATCAAGGGTTTGTCAGACCACAAATTTTGAAGCTGAACAAATATACCATGATAATCCCCTAAAAATTCAAAGAAATATACATCCTCAAATTTTAATATAACAGAACATCCTTAAATTTTAGGCAAGCATTCAAAATAGCATGACAAATATGATCTTATTGAACCTTAAATTTCAATATAACAGAACATCCTCTTTTTTCATGACAAGTATGATGCAATTATGTATAAAAAGGAAATCTTAGCAAATCTCTAATTTCCCGCGTCAATTTGCAAAACCAGAACTCGAAATCAAACTCCAAGAGAATCAGGGGCAATAGAATCACCACAAATCTAATAAAATAAAATATCAAAAATAAAGTTAATAAAATAAAATTAAAACAGAGTACTTATGAATTTCAAAGAGAAAGATAAAAACTAAACTCAAATACAACGTCTGTACAATGAATCTTAAAAACTTCAACAGAAAAAAATCGAGAACCCACCGAATTTTTCTAGAAAAATAGTTGAATTTACAGGAAAAGGATAAAGGGGGAATCGATAACATTGAGAGCATAAAGGGGATCAAAGAGAAATGAATCTGAGAAGAAAAACAACAAAACTGATTCATCGATCCAAAGGTAGACACAAAATTAGATGATGAAATTAGGGTTGATGAGTTCAACTCTCTTCGCAAACAAACCCTAATCTGAGAGAGAGAGAAAGAGAGAGACAAACTTGAACGAAGGGTCGATGGCGACGGTGGCAAGGTCGAAAATCGTACTTTGTTGATTTCCCTTTTGGCGAGAGGTAGCGACGAAGAGAAGAGTGAGGGAAGGGAAAGAGATAGTCACAAAGGGAGAGAGGGATTTTGATCCCATAAGCCGCTAGAATTTCTAGGTTAAATGAAACTACTGGCATAGATGAGAGCTATGTTAGCGCTCCAGTGTGAAACCGCTGGCATATATCATATCCTTATTAGCGGTTTATTTTAGCCACTAGCATCGATACATATTTACCGGTGGTTTTTTAATTAAAAACGCATCGCTGCTGATGATATATCTTTACCGGTGGTTTTTTATTTTCTGGTAAAGAGTGATCAATGCCAGCAGTTTTGTCTATCGCTGATAAAGGTAACCTGGACATTTTTTTTTTAATAGTGAACGAAGTAGAAACCTACGTACAGGACAACAAGATATGGCCAAGGCCACCTGTCAATGGATAAATTGTTGAGAAACAAATATAAATTTAAATACCATTGCGTCATTACTTTTAATAAAGCCACAGGAAAGTATAAGGTTACCACCGGAGCTCGCAGGGGCAAAGGTGGATATAAGTACAATGTCGTTATGAATGAATGTTCTTGTAAATGTAGTGATACATGTGGTAAGTATACAATATTTAAATTCTTTTGTTCTTATATATGGAAGGTTTGTGAGAACATAGGATGAGATTTTGTCAGAGTTGTGAACAAGTTTCACACTTCACAATTCATGGTGTTTATTTATGCTAACCAATTTTATCCTTTTGGATATATGAACTACCGGTCTTCAAATCCATTTTACATAATGGCAAATGTTTCATGATTCAATTATCAATCTGGGAGATCACAAAGCACCCAAATGAAGAATGAGATTGATGGACGAAGAGCACAGAGTTTCAAAGCCTACAGTAAATATAGACATAATCATAACAATTGTCTAAATATGGAGTGGGTGAGAGAGAGGGCCCACTTGTACTTTTTTTTTTTTTTATTTAAGTTATGAAACACCTCAGGAGATATATTTGTTATGTACTTTTTTAAGATTGTTAGGTACATTTTTATATACTTTTTTTTTAACATAAGATTGTTATGATTGTTATATATTTTTCTACTCTTTGGAGAGAGAAATGTTTGTTTTAAGATTATCAATATCATTTTTGTCAAACTTATTATGATTGTTATGTTTTTATTTTTTTTTCTTTTTACATTTAAATTGTGAAACACAAAGACGTATTTGTTTCATCTATCAACTTATTTAATGTATACACTATTCTTATTTGCATTCGAGACTGACATATGAAACTGCATATAATAGGATAGTGTATTAACAATGGATGGACATGATTTATTAGCATGGAGATGGCCCCATGCAAAGTTACATCCAGGTCCACATGACCCTAGCATATTGCACATGTAGGAGACATCAATTAGAGACTGTTTGGGAGAGTGGTAGCAATAACCCACTGGACATTCGACTATCAAATAATGGATTTTGGTTTGTGTGGCCATTGAACATTTGAGCACAACATGTTTTGCTAGGGTCGGTTTCTACGACACATACAGTGTGATCACATTCAACTCGATCATTCACTTATTACAACATTGATCGAGAGATGGAGACAGAAAACATACACGTTTCTATCCACCTATGGGTGAGACCACCATTATGTTATAGGATGTTAAGTTCCTATAAAGATTACCTATTGATGGAGAGTCAGTGATCGACGCCGACTTTCAACATTCCATAGCTGAGTGGTAAGATATATATCTCAGTCTTATGAGTTTTGTCCTCCAGCCAAAGGACTTTGACAGTGATCAGTTAAAGATGGGGGCTATTATGACTGGTTTAGATTTGCAACCCCTACACCCTAAGTCTAAATGGATAGCGGTCTTGTTCCATGTGTGAGGACATATTATACAGCTATTAGGAAACATTATGATTGATAAGTCTAGATCCAAGGTGAAGTTAATGTATTTAGAGCTTCTATGAGATATAGATGTAGTCGGTCGACTTAGTTGGGGCAGTGTTATTTTGGTTTCACTGTATAGGACTTTATGTCAGATTTGTGTTAATAGAGTAAAGCGAATTACAAGGTTAGTTTTACTTTTACAAGTATCAAAACTTATTTAAAAGCTACATTTTCTTGTACATACACTTTATTTACATCCCTTAACTTCATTTTATTTCCATTAGTGACCTGCTTTGGGGATGGGAAAGGCTGCCCATATTTACTCCGGTGAGATGCCATGTGGTTGATCGGATGTCGATTGAACCTAACTTGCCGAGCATGCCCAGAAGATCACTTAAGTTATATTGATATATAGAGACACATAGTTTTAATTATCAATTTTGTATTACTGTTCATTTATTTTGTGATATTTGGAAATAGATGAATGTTCTACAAAGTTTTGCTACTATCAGACAATACGTTCTCCAAAGTTATCATGATCTGCTGGACCACATGAGAGATGTAAGTTAGCTTACTATGTGCATTTAGTTGATCAAATCCGGTTAAAAATTGTACATTCAGGAAACACATGCATGACTATCATACTACAATTCATTGTCCTATTGAGTTTATTATTATATGTCAAATTAATATGTCATCATCTCATTTTCACTTTGTCTGGATGCCCTACTTGTAGTGGAAGTTAGATATATTGTTGACCTACTATCTATGGGGCTGGGATATTTAGCGTGCATCTATCCCACTGATTAGCTTTGAGCTTATCGAGTACCATTTCTCAAAGAGAAGACAGTTTGGCACCCAGTAGGATATACCGATTGATGCCTAAACCGTTTTGGATTTGTATCACATTGATTACCATGGGAGAGGGAGAAAGGATTGGAACATCATACATACAGCCTACATACATAGGTGGGAAGATCGTTGAGAGTATATTGTCGATGAAGCCCCATGTACGGTCAGGTGACGATGACTTTTGAGTACATGCCATTGCATTGCTATATCAGTTGGCAATCTGGCACGTCATCATCTAGCTGGTTTTCAACCTATAGTATCGAAATTACAGGTTCTTGTAAGTCTAAATTACATCGCCATTTTTACTATGACCTTTCTTTTCCCAACAATTATCTTTTTAATATTGTATCCATTGCAAAGTCGATTACTTGAACACAACTACCACATTATTGGTGATATGCTTGCCTTTGATGAATTCGATCTTAGAGCTATCAAGCTCATAGATTTATCATCTCATGCACTCGAGGTATTTGGTGAGGATCGAATTGCGATCTATAGATAGGCAAACTATGCTGGTCATGCATCCACATATAGACAAGCAACTACAAATGATGCGATAGAGATACCCATTAATTCTTCATATCCGATACATACTCCATATACATCTCTTATTGACCATGGTATAGATGACTAGGGGTGAGCACTATTTGATTAAAATTTAAAAAAATCATTTTATCTTAACAATTTTTCTATATATTGGGTGGTTTATTAGATATTCAATTTGGTTTTGGATAAAACCAAAATTTAATTTGGTTTATTTAGACTGTTATTGATTTTAATAATTTTTATTTCGATCAAACCAAAAAACCTAATTAATTAAAAATATTATATATATTTTTAGATAATTTTTATTCATATAAATATTATTATATTATAATTAAAATTTAAAAGAGAAAAAAATCTAAAATTTAAAACTAATATAGTGGAGACTCCACTCCAAAACTTGAGTCTCACTCACGTCTCTCTCTCTCCTTTGTATTTCACCCATTTTCCCTTCGTCTTTGCTACTTTCAAATTTCAATTTTGCTCCCACACTACTCTCTTGCACAACACTATGATGGATTTTAGAAATAAAGATGACTATCTAGTTTTGAATTTTCTTTATTTTTCGCTTTTCATGGATTTCTTTGTTATGAATACATAAGATATCGTTACTTAAAAATCCTTTATAATAAGAAATTTTAATAATTCAGTTAATTTGGATAATAAAATCGAATTAACCATTTAATTTATTCAAATGAATTATTTAATTTATTTGTCACGAACACATAAGATAGTGTTACTTAAAAATCCTTTATAGTCAGAAATTTTAATAATTCGGTTAATTTGGATAACTAAACAGAATTAATCGCCTAAGTTGGTCAAATGAATTATCAGTTTTTAGTCTATTTAGTTAGGTTATGGTTATAAAAATTGTATAACCAAATTAATTTGATTATTCTAATTTTGATCATTTTGATTATGGTTTAACCGAAAGCTCAACCCTATAGACAACACCTTCCCAGTTTGCCTCAATGTATATTTGTGTACCAGCGACTAGGGCTTTGTTCGGGTTAGGTACCCAAACCTGAATACACTATTTTGACTCGACCCGAGATATTCAGGTTATATTTTTTTCAACTCGAATCCGAACCCGAGCAAATTACTTAAATTCGGGCGGGTACCCAAACCCGAAAATTCTTTTTTTTTTTAACCAAAAAATTTAAAATAATATCTAAATATTATTTTTTTAGTGAACATAATAAGAAGTTTTTTTTTTTTGCTATGTAGAAGTCAAAGAAATTTTTTTTTTCCCCAAAGAGTCTTATACTTATAGTATTCAAAAAAAAGAGGAAAAATTTAAATTTTTTTAAAGAAAACTCTATATACAAATAAAAAAAAAAGGAAAATATGGTTCTTGCAAAATATTTTTTTGCTCTAATTTTACTTTTATTCTCATGATTATAACATATTTGTAAATATATTCGGGTTGATTCGGGTGGATCGAGTTAATTTGGGTTTTTTAATTATCAATCTAAACCCGACCCGATATAACAAAAAATCCGAATTAACCCAACCCGAACATTTCAGGTTTGGGCGGATCACAGTTTTTATTCAGGTCGGACCCAACCCTACCAGCGGTATTGTTGTAGATTATTTCAGGATGTGGAATCAGAGTCATACTCTCAACTTTCGAGGAGGGTGCATAGCCATCTTATAAGCTTGACTCTTAGCCAACTGAACATCAGCTCTGTAGAAATGTTGGGCCTTCTCCTTGCAAGATTTAAATTAGTGTAGTGTAGGGTGTTTATGAATGTATATAGCACTACTATATAAAAGTTTTCGTAAAACTCAACTTGAGACATGTGTGTGTGTGTATATATATATTTGTGTATTTCATGGTCGTCCACTTCATTTTAATTGATTCAGTTTATTTTTTTCTCTTTTTGAAATATTTGTGTAATTAGTGTATTGAGTAATTGGTTTGAACCGAAGATTGTAAATGAGAGGCTAAAATCTAACTATGCTAAACTTGATTTCTGAGAAATCGGCTTCATACTAATTTTTTTTTGCTATTTTTGCTATTTTTTGAAATTTAAGAAAATATCTATTTGAAATTGATTTTCAGGAAATCGACTTCAACGTTTCTGACTCAAATAAAAATATCAATATTTTTATCATTTGAATACTAAACCTAATATTAAGGGAAATAATCGTACCTTTAATGGTAATGTTCGATTATTTAACAAATTTAGATGTAACTTTTCATTTTTACGGTGGAGAATTGTTTTGTTATGTGAAAAGATGTTTTAGTCAAATTTGGGGTGTTTTGAATGTAAATGCTTTATTTTTTTAGATTTAATTATAGCTACATATTTTAATTTTATTTTATATTCAATTTGGGATACTAATTCAAATGATGAAATCTTGACTTTTAAATACAATTATAATTTTTACATGCTACCTCCCATTTAACTCTAATAATTGAGATTAGTTAAATAAATTGTATTGTAATCTCCTCAATTTTCTAATTCAATTGCATTTCTCGTAAAAAAAAATCAAAGAATATCTAATTTATTTTTAATTGATTGATGGCACTGAACAAGTTCAAGAAATGGTATGGACCATATCAATCATTTCATCATCTAACAATCTCATGAGGTATTGTTGCAGGCTAACCAAGTACAAACATTAGATACATTACTTGATAGATTTCAAGGTTAATATTTTTTATAGGGGTTAGCATGAGAGTGAATTTGAGTTGGTGGTCTGCTAAAAAATTATTGCAAGACAACCAACATTGCAATGGAATAGCATGATTGGTATTTTTGAGGATTTTGATGGTGTTCTTTTGTAATGATTCTTTTGGAATTTTCTTATTGCATATTGGATTTCAGAAACATAAGAAAAAAATAATGCTTTTATTTATGCTTAAATTGCTATATTTATGAGTAATAGGCCATTCTAAATTCTGATTTAGGTGTAACCTTGTACCGCAAAAAATATAGATGACATGACCAATTAAGAGTGGATAGATATTGGATTGATGTTGGTCACTTTCAACTTGAATTTGACAAATCCATCAACCTACATGTCATGTGTTTTTGCTCATTATATTAGTAGCAATATCACATAACAAAAATTAAATAATATTGAAGTATGAATCAATTTGAAGGTTTTTTTTGCCTATTTATGAAAAATCGATTACATCGGAGCATTTCCGCTATCAAATCTGCTTTAAATTTGATAAGTGCATTGCTTGTGAAGTATGTGTTCGTGTATGTCCTATAAACCTACCGGATATGGGTTGGAAGTTTTAAACTGATAATTGAAAAAAAAATTATTCAATTACAGTAATGAATTTGGAATTTGTATATTTTGTGGTGATTATGCTGAATATTGTCCCACAAATTGTTTATCGACGACCAAAAAATATGAAATTTCTACTTATAATCGTCATGAATTGAATTATAATCAAATTGGTTTGGGTCCTTCACTAATGATAATAATTTACAATTACACAATTTGAATAATTTTAAATTTGCCTCAAATACAAATAAAAAATAGAAAAACTCCTTAATTCAAAAGAAATTCTCAATTATTAAAATTGAGTTTTGTGTGTGGGGATGCAAACATGCATTTCTTGTACTTTTGTAATACTTTAAACTAAAGACTAAACTAAATATAAAATTAGACGATTTGGGTTTATATTAATTACATCATAATATTCTAAATTCTTGTATTGTGGCACCTTTCAAGTTGAGGGACTTATATAAGTACATAAAGGATGTTGCTCAATCTTTTAATAGTTGGGTCTAACTAGTCTAGATTGGTCTTGATAGAACTTAGGTCTTGATAGAACTCTAGCTCCCTTGGGGTTTTCAAAATAAAAAAAAAGGGAAGCTCATTCTAACTTAGAAAGCTCGAATTGGAAATCTATAAATAGAGTAGGGGTGAGCACAAACCAGATATCCGATTTGAATGCTCATTATTTGATCTGATCCGAATATTTCAGATATTGAATTTTGTGATCCGAATCCATATCTGCATAGAGTAGTATCCAATGAAGTGGATATTTAAAAATACAGATCAGATATATTAGATTATTCGTATATGAAAAACCTAATTTAAATTTCATTTTTTAAAAAATTAAACCCAATTTAATATTTAAAGTTTAATCATCCAATTGAACTAGAACAACATTAAAACACATAATATAATACATCTCGTTCAAATGATATAATAACACATCAAAGATCATTGTTCATATATCATTAAACATAATTAAAATGTTTTAAATTGAAAAAGTCAAATAAAATTGTAGGCATCAGTAGCAGCATCTTGAAAACCCTAGCATATCTAGTCTTCACTCTTCAATAGTGATGATAGGATGCTCTTGATTTATCTCTAGGGTGTCTACAAAGATAAAAAATGAATTATTAGGATTATCTCTTTTAACAAATTAAAATAGAAAATCAAATGAAAAAAAATAACGTTAGCTGATTCAATTTTCTCAAGACCTTCTAAACTTAGTTCCAAATAAAGAGGAGCTCCACGTCCTCTATGCAACCAATTTTGTGCACATATAACAGCTTCTATCACTCTTAGAGTCAAAGAGTTATGGAAACAATCAAGTACACGACCTCCGGTGCTAAAAACAGACTCAGATGCAATAGTAGATACTAGAATAGCAAGTATATCTCGTGCCATTGAATAAAGAATAAGATATTTAGCAGCATTACTTTCCATCAAACCAAGATATCAAATGATTTATCATTCCTATTTTCTTTTATCTCAAGCAAGTACATATCCAATTCTGTCTTATTTTAAGTGCTATCTACATTATCATCCGTATCAAAATATAAAGAGTTCATGAAATCAGCAACCCCAACAAATATTCCATCAACATCCATTGAAGGTACTTCCCCAATTGGCCTAGCTATTTTTTTTTTTCTTTTGGGGTTTTATTGCACCATAACTCTCAAATAAAAAATATAACACTGTTGTCACTTTGTTTTTTAATTTGCTAGCAATATTAACATTATATGATTTTTCAATAACCCAATTGACATACTTCAATTTGTATCATGGATCAAGAATGACAGCAAGCCCCAAATATTTAGCATACTTTTTCTTCATTCTGGAAACCATACTAGATGTACTACTTACCTCACTTTCAACTATCTTGGAAAGAAGAATCCCAATCCCATAAATTTCATGCATGAATTCATTTCCAATAATATAAAGGGATCCAGATAACTTGGTGGTGGTATCATAAAAAAATCTTAAAAAATGGCATTAGATTTTTAGCATAGTCCCAATCAAGTTTTGTTGGCAAACCTTTCACTTCAGAAGGCCTCATATCTATATTGGCTTCATCATTTTCGTTACCACTTTCATCTTTGGGAATTTAAAATTTAGGAGTCAGCTCTTCCACATACTTCCTATCAATTACTCTAACAATCAAAAGTTTTTTGAAATTTCAAAACTGCCTCTAACATTAAGTAGGTGGAATTCCAACTTGTTTCAACATCCAAACAAAGAAGGCTTTTGTTCTCTATTCTTTCTTTTTCCACACAAGATTTGAACTTTTGAGCTCTTGCTGGAGAAGACCTAACATACCAAATAGTTGACCTAATTCTAGCAATATGTTCATCTAAATCTTTTAACCCCTCTCTTATAGTCAGGCTTAAAATATGAGTAGCACATCTCATATGCAAATATTCACCATTTAAAACAGTTCCCTTCCAATTGTTAAGTCTTTTTTTCAAGTATCGAAGACCAGTGTCATTTGAACTAGTATTATCTATTGTTATAGAAAGAACTTTGCTAATCCTCTGATCTATTAAGCAGCCCTCTATTATTTTACCAATAACTTTACTAGCATGACTACTAATTGGAGAAAAATTGAGGATCTTTTTGTGTAGTGTCCAATTATCATCAATGAAATAAGCTGTAAGACACATATAGTTCAAATTCTGAATGGATGTCCATGTATCAGTTGTGAGACAAATGTGTGAAGACAACATTCTCAAAAAGTTTTTTATTTTTTTCTTCTCCTCCAAATAGATTATAACAATCTCTAGATACAGTGAAGCGTGAAGGAGTCAAGAACTTAGGTTACAATTCAAAGATAAATTCACAAAATCCCTCCTTTTCCATATGCTTGAAAGGAAGTTCATCAATAATTATCATCTTAGCAAATTTTTTCATATAACTATCTTGATCAAAGATATAATTTGCTATCATTTTCTCCCATTTTCCTTCATTCATTACAACACAAACCACTTTTAGTGGGGGCCAAAGTTGCCAATATATGTACTAGTGGCCGCCACTAAAATCCTATAGTGGTGGTCATATGGTTATCAATAATCGTCACTAAAAACTTCGTCACTAAAAGTATTAATGGTGGCCAACAAAATGGTTACCACTAAATATGACTTTTAGTGGCGGCCGCTCTTTTGTTACTAAAACAGTTTATAATGACGATTATATTTAGTGAGAACATAATTTAGTTGCTACTAAAATATAAACTTTTAGTGGTAACAGAAACAGCCATCACTAAATATTTTACCATTTAGTGGTGGCTAATTAGGGTTGCCATTATATGTGTTGACATTTAGTGGCCAAGAAAACAACCCCTACTAAATTGACATTTAGTGACAAGAAAAACAGCCCCACTAAATTAATATTTTGTGATGATAAAAATAACCTCCACTAAAAGAGTTTATAGTGGCAACTATTTTACCACCCCTAAAACAATTGTAATTGACAAAAATGATCATACTTCCTGTGGCCAACTTTAGACGAATATTATCAATTAAGAATAGATATAAAACTATAATTCAATTCAAAAAAATATTCAATACTATTAAAAAGATAAAAATATAATTTGATTAACATTATATAAAAATACAAGAAACTGATCTAATACAATTTGGATGTCTACGGTTTATATGAACTATTAAAAAAAAATAACTACATGAGTAGTCAAGTTCTCTAGTGGCCCCTATTCTTGGGTAAGCCGATTGTTGAACCACAAATCCCATGAAAGCTAGCAATGAGCACCTAGAGAAAATTTTGAATGAAATTTAAGAATAAAGAAATAATTATAAATGATAAAGGAAAAAAAAAACCACAAAGCTTTAAGCATAGATTTTTGAAGTTCATTAAATGGTTAATGAAAAAAAAAAAAGGCAAAACACAAAGGTGAGAGAATGAAGAAACTAAAGGACTACATGTTCAATCTTAAAATAACATGAAAATCGACAAAAAGAATGAAAAAAGCACATATTAAACAATTAATCTAGGATTTATCAATAAATGAGATTTAACTATCAAACAGTAGTTGAGTTTATCTTCGTTACAAGAAAAAAATAATAATAATGTGGTGGTGGATGCAGTAGCCAAAAAAGGAAACCTAGGACATTCAAAGAGATGACTCATTTTACCGGCCACCTCTAAGGGGACTTGCCACTTTCTCCATGTTAATATTATAATTTTTACTAATGGGCCCAAACTTTTAGAAGTAGGAGAAAGTGTTAAACCAACAAAAAGAGAGGGAGGGAGTCAGAGAAGCCAAGTCAAAAGATAATACAACAGGAAAATTGTTTCAATGGCCCTATCTTCATGAGTAAAAATCTTGCACCATTCACTTTAGTTGTTTATATGACAAGTATTTTTCTAAAGGTCAGTGACCCTTCTACAAACAAATTCAAAAAGAATGACACATTTGGCACAGATGTTACTCCACAACTGCACACATGTTACTACATAATATGGACACAATTGTGAAGGACTAAGAAATTATATGTCCTTGCAAATTAATACACAACTGCACACATGTTACTACACAATATGGACACAACAAACTAAGAAAAGTTTTACACTATTATATATGTCATATTGTGTGTAACAACTTTGTCCGACAAAGGTGCAACATAAACAAGGTCAACATCAATTGATCACAAAATTTGAAATGTTATTCTTTTTTCAATATTATATATAAGATTGTAGTTGGTGACACAGATCAACATTCAACACACAACCACCCAAAAATGCATCCACTGAAACAATAACATGTAGTTAGAAGTTGAAAAAAATGAGAAGAACCTTTTTTTCTAATTAAGTCACTATAACTCACCTCAAGAAAACCTTGTTCTACCCTCTACTAAGACATGTAATACTTCAAATTTCTCCACCATTTTTCTAATTTCCTCTTCATTCCTCCTCATTTCCTCTTCATTTTCCTTTTTTAAATCATCCAACTATGATAGTATAATGTCATTCTGTTTTCTTGCTATTTCTAACATACTTAATTATTCATTGCGTTTTGAAGATATCCATATATAGAAATTGGTATAGGACCCAAGCCATATCCACATATACGACCATGTCTCTCTGGTCCTATAACTTATTTAAAAATCTCATCTTCTTCCAATGGCTTGAAAGAGTCACTTGTTTGATAAGCTAAACTATTAAACTTATCCTTAAAAAAGATTATCAGTGAATAAGTATGAACTATAAGTGAACTAATTACTTTTATTTTGAATTTGAATACTTATCACAATCTCTTGAGCAACATTAGAAACCATACTACCATTTTTTTGTATGAATTATTTAAAACATTTTTACTGAGGAGGTTCCCGATGTTTTGGATCATTTTCAGCCTACATGCATTGAATTAAAAATTGAATAAGATGTGAAAAATAACATTTGTAATTAAACATTAAAATTACACATATACCTCTATTGCTCTAATTACTGCATAGCTTCTAGTGTTTGATGTATGTTGAATTACTTGCTTTGCTCGATTTCTCTTATTCCTTGCACTCCTTTCCTATTCAAAAAAATTGAAAATTAAATTAACAAATTACATTCAATGTAAATAAAATATGACATATTATTATACAAGATATTCGGGGGTAGCTATGTGAACACAAAATATCTTCCAATCATCTTGATTAACATTTTCTGGTATGTTTGCAAGTTTTTCCTCATCAGTGTTAAACTTGTCATAATGATCCACTTTTAGCTTGTACTTGTAATAATTGAACTTCTTATTAAATTTTTGCATGATTTGTTGTTTCTTCAAAAGACTTTCTTCAAACTCAAATTAGTCCTGAAAATTTGTAAATTAATATATGGTTACACTAATAAAAATATTTCAATTGAAAATTAAAGAAAAGAAGCTAATTACCTTTATTCTTTGATATATATTTTTTCTCTTTTCTCTTCCAGAATATTCTCCAATTTGATACTTGAGATTGGAGTATTACCAGATATCAAACTATGGCACCTATTTCACTAGTCAACTTATTTGCATTCACGCCTGTTGGTTGATCTTGACCATTGAACTCTAACTTCAGTTTCTGACTTAATCCACAAATTCAAAGATTTCTTGTTTTTCCCCTAGTCTTTTTCTTTTCAGAAGTCAAACATAAATCCAAAAAAATGTTAAAGATAGCAAATACAAAAATGACTAAGTCTAAGTATATTATAATTAATATCAACAACCTACACTACTAGGTAGTGTGGGTGATGCTTCACTAATGCTGCTGTCTATTGATTGTTGAGAAGCCATTTCATATGTAGATTAACTGCATATATAACTCAATTGTAAGATATTAGCAAGTCAATAAATTTAAATATTTTATCATACATATTATGTAAAAATAAAATAAAATAATGAATAGATTATATCATACTTTATATCAGCACCAACATCATCATTAATTAAAAATTCACTTAATATTCTCATCTTCTTTCTTTTTCTCCCATTTTTCTTTTCATTCGCATGCCTTTTAATTGAAGAATTCTAATTCTCTATTACTTTTTATTCAACATCAATCATTTGCCAATAAATGTTATCACCAACATCCGAAAGTCCTCTAGAGGATCCACCAATACATAATTCATTTTGTTGGTATGACTCATCATCATTAACACTAACATCCACACTAGGCATCTCATATACGTTTCTAGATTGAGTTTTATTAACCACATACCAATTAGAATTTAACATGTCTTTCACATAAAAAACTTGTTGTGCTTGAGTAGCAAGCACAAAAGGCTCATTAATACGTAGAGATCTTGTGAAATTTACACAAGTAAACCCATAATCATCAACTTTTATTTATCTACCTCTATTATGGACGTCTCTCCAATCACATTTAAACAAAACCAAATGATTTCCTCCAATATAATGCAGCACCATAATCTCTAATAATATACCATAGTATTCCACATTGTCAACTATGAGACAATTATCTCTTATACTTGCAGAACTATTTGCCTCTCCAACAACAAAAATTTCACTATTTTGAGTTTTTAATTCTCTCTCCCGATCCTTAGTGTGGAATCTATAACCATTGACATTATAACCTCTATAGCATGTGGCAATCATCTCAGGACCACGAGTAAGTAGAATTTATTTATTAGATTGCTCATTATGTTGTATGTATAATTGAAAAACCTGTATATAAATATTGAGATCAAATTAGTTTTAATATAATTTAAATTAAGATTAAGACTAAGATTAGTTTAATTACTTCTTTCTCATACCATTCTGAAAATTCTTTGTTATGGACATTGTCCAAGTTCCTCCCATTTAAATCCAAACGTTCACTTAGGAACTGCTTGTGATTCCTACAATGATAGTGAAAATGATAATATTAAAACCAAATCATCAAATTAATTTCTTATTAACTCTTTATGAAACTATTTTGAATTTACTCTATAAATGAAAAAATTTCATCACAATTCTTTAATACATATAGATGAGCTTGTCTTTATTTTTCTTTAGTAAACTCAAGTGATGCTGCCTTTATTGTAGGGTGATCATGTTATTTAAAAATTGTCCATGAATTTTTGCCTTCGTCCATTCTATCAAAATTCCTTTTACTCTATTAAATAGATTATCAACACCATGAAGATATCTTGAGCAAAAAGTCAAACACTCATCAGCAAGATAACCTTTCACAATTGAACCTTCTGGATGACTTTTATTCCTCACATATGATTTTAATTCACGTAGAAACCTGTATAAATATAATATAATTAATTGAATATGAATTTAATAATATTAAGTGAATTAAATTACTTAATATCATGATTTTGGACTACTAACCCCTCTATGAAATACATCCACCAAAATTATACAGGCCCACCAATCTTAGCTTCACTTGGTAAATGAATAGACAAATGCACCATAATATCAAAGAATGATGGCGGAAACATTCTTTTTAATTTGCAGAGTATTAGTATAATGTGATGCTCAGGTTGTTCTAATTCTTCAACAACTAATACCTTTGAACATAACTTTTTAAAGAACTGACTCAATTCAATTAAGACCTCAAATACATTTTTAGGTAACAAATTTAGGACTGTTAGGGACAATAATTGTTACATCAAAACATGACTGTCATAACTTTTGAGAGAAACTATCTTTTGTTCTTTAAAATTCACAAACCTTGAGATGTTCGAGGAATAACCATTTGACACCTTCAATTCCTTCAAAAATTCACACACCTTTAGCTTCTTAGCTGAAGACAGCATATAACATGCAGCAGGCAATATCACTTTATCATCTACCTAAATTGGATGAAGTTTAGACCTAATCCCTAAGTTTTTCATATCTAACCGGCTATTTATGTTGTCTTTTGTTTTTCCCTCAATGTTGAATAATGTTCTCAACATACTTTTAAGAAAATTTTTCTTAATGTGCATCATATCTAAGTTGTGTCGTAACAAAAGTGAACTCTAATATGACAATTCAAAAAAGATACTTTTTTCTTCCAATTACTAAGATAATTCTTCTTTGGGATTTTCTTCCCTCTTGAGATCTCATTTTCATATTCCCATATTTTTAATTGTTCCAAAACATCATTTCTAGATAATGGTGGAGACTTCTCACTCAATTTTATATTACCATTAAAGCCTTTATTGTCACATCGTCGTCTATGATCGGTCGGTAAGAACTTCCTATGACATATGTAACATGTCTTCTTTCTTTCTTTAAATAAAGTGATGAAATAAACTTATTACATGAAGGACAAGTCCACCTTCCTTTGGTGCTCTATCCAGACGTATATGCATATACTGAAAAGTCATTTATAGTCCATAAAATACTAGCCATTAATTGAAAGTCTTGTTTCTTAAGTGCGTCATATGTCTCAACTCCAATGTTCCATAATTCTTTTAGCTCATTCATCAAAGGCTATAAACACACATCAATGTTATTCCTAGAAAATTCTAAACCAAGAACAAGTACTAATAAAATGAGTGATAATTTCTTCATGCACAACCAATGTGGTAAATTATAAGGAACTAAAATCATTGACCTCACACTATATGCAATACTCATTATCCCAAATGGATTAAAACTATTAGTTGCTAATCCCAACCTAACAATACGAGAATTATAAACAAATGATGGATCATATGCATCAAGTTTCTTCCATACTTTAGTATCAGCAGGATATCTCAATTTACCATCTTTAACTTGCCCTTCATTATACCACCTCATGTCATTTGCTATTTTGGAACACTTATATAACCTTTGGAGCTTAGGTATCAAAGGAAAATAGCGAATGGTTTTCGAAGGACCTCTTTTTGATGATGAAGTTATCTCATCTTCTTTATTTCTCTTATCCAATTTTCATCTAGAAGCATTACATTTCAAATACCGATCAAGATTCTAATACTTTTTTCAAAATAGCATACAAAACTTGGGACACACACTCCACTCCATCTCTCTGTTTTTGTTTCTGTCTGTTTTTTTTCTTAATTTCTCTTCTCTCTCTTCATTTTTTTTTTGGTCTTGAACTTTTTTTTATTTTGTTTTTTTTTTATTTTTTTTTATTTTGATTTTTATTCTTTTTTATTTTATTTTCTTTATTCTTTTTATTCTTTTTTATTTTGTTTTTTATTCTTTTGTTTTTTTATTAGTTTTTTTTTTTGTGGCTACTATGTTGAGGTTTTTTTTTATTATTCTTTTGTTTTTTTATTCTTTTATTTTTAATGGTAGTGATAAATTGTGGTGAATTTAGGGTAATTAGTAATAATATAATGGTAGTAGTAAAAACTAAAAAAATAAAAAAAGAAGAAAAACAAAAGAATAAAAAAAAAGAATAAAAATACGAAAGAATTAAAAAAACAAAACAACAAAAAAACCAAAAAAAAATCTTTTTATTCTTTTTTATTTTGTTTTTTATTTTTATTATTCTTTTGTTTTTTTTATTGTTTTGTATGGTAGTGATAAATTGTAATGAGTTTGAAATAATTAGTAATAATATAATGGTAGTGGTAAAAATATAAAAGAATAAAAAAGGAAGAACAAAACGAAAGAACAAAAAAAAAAAATTAAAAGAAATAAAAAAAAAGTCAAAAGTGAAAAAAAAAATCAACATAGGAGGGGGGTTCCACCACCGGTGAAACTGCCCCTCTTATGTTGAACTTTTTTATTTTGTTTTTTTATTTTGTTTTTATTTTTTATTCTTTTTTATTTTGTTTTTTATTTTGTTTTTTATTCTTTCTTTTTTTTATTAGTTTACTATGTTGAGATTTTCTTTTTATTCTTTAATTTTTAAGATAAATTATGGTGAGTTTAGGATAATTAGTAATAATGTAATGGTAGTGGTAAAAACTAAAAAGAATAAAAAAAGAAGAAAAACAAAAGAAAAAACAACAAAAGAATAAAAATACAAAAGAATTAAAAAAAAAACCCCAAAAAACCAAAGAAACAAAAAAAATCTTTTTATTCTTTTTTATTTTGTTTTTTATTTTTTTTATTCTATTGTTTTTTTTTTTATTGTTTTGTATGGTAGTGGTAAACTATGATGAGTTTAGAGTAGTTAGTAATAATGTAATGATAGTGGTAAAATACAAAGGAATAAAAAAGGAAGAACAAAACAAAAGAACAAAAAACAACAAAAGAATAAAAACGTAAAAAAATTAAAAAAAAAACAAAAAAAACCCAAAAAACAAAAAAAAATCTTTTTATTCTTTTTTATTTTGTTTTTTTATTTTTTTATTCTTTTGTTTTTTATTTTTTTATTGTTTTGTATAGTAGTGGTAAATTGTGATGAGTTTAGAGTAACTAGTAATAATATAATGATATTGGTAAAAATACAAAAGAATAAAAAAGAAAGAACAAAACAAGAGAACAAAAAAACAAAAGAATTAAAAAAAACAAAAGAAACAAAAAAAACAAAAAAAATCAAAAGAAAAAAAAAAATTCAACAGAGGAGGGCCCCTCCTATCTTGACTTTTTTTTTTTTTTTTTTTTTACTTTTTATTCTTTTTTTATTTTGTTTCCTTTATTCTTTTTATTCTTTTTTTATTTAGTTTTTTATTCTTTCGTTTTTTTATTAGTTTACTATGTTGAATTTTTTTTATTATTTTATTTTTAATAGTAATGATAAATTGTGGTGAGTTTAGGGTAATTAGTAATAATGTAATAGTAGCGGTAAAAATTAAAAAAAAGAACAAAAAAAAGAATAAAAAAAACAAAAGAATAAAAGCACAAAAAAATTACAAAAAAAAAAAACAAAAGGAAAAAACCAATTTAGAAAAAAAAAAGTTCAACATAGGAGCGGTGGTTCCATCTACTCATCTAAAAAAAATAATGGTAATAGGAGATCTCTACTTTGGGTAATAGAAATCAGTAGTGATATGGAACAAATATTCAAAGATGGATATCATAAAATGAATTTGGAGTCCTTATTTAACAGATTCATTCCATAGCAGAGTAGCTCGTGTCAAAGAGCTTTCCATGTGGGTCGGTCTAGATACACAAATCCTCTCTCTCTTTGAATCCCGGGATTGGAGGAGCGTTGTGATATCATAAACACACACTAAGTATATATTATAGTGTCCACCTCTTGGTCCATTACAAGTAGTTACGTTTCATGAGAGCAACTCACCAATGTTATATTTATACATTTACGATTGCTTCTTTTCTGCACACGCACTAATTTGTGATTTGGAAGAGTATATTTTTTTCATTGGTTTGTTCTTAATGTGCTCATGCAGTCAATCTCCGATATTCAATCAGTCCACCATGGTTGAATTTTGCTATCTGTAATTATTTTTAACCCTTTTTTTTTCATGGGGCACACCACGCAAAGTACGTTGTGTATACAACATGAGTTTCTCATTCTCTCTTTTGTAATTTATCTTCTCTTCCTAATAAACTTCTTTTCTGATTCTTGTACAAAAATATTGTGCCCTGGGTTTCCTTCAAATTTCTGTCAAACTGCACCCTGCCATGGGTTGTCTAGTGAATATTGTAGTGCCATCTGCTATTCAGAATTGCTAGAATACTCAAAACTTCCCAATATATCTTCTTGACAAAATGATTGTCCCTCTTTTCCTTGACTTTTTGCAGTGCAGCTTCAGCACCATGCTTTTCACCTATTCAGAATTGCTAGAATACTCAAAACTTCCCAATATATCTTCTTGACAAAATGATTGTCCCTCTTTTCCTTGACTTTTTGCAGTGCAGCTTCAGCACCATGCTTGTCACCTATTCAGAATTGCTAGAATACTCAAAACTTCCCAATATATCTTCTTGACAAAATGATTGTCCCACTTTTCCTTGACTTTTTGTAGTGCAGCTTCAGCACCATGCTCGTCACCGGCTTCCAATATTTCAGCTGATCTTTATGCATGTAGTCGAGTCACTTGTCTTTGTACCGGTAAGTACACATTTTTTAGTTGCTTCTTTGTTTTCCTATAAAAAGAAAGGCTATGAAAAATCATTATTTTTTTTTCTCCATTGGATTTTTGCTCCTCTGTTCATGGAGTTTTTGTTCTCTTAATTAAAGTGGTTTAAGTATTACTTGTGCCCTTGTGACAACTACTCACTGTTCTTGCAAAGGCAACCAACAATCCCAGGAAAATAGAAGAATTTGAGAAACGAGTGTTGAGAAAAGAGAGAGAAAATATCTAGGCCTTAGACCCAGTTGGCAGGTTTTCTGAAACCTGATCAAGTTGTGCGTTTCAACTGTCAACCATTGTAGTTTTTGGTCCGAAATGTGATAAAAATCATCTACTGACTATAGCCAAAATGAGTCTATTTTGCAAGAACCAGTCAAGCCACAATTATGAGTTGAACTGTTGAACTTGTGCTGATCAAATGATCTGAACTAATCACCAGGTAAACATGCAAGAAAAAGAAAACTTTTGAAGAATAAAAAATTAATAAGAGGAAAAAAACCATCATATATACGAGAAATTTAATTGCATAACCCACCTCGCTCTCTCTCTAAAAAAAAGGAGAGAATCCTAATTCCTCTTGTGTCTCTTCCTACGTCTCCAATGTGCACAGAAAAGTTTTTCTCCTCTACCTGCACCCTTTTTAGATTTCATGTCCCTGCTGGTGAGTTTTGGCGAGTTTTACATATGATCTTGGAATAGTGATCAAACTTTATTTATTTATTTTTTTCCCTTTAAGTGACTTTTTGACCTAAAGCTTGGCATGGGAGAGGTGAAGTTCCTTGCTTGTAAAGGAACAGTCTCTGTGGTGCTGTTGAATCACATGTAAAGCTCGATCCCAAAGTAATGATACATAATGTTGAAGGGTACGGTTGAATTTTTTCCTTCTTTTTTTTTTTTTATTTTTCCTTTTTTTGGGTGTGGTTTGGAGAAAATATACATACTCTATATCTGTGGTTTTTGTGATACTCCGAGTTGGAGAAGTATTATTCTTGTTATGAAGTTACATACTTTATGTTGGTCAATTTAGATTTAAATTGTTAATCTTTTAGTTTCTTAAAATTATCAGAAGAGTAGTATTTTTTTGTACAACTAATTAATATATCATTATTTTTGATTAATTATTTATGTTAAAAGAAGAAAAAATGAGGTTATCAATTAATCTATCAATTAAAGAAGAAAGATTGATGGATTAATCAAAAATACAAAAAGGAATAAGAAGAGGAGGGAGAGAGGTGCTGCCAACTGGGTTCTTACTTCAAGAGAAATCAATCAAATGTGAAGTAAGTTTCAGCCCAACTCAGGGGGAGGAGTACAGATATGGGTTAGAGAATAGAGAGTGTTTAAATGGGAAGGGGGGAAGGGGGGGGGAGAGAGAGAGAGAGGGAGAGAGAGAGAAGCACTATGTGCACGGGCCAAAAAGAAAGGTTTATGGGGTTGTTTGATTGCCTTTCAGTTATTTCATAAATGAAAAATTTTAGGGGTGCAAATAATATTCTTAATTTTTCTTACAATTTTTAAAGGGATTCCCCCCTTAAAGCTTGAGGGGGCAAATCCTTATTTTTAGGGGTGGAGGGTTGCAATTTTTCTAAACTTTATGCACTACAATTCTTTTAAAAAGAAGTTGGGGGGGGGGGGGGGACTTGCCCGCCTCCCCTTCCCTCCGCCATAGAGGTCCAGAATCAGGTTGTCCTATCATTTCTTGTGCTTCCATTGTCTCCGCATATACAAATGCTTCTGTGTTATTTATTTCTGGTATCTATGTCTTTTGTCTATTTTCTCACTGGTATCAATCCATGATCATAAGCAATAGTTTCTAACGAAAATGGAAATTTATGTACCAAATCTTTATGTTTATGTTTGATCTGCAGATTAAGATTGGTATACTGTTTTTTCTGTTCGGGTTTTATGATGATCAACTGTTGGCTTTCATGGTCCTGATTCTAGTCTGGCTGTGTGAACTATTTACTCTTTTCAGGTCTCTCTCTCTTTCTCTTATATGCACACGCACACACAGCTATGACATAAATCAGAAATATTTTCATCTTTTAAGCAAAGTAGTCAAGTAATTTAAACCAGTGGGCTGCCCAATTTCCTTCCCACAGATAGCCACTTAATTGATTTAGGGCGAAAATGGATCCTTCTGATACTTTTAGCTTCAGTGATGAGTGAAAAAATGCTAAGGCCTCATTTTAGAGACAGAACGTTCATGAGAGATACTATGAGATGTTGTTTGACAAATAAGTCATCCATGCATTGGTCTTCTGATACATTAGCAATGTGAGTTCCTTCTAAGGTTATTTTGATTCTTGTTTACTTGCAGTCTCTGTACCCCAATATCTATGAAGTTCTTTCCGCGCTTCTTCTTGCTGTACTTTCTGGTTTTTCACATTTATTTTTTCTCCTATGCATATGGTATGATTCACTACCAATTTATTTACTTACATTTAAATTTGGAATTTTGGCATTGCCTGTGTAAACCATCTAATAATTCTTCCAGGTTTTACCTATCTGGCTCTTTCTACAACTGCAGCATTTATGCAGCATCTCATAGTATACTTTTGGAACCGATTTGAGGTAATCTACTCCGACGAGGCCCTTTCACATTAATGCCAACCTGTATGATTTGTTCCATCTGGCAGGTGCAATTATATGGCATCCTTTGAACCGTAAAAGTTGAGACAACCATGATTATTTGATACACCAAATTACCATAATTTAGGTGCAGCTGCATTTCGTGCTTTTGCAATCTAGGAAGTTTGGCATCCTACTGAACTTTTCTGATCTATTTATGTGCTACACCAATGTCAGGTCCTAGCTCTACAGAGGTTCATGCAAAATCGAGGGTCTCAGCTTCAGCAGCACCCCGACTTCCGTATAACTTCATCTACCATCCTTGCTTCAACATTACACATTACTCAATTAAACTCGAGGAATGCAGATCCAGCAAATACAGAGATGAACTCAGGCGTTGCAACAAGACCTGCACCCAATTCATCATCTCCACGAAATGTTGCCTCAGAAGGTTCCGAAGTCCAAGACCGATCAGAAAATGTCAGAAATGCGGGGGATTCACTTCAAATCCCACCAACCCCTGACATCCGGCAAGAAGAGTCTCCTCCCAATCCAGGCTCAATGAATTCATTTAGCTCCCTTTTGTTAAGAATTCTAGGAGGGGCTTGTTCCGAAGGCCTCAACTCTATTCTTTCCATATTAATATAACACAAATGAAAAAGCACTTTAATATAAGGGAACAGTTTTACCTTACAAAATATAGTAGTTTTAAAGTTGGTATACAAATGTACTTTCATAATATAATTTTCTTTTTTTTTTCCCCAAAATGCATAATAATTTAAATATGGTAAGCCTTTTTTCTTTAGCAAACCAACCTTTTCTTGTAACCCCTTTTAATCAACATCAACCCACCACCATATAACCATATTACTTCCTGCAACTAGGTTAAATTTGGCTTGTGCTCATGCGGTTCCTGCTCCTTCGACAGCTCCTCCATGAGCAACTTTTCATTCTTCCTTTTGAAGTTCCAAGTTTCCTCAAGTGTTTCCAAATTTCTGACATGAAATGAAGATGAAAGACTCAATTTTGAAGCTATTAAGGTCGAAGGTGCAGCTTTCACATGGCTAGGAGAAAACGGAAGAAGAAGCGTTTTTTTGTTTTTTTTTTTTTTTTTTTATAAATAATATAACTTTAAACAAAGGGCTTGTGATTTTGTCCAAAATCTCCTCATTCCAAAATAAAAGTTTTTTTTTTTTAATATATATATTATAATTATGTTTCAAAACAATTTGAAACTGATTTGCAAGCAATAGTAGAATTGGATCATTAGTATTAAGCACCCCTCCCCCAAAAAAAAAAATTAGCAGTATGTTTTATTCTCTAATTTTGTACTCATACCTTGACTACCCCATCCACGATATAATTAACCAAAGATTAGTTAGTTTAGTGGTTAAATATTGATATCTTTTAACTAAAATTTTAGATTGTGTTTTGCATATAGAGAAAATTATGTATTGAGAGAAAATTATATTTTAAGAGTTTAATTTATTCAAATTGAATTTAATCGAATTCAACGTAATTACTAAACTATGATTTTTTTAAAAAAAAAATTCACAACATAATTAAATGAGCATGATGGGCAATGATGGTAGGTGAAAATCTGATAACACTATTTTTGTACATTTGAATTATATTATTTTTCACATTTGTTTATATATTCTAGAATTGATTTGAATCATATTTTAGTAATTTATATTGATTTATTTTCGTGACCATTAACTTAGGAAGTAAATTTGTTATTTTCGGATTGAACAGATAGCATTCAGTATTTTGGTCATAAATTTTTACTCCAATATTTGATTCAGGTAATTCTTGCGGCGTTGGAAAGAAGATTTTGAACCTACAATCTTATGAAGACCTCAGAGGCTGGGTCAGATAAGAAGACGTCCAAAAATTGAGTCGAAATTACTACAGTACTGGAAAATGAAAACTAGGAATGAAAAAGAAAATAAGTTTCAGAAATTATTCAAATTGAAGAAAAGAGAATTTTCAAGTATTTGAAAAATTAGAGATCATCATCAAGCAGTAAGAGAGAGTTTTCAAATCAAATTTAAAATCCAAACTTCCAAAATAGTCCAAATTGCTAATTTTTTTTTCCAGAGTTTTCACTCCTATATATAGTATTGCTTGAGCAGTCACAAGGGGTCTCATTCATGCACATTTTTTCCCCTAATTTTCTCTCATTCTTCCCCCCATTACAAATCCTAACAGCCATAGCTTTTGTCTTCGACATCCATGTTCATGCATTCAAAGGTTGTAATATTTTCTTTTACTTTCTTATTTTTTTTTCAATGTTTAGCTAATTTTATTGTTTCTAGAACTCGATGGATTTTATTTTTTAATTAATACATGACTTGATTTGATTTATTTTCTTAAATTTTATTAGCATAATTATTATTTTAATTAGATTTTATTGTTGTTCTTAATGTTTCGAATGTTTTTGGGCCCGACGTTTTGATAATTTGAGATTGAGTGCATGTATGATCAATATAATTGCACAAGATTAGTCCGAAGAATAAAAAATCCATATGAAATTATGAGTATGACCATTAAATTAATTTCATATTAAGGGAAACCTTAATTTATAGATTTTCACAAAACTTAATACAGTTTGATTTAATCGAAATTGCATGACTATTGGATTTCGATTAGTCGAATTAGGGATTAATTGCATGACCATTGAGTGAATCTAATTTAGAAAAATCTGTTATCATCAATAATAAATAATTAGCCAATAAATTTAGGAATTGAAGAGATTTGACTGTGTAAAAAGATAAAAATAAATAAAATCGATATCCTAAACTTTTTATCACATTAGACTTTCGTATTTTAAATCTTATTTTTAGTAGTTTCTAAAATTTTCATCACTTAATTTGATTTATTCAATTTAGATTAGAGTTATTCATATTTGATAATATAAAATATACTCGTGGAATCGACACTTGTTCTACACTATATACAATACTCGATTAGGGTGTACTTGTCTGAAATTGTGATATACCTAAATCGCGTAACAAGTTTTTAGCACCGTTACCGGTGATATTTTTGTATATCAATCAGGATAATCTTGTTTGAGATTGAAATTTGTTATTTTTTGTTTATATTAGGATTTATGTTGAGTAGTTACTATTTTAAATTCTGTTTTTGGAATTTTGATGGGATATTTTGGGAATTTTTAGAGTTTTATAACAATTTTGATTAAGGGTCAAGTGATCATTTGTTTCAAAGGTTTTTGGCCTTATGAGTAAAGCTCATGGCTTTGCCACGAGCATCGCCCTATCTCACTTAAATTCCATTGTTATGATAGATTTTTTTTTTTAATTTTTTAGTGATTTTTTTAATTTTTTAGTTTACTGTTTAGATATATTTTGTTTATTCGTTTGCTGTATTTTTGTGATTTCCATTCATATATAGGTAATTTAGATTTATTAGAGTGGTTTCTATAATTTATTTTGAAAATTTAATTTCGTGCTATTTTTATGTCCGTACAGGGTTTATGCTGAGATCGACAAACTTTGATCTAGTCAAATTAGATCCTGAAATAGAGAAGACTCTCAGAATTAATCATAGACAAGTTAAAGAAGAACAGGAGTTTGAGGTAGCAATGGACTAGGAAAATAAAGCAATGAGGGAGTTTTCTATGCCTAGATTTCAAAATATACAAACTAATATTGTACGTCCTGTAGTTGAGACTAATAATTTTGAACTAAAATCTAGTTTTATTGGTATGATACAGGCTGATCAATTCGGTGAAGAGACCTTTGAAGACCTAAATAGCCATCTAAAGAATTTTCTAGAGATTAGCAATACTATCAAACTAAATGGGGTGAGTCCATACGCCATAAAGTTACGCTTATTTCCTTTCTCTCTTAGGGGAAAGACAAAAGTATGATTTAACTCATTCCCTCCTAATCATTTCACGAATTGAGAAAATCTGTCTCAAGCATTCTTAGCCAAATACTTTCCACCGGGTAAAACTGTTAAGTTACATAATAATATCACTAGTTTTAGGTAATTTGACGGTGAATCTTTATATTATACTTTGGAACGTTTTAAGAATTTGATTAGAAAGTATCCATATCATGATTTTATACCTGATTGATTAGTCTTCCAAACATTTTATGGAGGTTGTTTACAATCTGTTAAGATTACCATTGATACTGTGACTGGAGGGCATTCATGAGTAAATCATATAATGAGATATGTGCATTATTAGATGATATGGTTTAAATCAATACGATTGGTCTAATGAACATGAAAACCCTAGGCAGAGAGCTGTGCATGAAGTTGATAATTTTACCATACTGAATACGAAAATTGACTCTTTGATTAATTGTATGAAAACTAATCAATTTAGTGTTGTGAGTAACCAAATCTTATATTGCAATTCTTCCGGTGAATCTACTCACTTGTCTTTTGAGTATCTACAGGTGTAGCAAGCGAATTATATTTCTAACTATGACAGACCTCAGAATAATCCCTATTCAAATACATACAATTCTAGGTGGAGAAACCACCCTAATTTTTCATGAAGTCAAGTGACACCGCAAAGACCAACCAATCCACCAGGGTTCAACGCAATTTCACAGCCAATTCAAAGGGAAAATAAGGTATCATGGGAGTTGGCAATCGAACAATTGCCAACAGCAACTAATGAGAGGTTTGAAAGACTCGAAAATAAGATTGACCAATTATCTAACACCTTTCATTCTTGTCTGCCAGGTAGGTTGTCAAGTGATATAGAGAAAAATCCGAGAGAGCAAATCAAGACAATCACATTTAGAAGCAGAAAAGAATTGCAAGAGGGGCCAATTGAGTCCAAAAATGAAAGAGTGGAACAAGAAGCCAAGAGAGAGATCAAACAGTCCATAGATGAGAAGTCCATGGTAGTGAAAACAGAATAGGAAAGTATTTCTTTGAGTAAATATAAGCCTCCTATCTCTTTTCCTAGTTGTCTTTTACAAGCAAATGTAGAAAAATAGTTTGAAAAGTTTTTAGAAGTTTTTAAAAAACTACATATTAATATTCATTTTTTGGATGAAATTAGGAAGATGCTAAAGTACGGGAAGTTCCTAAAAGACGTGATTTTAAACAAGAGGAAATTAGATGACGTTTCGACAATCAAACTCACAGAGGAGTGTTTTGCAATCTTACAAAGGAAGCTGTCACCAAAACTAAAAGATCCAGGGAGTTTTTCTATCTCTTGCATCATCGGTTCTACTGAGTTTTCTGATATTTTATGTGATTTAGGTACTGAGTCAATATTATGCCATACTATGTGTTTTTGAAGTTAAGGTTAAAAGAATGTAGATCTACTAATATTTCATTGCAATTAGCTAATAGGAGTATTAAGTATCCAAGAGGCATAGTTGAGGATATGCTTGTTAAAGTTAATAAGTTTATTTTTCCTGTTGACTTTGTTGTATTGGATATGGATTCTGATGATGAGGGTATTTCACTGATATTAGCTCGACCTTTTCTGGCTATTGCTCATGCTTTGATTGATGTGCATGCTGAAAAAATGATGTTGAGAATCAATGATGAGAAAATTAAGATCGATGTTTTCAATCATATGAGAAATTTTAACAAGCATGATATTTTCAGAATTGATTGCATCGATAAAATTACTGAATATGATTTTAATTTCTTTTATTCTAGTGATCCTGTTGAAAATTGTATCACTAGCTCTTTGCATAAGAATGATGAGTTTCTAGATGATAAGCATGTTGATACATGTGTTCTTTTAGATGTAGGTTTATGCAATGATTTAACACAATTTGAGAAGTTATTGAGTGTTGAAGAAAGAATTAACAAACCGTAGCAAACTGTTCAACCATCTCTGAACCCGAATTCAAATATCTTCCTTCTCATTTAAAATATATCTTTTTAGATGATTCTTCGAATTTTCCAATAATTATATCTTCTGATCTGACAGGTTTTGAGAAAAAAAACTACTGTGAGTGTTGCAAGAACATAAAAAGGCAATAGGGTGGACCATCGCCGACATCCATGGCATAGACCTTACGATCTGCATGCATAAAATTTTGTTGGAAGAAGGGTTCAAGACCACGGTTCAACCACAAAGGAGGCTAAACGAGCATCTTAAAGAGTTAGTGAAGAAAGAGATCATTAAATGGCTTAATACAGGTATTATCTTTCCTATCTCAGATTCTGTTTTGGTAAATCCTCTGTAAGTTGTGCCTAAAAAGAATGAAACTATTGTGGTTGAAAATGATAAAAATGAGTTGATTCCTACATGTATAGTCATGGGTTGGAGGGTTTGCATAGATTATAGGAAGCTAAATGATTCAACTAGGAAAGATCATTTTCACCTCCCCTTTCTTGATCAACTTGTTGAGAAAATTGGCTGATTATGCATTTTATTACTTCTAGATGGTTTTTTTGGTTATCTACAAATTGTCATTGATCCTGCTGACCAAGAAAAAACCATATTCACATGTCTATATGGTACCTTTGCATTTAGACGCATGTCTTTTGGTCTTTATAATACTCCTGTTACTTTTCAGAGATGTATGATATCTATTTTTGTTGATTTTATTGATGATTTCATGGAGGTTTTTATGGATGACTTTTCTGTATTTAGTTTCTCCTTTGATAATTATTTAAACAATTTAGAAAGGGTTTTAAAGAGATGTGAGGAAACCAATTTAGTACTCAATTGGGAAAAATGTCATTATGTCGTTAAGGAAGGTATAGTTTTGAGACATAAGGTGTCTTGAAGGGGAATAGAGGTCGACAGGGCAAAAATTGAACAAATTAAAAAACTTTCTCCCCCTAAATCATTAAAAGAGATTAGAGTATTTCTAGGGTATACAGGTTTTTACCATAAATTCATTAAGGATTTTTCAAAAATTGTTAAATCTCTAATCAATCTTTTAGTGAAAGATACACCTTTTTTGATTGATGATTCATCCTTGAATGCCTTTCAATGCCTGAAGTTGAAATTGATTGAGGCTCCTATTATGTAGCCACCTAGATAGGATTTGCATTTTGATATTTATTTAGATGCTAGTGATGACACTGTAGGTGTAATCTTGAGACAAACAGTAGATAAGAAATTTCATGTTATATATTATGCGAGTAGGACTATGAATGAGGCACAGAAATTATACACCATTAATGAGAAAGAACTATTTGCTGTTATTTTTTTACTTGAGAAATTTCGATCTTACTTGTTGTTATCCAAGATTGTGATCCATAGTGACCATTCTATACTTAAATATCTGATTTCAAAGAAAGATGCAAAATCTAGATTGTTGCATTGGATCCTTTTATTGTAGAAATTTGATATTGAGATAATATATAAAAAGAGAGTAGAGAATTCAGCCGCTGATTTATCTTGATTGGATGGAGATTTTGTTGAAATAATGCTTGAATATCCTTTAAATTATTCTTTTCTTGATGAACATTTATTCTCTATTAATCCCGCTCCCAACTATTGGTATGCTGACTTTGTTAATTATCTTGCTTGCAGGGCTATACTAGAAAGAATCAAAGGGCATCAGAAAAAGAAATTCATGTATGATCTACACCACTATTTTTAGGATGAGTCTTACTTGTACAAGGTTTGTTGTGATGGTATCCTTAGGAGATGTGTTCTCTAGCAAGAGGTAAGTAGCATCTTAGCTTTTGTCATGATAAAGAGGTTGGTGGTCACCATGGTCTTTCTCGTACAACAACTAAGGTATTTCAATCTGGTTTTTATTGGCCCACTTTATTTAAAGATGCTCATTCTTATGTCCGTGCATGCAATCAATATCAGAGAACTAGAAATATTTCTGATTGTTATAAGATGCCCTTGAACAATATTTTAATTGTGGATATTTTTTATGTTAGGTATTGATTTCATGGGTCCGTTTTCAAAATTTTGTCAAAATGAATTTATTCTTGTTGTTGTGGATTGTGTAAGTAGGTAGAAACAATTGTATGTGTAAAAAATGATTCTAAAACGGTGTGCAAGTTTTTAAAGAAAAATATATTTTCCCGTTTTGATATTCCTAGAACTATAATTAGTGATGGAAATTCACATTTTCGTAAAGATTTTGACAAACACTTAACTAAATATGGTGTTATTCACAAAGTCGCTACCCTTTACCATCCCCAAATTAGTGGACAAGTTGAGATTTAAAATCAAGAGTTGAAAAGCATTTTAGAAAAAATTGTAAGTCTTTCTCGTAAAGATTGGTCCAGTAAGTTAGATGATATGCTTTGGGCATATAGGACTACATATAAGTCTCCAATTGGTATATCATCTTATCGTTTGGTTTTTGGTAAGGCTGTCATTTATCCATTGAGATAGAGCATAAGGCATATTGGGTAATGAAGTATCTAAATTTTGATTTATCTTTTGCAGGTAAAGAGCGAAAATTGCGATTGAATGAGTTAGATGAGTGGTGGAATGCAGCATATGAAAATGCTAGAATCTATAAGGAAAGAACAAACGTATGACATGATGCGAGAATTAAGAAGCGAGAATTTGAGGTTGGTGACAAAGTTTTAGTTTATAACTCTCGTTTGAGACTTTTTCTAGGAAAGTTGAGATCAAAATGGTATGGACCATTTATCGTCACACAAGTATTCCCATATGTAGTTGTGGAGTTTTCATATGAGCAAGGTGAGAAATTTAAGGTTAATGGGCAGTGTCTGAAAATCTATGAAGAGGGAACCAATCCAAAAGATGATCTGCCATTTTTCTCAATAATACATGAGTTTGATAAATCATTTGCACGAGAGGGAAGAAGTCAAAAAGAATGCTACATTTCAAGGGGGTCTTCTATTTTCTTTTCTTTTATTTTATTTATTTTTCACATTGAGTATAATGCTTAATTTAAGTGTGGGGGAGATATGCATGCATAGGCTTCATTTTTTTCATAACAATTTGAGTGCTGAATTTTTACTTCGTTCTAAAAAATTTTTGCTGAATTCTTCCATACCAATGAAAATTTTTCTTGAGTTTCTAACCCTTATGTGTTACTTGTGTTGAATTAGGTTGTACGAAAGATGATTATATTAGTAACTATTTGGTATATGATTAACTATTCATTTTCTTATGGTTGATTTGAGAGATAGAACACGCAAAATTTGACACAAAATTACTTACTTAGTGAGGATTTGAGGCTTAAAGAGCAATTTCTTGCTCTCATTCTTTTTTTAGCATATATCACATATGAGTTGATCATTTTAGTTATATATTTTGAGACCATATTCTTGATTCTCATACACCAAAATGATTAAGGCACCTAAGGTGACACAAGTTTAACTTTCGAAAAATATCATCCCTATCATATTATCGCTTAGTTAACCCATTTGAATCTAAACATTTTTTTTCTTTAATGACTTACATAATTTATCCCATGACTCTCATTCTTTCTAACTCCAGAGTTTGAATCCCAATTTACTAATATACTTATATTTGTCTCTCAAATGGCTGGCCCTAAATTTTGAGATTAAGGTTCAAGTTATTGTTGTTGATATTCATTAAAAAAAAAACCAGCACAAAAAATAAGAAGAAAAAATTGCTAGTTGAAAAAAAAGAAAAAAGAAAAAAAGGGAAAAAGAAAAAAATGGATATTTTTCCTTCTTGATATTGTTCACTCTTACAGTAAAAGTTCATTATATTGTTCTTTACTTTGAATAACTGATATATCACATTACATATTCGTAGTTGGAGTTAGTATTATATTGTCTTGATGTAAAAGATATTATATTTTGATATTTAAGTATTTCTAGTGAATCATTTTAACCTTACATTTATCCATTATCCTACACTTTACTCTAACTCTATTACAACCTAATAAAAGACATTTTGATTGATGTATGGATTTTATATTTAAGTAGTGAAGATTTGATATATGAGGAAAGTTATGATAATATCATCTCATTATATCGATTTTAGTGATACTCATACCATTACATATATTGAGTGCTTGAGTTGTTGAATAGTATTTCTCTTCATTCTATTGAGTGAACCAACTGTGAACATATTTGAATTTTGCATTATTCTTGATTTCAATAAGACTATAGGAGATGCAATGGCTTTTCAAGTATTAAATGTTGTGAAATATTAATTGTCTTGATTGTAATTCCGGTTTGACCTTGTTGTACGCATGGTTAGGGACTTGGCAAAAATTGAATTGAATTTGGAAGGGAATTATTTTTGCTTAAAGATAAGCAAACATTCAAGTATTGGAGTATTTGATAACGATATTTTTGTACAATTGAATTACAATATTTTTCGCATTTATTTATTTGTTTTAGGATTGATTTGAATCATATTTTAGAAATTTATATTGATTTATTTTCGTGACCATTGACTTAGGAAAAATGAAGCAAATTTACTATTTTCGGATTGGACAGACAACATTCAGTATTTTTACCATAACTTTTTGCGGTGTTGGAAAGAAGATTTCGAGCCCTACAACTCTTATGAAGACTTTAGAGGCTGGTCAGACCAGAAGACATTCGAAAATTAAATCGAAATTATTACAGTGTTGGAAAACGGAAATTAAGAATGAAAAAAGAAACAAAATACTATAATTTTGGAATTACCTTGCTAGTAATTTCAGAAATTATCCAAATTGAAGGAAAGAGAATTTTCAAGTATTTGAAAAATTAAAGATTATTATCAAACAGCAAGAAAAAGTTTCCAAACAAATTTAAAGTCTAAACTTCCAAAATAGTCCAAATTATTAAATTTTTTCTAAGTTTTTCACTTCTATATATAGCATTACTTGGGCAGCTACAGGGGGTCTCATTCATACACGTTTTTTCCCTAATTTTCTCTCATTCTTCCCCCATTACAAACTCTAGCAGCCATAGCCTTCATCTTCAACATCCATATTCGTGCATTCAATGATTGTAATGTTTTCTTTTACTTTTTTATTTTTCTTTTCAATGTCTAGCTAATTTTATTATTCGTAAGACTCGATCAATTTTATTTTTTGATTAATACATGACTTGATTTGATTCTTTTTCTTAAGTTTTACTGGTATGATTATTATTTTGATGAGATTTTATTGTTGTTCTTAATGTTTCAAACGTTTTTGGACTCGACGTTTTGATAATTTGAGATTGAGTGCATGTATAATCAATATAATTACACAAGATTACTCAGAATAATAAAAAATCCATATGAAATTATGAGCATGACCATTGTATTAATTTCATATGTGGAGATTAAGGGAAATCTTAATTTACAGATTTTTAAAAAATTTAATACAATTTGATTTAATCGAAATTGCATAACTATTGAGTTTCGATTAGTCAAATTAGGGATTCATTGTATGACCATTGAGTGAATCTAATCTAAAAAAATTTATCATTATCAATAATAAATCATTAACCAATAAACTTAGGGATTAAAGAGATTCGACTGTATAGAAAGATAAAAATAAATAAAATCGATATTTTAGTGTTTTTATCATATTAGGGTTTTGTATTTTAGATTTTGTTTTTAATAGTTTCTAAAATTTTTCCCACTTGATTTGATAAGTTCAATTTACATTAGTGCTATTCATATTTGGTAGTATAAAAAATTATTGTGAAATCGATATTTATTCTGTACTATACATAATACTCAATTAGAATATTTTTATCTGAAATCATGATATATCTAAATTGTATAACAAAATCATACTTTTTTTTCCCTTTCTAATAGCCTATTGACCCATCCACTAATAAGTGGAAATATTCGTAAGAGCAAGGAAAATGGCAGAAGCAATAATGTTCTTTGCAAGGAGTTTTATGCTGATAATGATGAATGTAATTGATCCGCCTGCTCAATTCAAATAGTTATTTAATCTTTCTCAAGACACAATAAAGACGATATTTATTTATTTGATATTTATAATCGGTCATGTGAGATAATAATTTTGATACTGTTAATTAGAAAAATAATTTAAAAAATAATTTTTTTTATTACAATAAAAATTTAAAATTATTATTTCGAATATAGATTTTAAGTATTAATCGAATGACTAACATAATCCGTAGAACTCCAAAATTAAAAATAATTATACAAAAATTATTTTAATTTTTAATTTTAATATTTTCCCAAAAAGGCATAAAGACGAAACTAACCTTTTGGTCGAGCGGGGGTAGGCCTCACATCGCGACCATGTCAACGCCACTATTTTGAGAATTAAGAAGCCACGTGGTCCAACTGGCTTACGCCAAGTGTTAATACAAAACCAGACCTTTTGGAGATCGAGCGCTCGCTTGACCAACTTAAACCCAATAGATACAGTACTTAACCGCCTCGACTTCTTCACTCTCTCTCTCTAGAGAATGAGAATGGGATCATCCATTGAGGAATTCTTGGAGCAGTGCAAGCAGTCAGGAGATGCGGCATACAGTGCATTCAGATCAGTTTTGGAGAAGCTTGAAGATCCGAACCCTCGAACCGAAGCTCGAATTTTCTTGTCTCGTCTTCAGAAACGCTTCGACTCTCCAGAATCATGTGATCAATGTTTCCAAACCTTCCATTTCCGCATCCATGACATTTTTCTCGAGCAATACGAAGGTCTGTCTAGATTCCTACCTCTCTGTGACTAGAATTCCATCAGTATTTTATCAAATTTTGAGATTTTTGATTTCGATTCTCAGATCAAGTTTATTCGACCAGTATATTCTTGTTTGGCTTCACTAAGCCGTTAATTACGCAACAAATTTTGTTTTGACCATTTCTTTAATCAGCTTTTTGTACTTTCTAGGAAGTGGATTTCCCCTTTTTTGGAAGCTTATGTGGGTATTCCGAGAATTTGTTAATTTTTTTGATTTTAAAATTTAATAAAAAGTCTGGGATTTTTTTGTCTTCATTTGTAGTGGTGCATGAGCTAATCTGGCTTCTTTTTATGCATTTTTGTTGTGATTAATAAATGATGACACTGAATATGATTGCACGTTGGAGTCTCTGGAAATGTGCCAATAATTCTCTCTCTCTCTCTCTCTCTCTCTCTCTCTCTCTCTCGGGAGCTCTCAATTTGTTTGAGCAATAATATTAGATGGATGGCCAAAATGATAATAATGATGGACTAAATGGACAACAACATAGGATCTGGTAAATTTGGTTTACCTGGTTTATCTAGCATTACATTGTATTGGGTGGTGTTTGGTATTCCAACATATTGGTGCTACATAGCTTTGATCATATGCAACTAAAAAAGAAATTACTGCGATTTTTGTTCGTAAATTAGCTTTTTCTTCATTATCACATAGTGTACATTTTTCTTATTTCACTCATATTGCTTGAGGGTAAGTTTGGCTCGCGAAGGGGGATGGGGAGATTTATTTTACCTGATAGAAATAAATTGATTTCCTTTATTTTTGTTTGGTAGGGATGGAAAGGAAGGAAATAGGCAGTATTTTTTTTTTATTTGGTTGGAATAAAAAGTGGAAGGAAATAACACTAATTTTATTATTATACACTTGTAAAATAATATTTTTAATATTTCTCATCATATTTTTTTATTTTTTAATTTAAAATATTTTTCTAAAAATATAATTTTTTCTAAAAAATAGTTACTAATTATATTTTTCTTATTTTTATAAATTATTTTTATTATTATTTTATATTAAATAAGATTGGAATATTAATGTAAAAAAAAAAGTAAAATTAGAAAAATAATTTGTTTAATAAAATTGATAAATGAAATTAAATTTTATTACTTTATATTAAATAAAATTGAAATAAAAAAGGATAATTTTGTAAATATGAAAAAAGGGTAAGGACAAATTTGTTCAAAAATCTCATTTGCTTCCATTTTTGTCTACTTTAGAATGGAAATGATTTCTTAAAGGAGAAAAAAAGGGATTACACCCAATTTTTACTTCTCCTCCATATTTCCTTCCTTACCAAACGAGTGAAAAGTGCTATTTTCTTCAACTTTTAATTCCCCTCCCCTTTTCATTTTGCTTTTCACCCCAACCAAATTACCCCTGGATCTTGGCCTTGTTGGGCTGGTGTGCTTATTTCTATGCATATGACCTAGAACAGTAATTATTTGATAATTCCTGTCAGAGTCACATGATTGGATGGAACCTTTTAATCATGCACTCACATTTTCCAAAGATTGGATATCCTTCTTGCATTCTCTGAGCACCTTTCAGCTGCCCACTTGACTCAGTAATCAATCAGTCTGACCTCTATTTTAATTCTGATTTCCCCTTATAACAAATGTATGTGTGTTTTTTTTTTTTAAATATTTATTAAACATAATTTCATCATTCATCGTCTACAAGAAGGATTTTCTTCTAGGGTCATTCTAATTCTGACAAGCAGTACATAAGTTGGATTCTCTTAATAAATCTATGAGGTGCTCTGGCAAGCTTCCCAAAGTATTGTGCATGTTGAATGATTGACCTTAATAAGTAGGCAAAACGTTAATCTCTGTGTTTTAAGCAAGAGTTACCAAGTTATTTTTCTTCTTTGGATGACTATGACTAACAATACTTTTAACATTTGTTATCTTTTTTAACCCTTTATCTAACAAGATTTGTATCCTTTTTCTTGTATTATTATTCTTCTCTCCATACCAATCATATGTTCTTTTCCTATTAAAAAAGGAAAAAATTTCAAGGTATGTAATTTTTATGTTCGGTACATCTAGTGTACCAAATATTATTGTTTTCTTAAGTTTTCTATGGTGACTATTAGTATTTTCATGATCCAAGGTGCTAGGAGAACCCTGCAGAAGCTGATTTAAACTCTTGTTAACAGCAGAACAAGTGCATAATTATCTTTTAACTTGTTGGTGGTGTAAATTTCTGTAAGAGGACAAGATAACTGAACCAGGCACACTTATCATGCACTTTGCAAAGCACACCAACAATCAATTACAATTTTTCTTTTTCTTTTTTCGGTCAATATGCTTGTGCTTAAATGGAAGTACTTGTTGGGGAAATTTGTACCCTTACAAGACTTTCTTTTTGTTGTAGGTTTATTCTTAGTTTTACTAATATTATTATCTTTTTTGAAGAATCTCTAACCATCTCAGTTGTTTCCTTCTGGTTTGACCTCATTCAAGCTTTCTGGTCCATGATCTCGATTTGAGAATCACACCATCTCCTTTGAATGAAGTTAAAATTCAAATCTCGTCAGTGATAGCTTGTTTTGTTTCCATGTAAAATAATATTCATGGTCTTTAAGATTTCTCTTTGTCAATGTCAGGCTATAAGGGGAGGAAAAAATTAACAATGATGGTGATCCCCAGCATTTTTATTCCAGAAGACTGGTCTTTCACTTTCTATGAAGGATTAAATTGGCATCCTGACTCTATCTTCAAGGACAAGACTGTTGCTGAACTCGGTTGTTGAAACGGATGGATAACCATTGCAATCGCTGAAAAGTGGTCTCCTTTAAAGGTTTAGTTTTCTTTATTATCCATCTTGATGATCCTGCATGCAGACATTGTGACTGCTTTAAAATTTATATAATCCAGATGGTCTTTTGATGTGTCTTTGTAGAAAGGTGATAGAATGCATGAAAAGCATCATAAGTTCATCCTGTGTTTGTTAAATGATCAAAAGACTAGTTCATTATCCAATCTGTCTTGCTAAATGGAGTGTTCTTTTTAAATCACCTTATCTAATTTGCAGGATCACCTTATCTAATTTGCAGGTATATGGTCTTGACATTAATCCAAGAGCAGTCAAAATTTCCTGGATAAATCTATACTTAAATGCTTTGGATGAGAATGGTCAGCTTATTTATGATGAGGAGAAGAAAACTCTGCTTGACAGAGTGGAGTTTTATGAGTCTGATTTGCTAGGTTATTGTAGAGATCATGGTATAATGCTTGAACAAATTGTAGGATGCATACCTCAGGTAATCTCTGAACTTGATAAAAGAATCTGTAATTTTTGATCACGGATATTCTTGATTCAAGGCACCAAAGGGATCTTTTTGCAAGATAGCATAAATAAGATTCATAACCTGGGAATGTGTGTTCCGTTCAATCACAGACTTATCATATTCCCTGTCCTCTGTTTCTTGTGCTTTTGCAGATTCTAAACTCAAATCCAGATGCAATGTCCAAGATGATCACTGAAAATGCAAGCGAGGAATTTCTGTACTCATTGAGTAATTATTGTGCGCTCCAGGTTGAGAACACTTCAATTTTTTTTTTAATTTTTTTTTATATAATTTTTTGATCTATCCAAATATTATTTTACTATGGCACAAATTTGCAAAGTTTCATCATGTAAACAATTATGTCTTATAAGAACCAAATAATATGGGCATTACGATGCAAGTTTTCATTCGATACATTTTAAGATTCTGATAGGTCATTACTAAAACTTACTGCAATTCCAGGGTTGAAATTCTATGAGAGCCTGATGTGCTGTTCAGCTGACACTGGATTAGTAAATGTCATTATTGAAATTAAAGTGATTCTCTGCACACAAAATTTTCTTTCCTGGACTGAATGAGCTAAATGTGATTGATGGCATTAGACCAACAAAGATTTCTCATATTTTCAATTAAAAACAAAAGGGAAGATCATTACTCCAAAAAACTTCGTCAGTAACAGTTTCTCTATTTCATATATAATAGAAGACCATTATGGACACGCTAGAAGGGAGAAAATAGTAAGACAGTGTGTTTATATAAGATTGTCATAACTTTGGTCTAGAATGATGAAGTTGAGCACTGAAAGTTCATTCATTCTCTATTTCATGTTTAATCCTTCTAAATCATATATCATTGCCCACTTGAGGCAATTTAATGTAGTGTTAGTCCATTCTATACTCTTTTACTTGACATTTCTCTCATGTATCAAAACAATGTGTAATGCCTTTATCTTCATAGGGCTTTGTTGAAGATCAATTTGGTTTAGGTTTAATTGCTAGAGCAGTAGAGGAAGGAATAGCTGTCATCGAGCCTATGGGTATCATGATATTCAACATGGGAGGCCGTCCTGCACAAGGGGTTTGTAAACGTTTATTTGAACGCCGGGGTTTTCATGTTAACAAGCTGTGGCAGACTAAAATTATTCAGGTGTGCATCAGCCCTTTAATTAGCTCTTGGGGATGTCAATCATCTTTGACTCTATGATGTCATGCTTTATTCAAATATCTTTATTTTAAAAAAGAAGGCCGAAAAGGAAAACATAAGGGTCACTCAATTCTTAAAAACATCCCACCAGGCATGTCATGTCTGGGATTGAGCCCAAGACCTCAAGTTATGCAAGTGACTTTGTCTTCAGACTGTTTGCAAGAATTTGACTACATTTGCCTTATTTCCTTTAGAAGTCTGGATGTTTGAAAATGTTGGAAGCTATAATCGCCAGAGAAAAGAGCAAACCAATTAAGCCAATAACTCATCCAAACTCTGATCACCAGGGAAAAAAAAATGGTAAAATAAAGGACAGGGAAGACAGGCAGTCAGAACACTCTTTTCTCCGCATATATTTTCTCAATCAAGTAGGATGACAAAAACTGGGTCTACGCTCGAATTGGTTTTTTCTCTCTTCTCCCTCCCGAGGATTGACTAGGCATGAGTTTTAGTTTTGTGAGATGTTTGGTTTCAAGACAATCATCAAACAGGATCCGTCTGATGATGTGTCTGGGCAAAAAACTCCCATCATTCGGAGCATCTGCACTAGTTGTTCCTTTCAACTAATTAAATATATGATAAAGAAATAAAAGAAGTTTTGGTTTTTAGAGTACCCTTTCATGTATATCTATCTGTGCTGCATTATCATCGTTCCTGTTTGCATTGGCATTACATATTTTCTTGCTCATAAATCTCTTTTTTTGTACATATTCCCTGCGCTGTATCATATGCTATAAATCTGTATATGTATGGATCTGGTTGAAGCATACTTATGTGCATGCCTGCCTGCATGCATTATTGAAAGGGATGCTTTTTCTTGATAAAATTGGCCATTTACTAGGGTTTAGCATGGATGTTGATAAGTAGAGAGGTCTACCATGATTATTTGGATAAATTACAGCTTTGGTTCATAAAAGTGTATTTTATTTTAATTGATTTTTGCTAAGTAAACAACAAGAAACTAGTGACAGAAAACAGACAGAAAACATGAGAAGACTGAGGACTACAATCAAAAGCCCATGAATCCAGAACAGCCAGAGGCAACATCTCCAAAGGCACCTAGTCCGCAAGGCTAACAATTCGAAAAGGTTGCCAATTTATCTGACTCATGACTTATGAGCTAAAGGATTAGCCTCTCTCCTAATATGGGAATCATAAAAGGGTAAAGTAGCATGAAAAGAGGATGCCAACTGCCTGTCTTCCCTATACTTTTTGTCCATGCAAGTGAAGTTCCTATTTCATCCTAAGCGATCAAGCACTAAATTAAAACATGGGAATGGATAACAGAATTTGGTGGGTGTAATGCTGAAGTACATAGAGTAAAATATCCTATTAAAAATCGACTTCATCAGGCCCACACTAAATCCTATGTGGGAAAGTCAGTATATCAAATTCTTTTAGGTTTTATCCTTCATTTCTATAGGATTACTTCGTGTCTTTGATTTGCTCGAGAAGGTGATGTATTTGTGTTTGTTCTCCCTCACAAGCATCTCTTTCTTTTAATATTTTTTTAGGTTGCTGACACTGACATTTCAGCCTTAGTTGAGATTGAGAAAAATAGTCCACACAGGTTCGAGTTCTTCATGGGCCTTACAGGAGACAAGACTGTTTGTGCTAGAACAGCATGGGCTTATGGAAAGGCTGGAGGTCGTATATCTCATGCTTTGTCAGTTTACAGCTGTCAACTTCATCAACCCATCCGCTGTTTTTGCATCAGAAAACCTATCATGCACATTGTAATAATGCAAAACTGAGTAAATTATTGGAGCAAATTGACAGGTGAAAAAAATTTTTGAGTTTCTCAAAAATGGCATCCAGGAGATTAGCAATTCTTTAGATTTATCATTTGAAGATGATTCTATTGCGGATGAGAAGATTCCATACCTTGCTTATCTTGTCAGCATATTGAAAGAGAGTCCATTCCTCCCATATGAGCCAACAGCTGGATCAAGACGCTTTCGTAATCTCATCTCTGGTTTTATGAAGACATACCACCATATTCCACTAAATTCAAATGTAAGAAAAGTTCTTTACATCTTAATAGTAGTGTAGTGATCCTCTGTTCAGCTGGTTTCACTGGAAAATGTGAATTATTATGGTCAAGAAGCCTTTATTGTTTGTTTGAGTAATTAATATTAGGGATTTGAGATATTCCCATTGACAACTGAAGTACAATGTGCATGGACATCTGTTATCTTAGTACCTAGATCGCTTCTGAGAATTGTACAGCTCAAAATAAAATTTTCATGTTATTTCATAATTAAAGATGCAGATTCGGACAAACTTTTTCCTACTCTATTCTCAGTTTTAGCTGATGTAAAATTTTAAAAAGTTATTTCAGCATTTTTGACTACATTTTTTGGCTATCTGATTTTGATTCATGATACCTCAGGTTTGTGCTCTTCTATTTAGATTGAACAACCTGTGAAATACACAATACCTTGAAAATAATAAGGGAGAAGTCTAGATCTTCCTTGGATTAGTTTTTATCAATTGCTGATTCTCAAGTGTGGTTTGTTACTTGAGATAACTTGTTTCATTGGTAGAGATAAGAATCTGCAACTCGTGAATAACGAAAATTTTCATTTTCCACCATCATACACTTTGGGCACTTAAATTATTTGATTAGCAGTGCACTTCTTATATTTACATTCTTTGGGCCTTAAATCTCTTTTTCAATTCTGTGCTAGAATGTTATTGTGTACCCTTCAAGGAGTGTGGCAATTGAGAACGCCCTTCGTTTGTTCTCCCCACAACTTGCTATTGTTGATGAACATCTCACTAGACACCTTCCAAGGAAGTGGTTGACATCTTTCCAGATTGAGGTATATCATGATTCCGATGCTATTAGATTTTCTTTTTCCTGTATCATTTCTTCTATAAGATGTTGAAATCTAAAATAACAAGTATTTATGTGTTGGACCAACAATTATTCTCAGATTTTCACAATTAATTTGGAATGACACATTATTTGTAATTCATGGATTTGCTTTACAAATCCTAATAGTTGCTTATGAGTTTTAAGAAATTATATCTCTATTTTTGATTTGTTTTCTTTCCAGATTCTTTCTTTCTCATTAGATAGTGTAGCTTCAGAAGTCTTCTGAAATAGTAACACCCTGTGGCAGATGGAAGATTCAACAGATGGAGTTATAAACGTGAAAAAAGTGATGGTGACCCGAGAAAGATGGATTTCACTAGAGTTGGATGTATATCCAGCTCAATCCTTAATGATAATCAATTTGTGTCATTTTGATATATCTCATTCGTGGGAAGTAATCTAGCAAGCACATGTATCATGGGAATCAAGAAATTCTCTTTAGTAGCAGAAATTTACAAAAGATACGGTTAACTGATAGCAGAAATTTACAAAAGATATGGTTAACTGTCTATCAGTTTCTAGTAAGTAATTAATCATGTTTCCTTGTTCTAGCTTGGTGAGCTTGAATATAAATAACAGTTTGAGAAGATTTTTATAGTTCTTGTTCTTTCCTGTGGGCTGGCTAAGATGATAAAAAAAAAAAGGAAAGACTTGAAAATATCTGGGCCAAATGAATTTGCAATAGCTGGCTGATCCTATTCGCAATCAATTGAACTCATGGATTTGCCTAGAAAAGTAGGTTCTCATCTCCCACCTCTTCAGCTGCAAAATAATGTTAAAGTTATGCAACTGAATTCTCCTTTAAGACATATGGAGAAGATAAGTTGCGTTCCCATGTTGATGGCTTCACATTCATTCTTGGATTACTAATATTTTATGTTTGAAAAAATGTGCATCCTTCCTTAAAATGATAAGCTGATGAAAAATTGTGTGTCCATATGTCACCCAATGTACATATGTACTTCAGTATGATGGCATACTATCTTTCCGCTCGATCTTCAAAATGAATAATATTGAAGTGTGATATGTTTCATTGCAGCTAGCAGCAACCGATCAGCCTTCAGAGGGTGCACTTACAGTCATTGAGGCCCCACGCCAGTCGGATTTGATGATGGAGCTAATTAAGAGGCTGAAGCAGCGGGTGGTAGTTACTGGGCTGGCTCATTTTGAGGCTGTTACTAGTTCAGCTTTTGAGCAACTTTTAGATATTACAAGGGAGATTGGATCTCGACTTTTCTTAGACATATCTGATTGGTTTGAGCTCTCCAGCCTCCTGAATTCCAATGGGGTCCTCAAATATCTTGCAGGACATCCCCTGCCATCACATGCAGCAATTATATGCGGGTTGAAAAACCAGGTGTTGAAATCTTTAAATTAAATCTACTGAAGTAGATTGAATAGGCTATGAGAAATAAATACTTTAAGCACTTCTCCTTCAGTTCGATTGATCCTTATAATAGTGTGAACAATGCCTATTTCTCTAAAATAAGTGATATTTTTTCTAGGTTTATTCAGATTTGGAAGTGGCTTTCATTATTTCAGAGGATGAGGCAGTCTTCAGAGCCCTCTCAGAAACTGTTGAACTATTGGAAGGAAACACTTCCCTAATAAGTCAAAACTATTATGGTTGCCTTTTCCATGAGCTTCTTGCTTTTCAACTTGCTGACCGGCATCCACTTGCTGAGGTTCGCCACTTCTATTTTTTGATTTTCTGTATAAAAGATAATTGTCTGTCTTTAGAATTTAATTGTTCTTCTTTTTTTTTCATTGTTTATCTTTTTAATGGTTTCTTTCTTCAAATACTTGAAAAATTACTTCTCTAATATTTTCTTTTATGCACAAGAAAAAAGGAGAGCCAATTTTCTTGTTAAGGAATATTTGCTAAGCCAACGTAAGAAAATTTCTTTTGTTGAATCCACTTGTATTTTATTCACAATTAAGAGCAGTAATGAATTTTGAAGAAGATGGGGGGGAAAAAAAGAAACAAGTATTATTTTTATTTTTTATTTTTTATTTTTATTTTTTCTTTCACGCCAGAGAGATCCAATAAGTGGTCCAGCTTTTCCTTTGATCTTGTAGAAGATTGCGGCACTTTGCTTGGACGTTAAGAACATAAAGATGATATGTTATCTTTAGGTACACCTGCTAGGGTATGAATAACCTTTTAGATAGTTCAACTGCTTTCACTTAAAATGCATAATCCAGATAAGAATTATAGATAGCTCTGCAGAAACAGATTCCGTTGTATCTACTGCTACTGTGGTCAACAATCTAAAGCTGCAGTTTTCTTATTTGTTAATTTTTCTTTTACTTATTTTACCTGTGCATCCTTCAGCGGGAAAGCAGCCAGGAAAAACCAGCAGAAGTGATTGGCTTCTCCAGCTTTGCTGTTTCAGTTTTAGACAGTGCTGAGTTATCAATTGATGAGGTTGGGAACTCTTCCCTAATTCACATGGATGTGGACCAAAGCTTCTTGCCCATACCATCACCCATCAAAGCTGCCGTTTTTGAAAATTTTGCCAGGCAGAACACAGCAGAGTCGGAAAGTGATTTGACAACCAGTATCAGACAATTTATGAGGAGCAAGTTCGGTTTCCCAACTGATAGCAGCACGGACTTCATATATGCTAACAACACACTATCTCTTTTCAATAAGCTGGTACAATGTTGTATCCAAGAAGATGGAACCTCATGCTTCCCTGCTGGTTCAAATGGGAACTATGTTTCTGCCGCCAAATTTGTCAAAGCTAACATTTTGACTATTCCTACCCAGTCTGAGCAAGGGTTTAAGCTGACAGGGAAGGTACTTGCAGATGCACTAGCCACAGTGGATAAACCTTGGGTGTACCTTTCTGGTCCAACGATCAATCCAACTGGATTGGTTTATAGTAATAAGCAGATTGAAGATATATTATCTGTTTGTGCTGAGCTTGGAGCAAAAGTTGTGATTGATACTTCTTTCTCAGGGCTGGAATTTGACTATGAAAACCACAGTGACTGGCACCTGGAAGAGAGTTTGAAAAAGCTGAAGTCTTGTGGAAAGCCTTCTTTTGAAGTGTCTCTTCTCGGAGGATTGTCTTTTGAATTGCTTGCTGGAGGTCTCCATGAATTTGGGTTTCTGGTTCTAAATCAACATGCTGTGGTTGATGCGCTCAACAGTGTTCCTAATTTAAGTAAACCTCACAGCACTACCAAATATGCTGTTACGAAGCTGCTTGCTCTGAAGGAGCAAAATGCTGGGGATCTAGCTGATGCCATTGTAGAACATAAAAAGATTTTTGGAAATAGAGCCAAACGCTTGCGGGGGGTTAATGATCATTTTTGTATTCCATTTATCACCTTATGTGCTTGTTGTCAGTCCTATTTTATAACCATGTTAATATATGGCAACTAGGTCTCTTATTTGTTGAACAAGATTAGACAACAAGAACTTGAGTTGTTCCGTTTTATTCATGTTCTCCCAAATTTTCCTTTCTTTGTCAAGTCCATCCCGTAACTCAGTATAATTTTATTGATTCAGTTCAGTCTTTTGGCCATGGTATTCACATGTTGGTTGTTTAAGCATACGACCCTTAAATACCGGCTCTCAAGCCACCATTTTCTATGTTTTCCATCCATCAGACTGCCACCAATAAATTGCCTATTTGAATCTTGTCATTCTTGATGCTAAAAGTCTTATCATACAATTTGATAAAATGTTTAGGGCTATGGTCTCTTCACTAAGAATGCGAGTCAGGTTTTTTGACAATGAAGGACCAAGTGCAGTTGATGATGAGCCTCAACTGCTGGTTGCTAGTAGTGAATACCCCTCATGCAACTAAAAAGTTGTTTAATGGGAGAAAAGGTCAGAGAGGCATTTGCACTTGAATAGAAGTGTGCCTTTGCCATTGTGTTATGAAATATTCCGGGAGCAATGGACTGGTGGATCTTCTACCATGCTAGCTTCTCTCACAATTTATTGTGCAAAGGCTTAACATTCCTTTCACCACTTTTAAAGAGCTCCTTTTAAGTTGGGAAAACTTAGTCCAACAGATCTTGCATAGGGCTTAAGATACATCTTACTTAAAAGACATCATTTTGGAGACTGCATATCCTTCTGAATGGTCTTTCTTGCAGACGACGTAATTCAAGGATAGCCAACCTCAGGTGAAACAGAGTTACCTGACCCTGGCATAGATTTTTTCCCTGGTTATGGATCAAACTCACCTAATCTCGAGATCATCTGATAAAAGGTTTGCAAAACGGAAACTGCATTGTAGCTGAAGAGTAGGTATATATTGAGCATGCTTGCTAAACTAAGGTGTGCCATTGTGTTATGGCTATGTTCTTTTGTCGAGGGAGATTTTTTATCACTACTTTGCTGTGTTGTTATTTTTCTTTTCATGTTTTCATTTTTCTGGTATATATTTTTATTTTTATTTTTGATTTTGATTTTGTTTTTGTGTTTTTGTGTGTGTTTCCCCCCCTCTTGAGCTTGTGTTCTTATATAGTTTACTTCTTGTCACAACACACTGCAACAGACTCTCCGGAATTGTGGGTGGGATGTCCTGGAGTCCAGTGCAGGTGTTTCTGTTGTTGCAAAGCCCTCTTCTTATCTCAACAAGAGTATTAAGCTCAACCATCTGGCCAAAAATGGATCCATTGCTGATATTACCATCAATCCTGAAGTTATCAATGACTCCAATGTCAGGGAAGCAGTTCTCAGCGCAACTGGGCTATGTGTAAATGGTGGTGCATGGACTGGAATCCTAAGCTACTGCCGTTTTACAATTGCTTTAGAAGATAGCAAGTTTGACCGTGCATTGGATTGCATTCTCAAATTTAAAAACATCGTTAACTAACAATTCTCAGGTTCGTTGAATAAATGTTTGAATGTTATCATGACTTAGGTGTCATGGGAAAATTGACCTTGCTGTGGGTTCTTGAAGACTTTTTTTAGCTCTTCCTATGGGCCTTTACTGATTGTGATTCTTGGAGAAGATGAGCACTTACATTGGCATCATCTTCAATATCTGTTTGGCTTCAACTATTCTATGAGGCCATTCTGTGAAAACAATTTATATGGCAGCGCATGGTAGAAATTATCTTCTTATTCATATTCCTAGGCTTTGGTAAAATTTTGGAGGACTATTGTCACATACAAGACAGACCTGTTGCACCTATTTTTTGGTTTTTTGGTTTTGTGGTTTCTGGGTTTATCCATTGTTCCGCTCTTCTTTAGTAATAATGTATATCTGAGATGAGTTCAACAGATCTGAACTCTTTTAGTTTTGGTCATTCTCTCTCTAATTCAAAGGCTTATGTAGCGTCAGTTTGTGCATCTGTTTCAGCTTGCTTGGGTTCTCTTGAGGAATCGGTGTCATTTTATCTTTGTACAATTGTGAGTAGTTTGGACTTTTGCTTGCTCATCTGGGTTTCTCTGGTGTTTCATATTTACCATTTTTTTCCCCTTCCTTCCAATTGCTATTATCAAAGTTTTAAGGACATCATATATCAACCAGTAAAATTTAAAATTATAGTTCAATCGATTCAACCGTGAATCAATATGGTCGAATCGTTGGTTTGTTAATAATAATTAAAAAAATATATAATTGATTTTTAAAATAAATAAATATTAATTTTATATTTTCATATAATTTTTTTTTAAATTCCTCTTGATAAAAAGGAAATGAGCTTTGATCCCCCATTTTGAAACCCCCCCAAAAAAACCAAACCCAGGGAGAGAGCCGACCAGGGGTGACTAACACTCTAACATACTTGCCACTGTTGGAAGTTGCTGTCGCCGTCGCCGTCTCAGCAGCAGTGGACACCGTCTGGAATTTCCTTCCCTACCCTTAGGCTGGTCGACATTGTCACGATGGTTGTTTCCATTCGAATGGAGGAAGACAATTCGTCAAGGAACCAAGTTGGCATCGTTCATCGCCATCGGTTCAAGTTGCGGATCATTATCATCGTCTCGAAATCCATCATTAGTGATAACCACTAGTGGTCGATTCCATCTTCATAGTTGGTCACCAGTGGGAACATCTTTGAAATTGTGTCAAACTCATCAATTATTTATGGATTTGAAGAGGAGTCATCAGGGAGGAGTCTTTTGGATTATCGCGGGTATATCGGGGGAGTTGAGGGATTTTTTATTTTTAACATCTTATTTTGTTTTAATCTACAAATCATATGGATCATGGTTCACCCACAATTGATTCTTAAATTCTTAAACTTTATTGCTAAAGTAGTATTATAATTGGACTAACTCGTGAAATGTCTTAGTGGTCAAATGAATCGGTCTGATCAGCGGGATCCGATTTTAATAATACTAAAGATAGGGAAAAAAAAGTACAAATAGTATCACCTTTTGCATCTGCATCAAGAGAAACCGGGGGGAAGGGGGTTCTAGGAGAGTGGTTTACTTTCCTTGGACCGTGTTAATTAAAAGATAGAGAAAATAGAAGTTTCCATCAAGAGAAAGCGGCGGGAAGGGGGTTCTAGGAGAGTGGTTTACTCTCCTTTGGCCGTGTTAATTAGAAGATAGAGAAAATAGAAGTTTCCCTTTTCTTCTTTGGTCAAAGGTTACTTGGATAACAAGTCCTGACTTGTCAAATACCTTATTTTACAAGAACTCTGTTTTAGATGCAGCCCAAAAAAAAAGAAACTCTGTTTTAGAAAGGGAACCCCACTCTCCATATAAAAGCACTCAACCAACGCTCCAGACATTTAAGCTTCCTTCTGACAAAACAACAACGTACCGCATACATACAACACTCCCAAGATCATCCGTTCGTTCTGCGAATCAATGAATCGAAAAGGTACTATTTTCTTCTCTCTCTCTCTCTCTTGTTGTTTTCCAAGTCTTCACTAGTAAAACCCTAAACCCTCATTCCTTCGTGACGCTTGATTTTCTCGTTTGATTATGATTTTCGTCGAATTTGAACATGATGTATTAGGGTTTTGACATTCAAGTCGGCAACCACTCTCTATACTTTGATCCTTTTGTTACACTTACAGGTATTAACCGTGGTAATGGCGGTCGTGACCGTGGTTGCGACCAAGGTCGTGGTCAGGCGCATGCGCAAGCTCGTAGCACTCGTCATGGTCGTGAGAAACGAGTTGAAAACCTTACAAGACAAGTTATAATAACTGGTAAAGATGAAGATTTGACGAAACGGTTCAAAAGCAATCGCTTCAATTTCCGTAAATCATTGGATTATTACTCTCAACAATTATTTGAAAAGAGGTATTTTCAAATTTATCTTTCTTAATAATTTTTTTTCTTTTTTTTTTAAAATTATTAATACAATTTATATCTTTTTTTTTATTTTTTTAATGGCGTAGAGGATCCAAAAGAGAGGAAGCCCTTGCCTCCATTATTGAGGCCTTCACCAATGATTTGCAATGCCAATTTGCTCAAGAAAAGTAAATCTCTCTCTCTCTCTCTCTCTCTCTCTATTATTTTAATTTTAATTTTAATTTTAATTTAATTTAATTTTTAATTTAATTTTTTTCAGATTTGCCACTTTGTTGGATCGCTTTCTCAAATCAGTGGAGTCGGGATCCCCTAAGGAGATTGATCTAGCTTGTCGAGCTATAGGTTTTAAATATATACCTACCAATTTATATATTCTATTTATTTATTTATTTATGTTTCTGCCAAATTATTAATTTTCTTTATTTTTTTTATTTTTTTTATTTTTTTGCTTATTTTTAGGGTTGTTGGTGTTGACTAATCCCAACATGGACAATGCGCATGAGGCATATGAAGAGTGCCTTCCTCGTTTTTCGCATTTGCTCACCTCTGATATTCTCCAATCTTTCCAGGTATTATTATTTATTCACACAAATATTAATTAAATTGGTAATATATTTTTTATTCCAAGATAATATATTTGATATGTGGGTTTTTTTTTTTTTTTTTTTTTTTTTTCTATAGCAAATATTAAATTGTGTGGGGATTGTTACCTTTGTTGGGGCTCAAAATTCAGTGGAGATTGAAGGATCAATGCAAATTATCAGACAATTTATAGAGGCAGCATCATCACAGTCTGATGTACTTCCTGCTACTCTTCTTCCTTATTTAATTTTGATTATATATATATATATTTATATACATATATGAATCCAAATATTTTCATTTTTTAACTTTTTTTTATTATTATTTTTTTCAATTCTAGGATGTCAAGGAGGGTAAGGTATCATCCCTAGCTGAGGCAATCTGTGTATGGTCCTTTCTTCTGTCCACCTTGGAGGGCTGGGACCTCAACTACAAGCATTGGAGAGGGTATGTCTCTAAATTTAGTAAACTATTGTGTCAATTAGTCTCCTCTATAATTTTTTTGTTATTATTATTATTATTTGGAAACTTATGGCTTTGTATTATGATCAGGGCGAATTCAAAGTTTTTAAGTCTATTAGAAGATGAAAATATACTCGTCCAGTTTGCTGCAAAACAAGCTTTATCGATGGTTTTCGAGAAGGGTTGTGTTCAGAAATTCTCTGATAATTCTGATTTTGAATTAGAACATTTATATCAGTTAAAGAATACTTTTATCGAAAATAATCCCGAAAAATCAATGATGGTCGGTGGGTGCCCTCTCAAAATTGCAAATAAGTCGGAGCTTTTACAGGTTTACCATCACAATCAATTTTACCCTTAGAATTTTGCAAATTCGGTTTTATGCATAATTTCAACTAACTACTTTGTGTTCTTTATGACAGTTGGAATTTTTCAAGCATGTTTTAGGGGATGGATTTTCCCTACATATGATGGTTAGTATTTTCTTTTTTAACTTTTTTATTTTCTACCTTTCACTAATTTAGGGTTACATATGAATCTATTTCTTATACAACATTGAATTTTTGTGGAATAGCAAAATGAAAATTTGTCCCATAAGTTCGAATTTGAATCCGTTGAAGAATTTATATCAGATAATGAACTTTCTCAACCTGAAATTCAAGAGGTAAATTTTGATTTATCGAGTAGCAAAGCAATTATTTTTCGTTTTCGTTTTCATTTTCATTCATTTATTTATTTAACGATAATGCTTAAATCTATTTGATTTATATTTTTTAGGTGCACGTTCAATATTTTGAGCCTACAGTGAGGAATAAAGGTTGCAAGCAGGTATTATTTTCTTTAAGCTCTTCAGTGAATTCAAGTCAATTTTAGATTGGCATTGTGAGTATTGATTTTCTTCTCTCTCTCTTTTTTTTTTTTTTTTTTTTTTCAGAGAATTTTCTTATCACCTAACTCCATACATAACAAGGCCAAGACCATGTTAATGAACAAACATCGTATTTTTTCGGAGGTAACGATGCCATATACTTTCATAGTTCAATATTAATACAATTTCATTTGATTTTGTTACTTTTTTTTTTTTTTTAAAAAAAAAAGTCATTGTAATAAGCAAATATGTATTGTATGTTTTTCTTGATGTACAGGAGAAGAAGTGGGTACTTGAAGATGATGAATGATTAATGATTCACACCAGATGTTTAAGCTGCATAAGAGTTTATTTGAAATTTAGGGGAATATTGTAATTTTGGTTTATTATTTTCTTTAATTCTTTAATATATCTATATATTTTTTAAACTCAATCTTTATGTTTGAGGAGTACCAAAAGAATCCGTCTACTGCTCAATGCATAGGACATAATAAAGGACAATTGTATGGAAAGCGCAGACGCAACAACAGCGAAGCCTTTGTCTCACCGAGTGGAATCGTGTACTCTATTTCATATTATATATTTATCTATATAATTATTTTTTATATATGATAATAAAATATATAAAAAGAGTAAAAAGAAAAAAAAGTTAATTTTTTCTGAATATTTATTTATTTATTTTCCTCTTTTAACTAAGCATTAAAAATTTTAATTTTCTCATCTCACAAGCACCCATCATACGACGTAAAAACAAAAAGTCCTTCATTTTGGTGAGTATGAAATTTTGGGCCATTTTGTTACAATAAAGAATTAATAAAATAGGGCAACTTGTTCATTTTGATCACCACAACCGAGCAAATGATACATAGATTTATTATTCAATTACAAATAACAAATAAATATGCCATATGCTTTAATTCAAATAACGCCTTTATAAATAGAATATTTATTGTTTCATATGGTAACTTTTATTATTTTGTTATAGTGAAATTCTTATATCTTTGTACGTAATTATTACTCTAATTTATCTGAATTGTTTTTTTAAAATACATAAATCTTTATGTTCTATTATTTTTTTTAGTTTCTTAAATTTTCTGTAATATTAGTGAATTTGAATTTGAATAATTTGAACATGATTTTGGACATGAAGAACACCGCCATGGTCGGTCTCAAACCCGGATAAAGGAGTAGGGTTGCGGTAGATTGACAGTCATGTAAAACCTCTTGTTCAATTAAAAATGAGAGAAATATAGAAAAACATATGAGGTATTTTCCCCTCAACGACGCGCTACATCAGATCCCGAGTGTAGTGACAAGTTATCAAGAGACTTTAGGGAGCAGGTAAATAAGATAGTCCATGAGAATATAATTCGTTTAGCCACTTGAAACATAAAATCTCTAACCAGAAAATTAGGAAATATATGAAAAGTAATGAATAGAAAAAAAATTAAAATCATGTGTCTCTAAGAAACCAAATGGGTGGGACAAAAGGCTAGAGTAATAGAATCTTATGGTCATAAATTTTGATACATAGGTAAAAATAAAACTAAGAATGAGATAAGAGTAATTGTACATAAAGATCTACTAAGAGATGTAGTAAAGATAAAAAGGAAGAGAGATATAATTATACTCGTCAAGTTAGTAAATGGAAAAAAAGTAATTAATATAATTAGCATGTATACGCCCCAAATAGATGTAGATACAATTAGTAAGAAACAATTTTGTAAAGATTTAGATGAATTTATACAAAACATACCAAGTGGCGTGAAGTTATTTATTGAAGGAAATCTAAATGGACATGTAAGAGAGAAAAATAAGGGATTTGAAACCGTATAAGGAAACTTTGGCTTCGGCTGTATGAATGAGGCAAGAAATATCATCTTAGAGCTTGCAATAGTGTTTGATTTAGCACTCATAAACACTTTCTTTAAAAAAAAAAAAAAGAATAGTACATAGTTACCTATAAAAGTGAGTCAAATGCTAGTCAGATAGATTTATTTCTTAATAAAAGAGATAATAGAACGACCTGTAAAGATTACAAAGTTATACAGGGGAGAGTGTAATGACTCAATATAGACTTTTAGTTTTAGATGTACGAGTGCCTAAATGACAAAAACAATATCGACCATATATAGAGCCAAGAATTAAGTGGTGGACCCTAAAAGGGAAAAATGTGATGACTTTTAAGGAAAAAGTAATTGAAATAACAAATTGGTCTGTTAATGATAATTTATAAACAATGTGGAAAAAGATATCTATTAATATTAAAGGCATATGTAGAGAGATTCTTGGAGTATCTAAGGGCAGAGTCCTAGAGGCAAGGAATCATTGTGATAGAATGGAGAAATATAAACTGTTATTCGAATCAAAAGAGAGTGTTATAAGAATCTTAAAAGTGATCGTAGTAGCGATACTTATGAAAAATATAAAAATATAAAAAAAGAAGTAAAAAAGATTATCCACGAATTAAAGAATAAGGTATATAAAGAATTATATAAGAGGCTGGTGACTCGAAACTAGGAAAGAGAGATCTATAAAATTGCCAGACTAAGGGAGAGAAAAGGAAAATATCTAAATAGGATTAGATGTATTAAAAGTAAAACCAATAGTACACTTGTAAGGAATGAAAATATAAGAAAGTGGTGGAGGGAATATTTTGATAATTTGTTTAATGTTGAGAGTACAATAAGTATAGAAAATATTGAGATACCCATAGAACAGATTAATAGAGATTTTAAATATAAGATTCGTTTCCATGAAGTAAAAGAAGTCCTAAAAAAATGAAAAATAACAAAACCATAGGAGCTGATGGCATTCCTATTGAGATGTTGAAATTTTTAGGTGAATTCGGCATAACAATATTAACGGCTCATTTCAACAAAATTTGACAAACAAAAAAAATGCCTCAAATATGGAGAGAGAGTATACTTGTCCCACTGTATAAGAATAAAGAGGATATACAAGATTGTTCCAACTATAGAGGAATTAAACTTATGAGTCATACGATAAAATTATGGGAGAGAGTGATAGAGCATAGATTGAGACGTGAGATAAATGTGTCTCAGAACCAATTTGGATTTATGACGGGACGATCCACTATTGAAGCAATTCACTTACAAAAACAGTTGATGGAGACATTTAGAGCGCAAAAGAGAGACATACATATGGTATTCATTGATCTTGAAAAATCATATGATAGAATCTCAAGAGACGGTTGTAGTGGGCGCTGATGAAAAAAGGGATCTCTTTGAAATATATTAACTTTATTAGGGATATATATGAACGAGTTGTGACCAATGTAAGAACTTGCGGGGGTTTGAGTGATAGCTTCCTTATTAACATTGGACTCCATCAAGATTCGGTATTGAGTCTCATACTATTTGTAATAATGATAGGTAAAATCACAAAAAATATCAAAGATGAAATACCATGATGTATGCTTTTCGCAAATGATATAGTTTTGATTGATGAAACCAGAGAGAGTGTAGTACTAAATTAAAGTTATGGAGATACATGTTAGAATTTAGAGGATTTAGATTGAATAGATCCAAAACTGGATATATAATATCTAACTTTAGTGACAACCATCAGAATAATGAAGAAATGATTAGGTTAGAAGAAAGAGAAGTATCAAAGAGTGAATAATTTAGATATCTTGGTTTCATCATTCAGAACGATGACAATATAGATGGAGATATGAATAATAGAATTCAAGCTGGTTGGATGAAATGAAGAAAATATCCGGAGTTCTCTGCGATCGCACGATACCATTACATTTAAAGGGAAAATTCTATAGAATTACAATAAAACATGCACTATTATATGATACTGAGTATTGGGTCATTAAACAGTAACAAGAGCAAAAAATGGTTATAGCTGAAATGAGAATGTTTAGGTGGATGTGTTAAAAAATTTGAAAAGATAGAACTAGAAATGATGAGATACGTAATAAGTTGGGAGTTAGTTCAATTATAAATAAAATGTGAGAGTACCGTCTGAAATGGTTTGGACATGTATAACGAAAACTTAAGGATGCACCTATTAGGAAGACTGGGAATTTAAATATAGGAGAGTTAATAAAATGTAGAAATAGGCCGTTGAAAATTTGGATGTATTCGTAAAGACATGATAGTTATAGATTTAATTGAGAAAATGGTTTTAATAGGAATGAGTGGCGTAGGAGAATCCACATAAACTAAATCAACTCATTTTTCTCTCTTTATATATATTTTATTTTTATTTTTATTTTATTTTTTTATTTTTTCTCTTCTCTTCTTCAATATTTGTCTATCATATGGTCGATCCCAAAATTTGGGATAAAATGTTTAGGTTGTTGTTGCTATTGAACATGATTTTGGGCACAGAGCTCATATGATGTGACACATATAAAATGGATGGTCCTGATTCTACGTTGTTAATCTAAGGTCACCGATGCTCATGACCTAAGGGAACCTGAGGATGCTATTTTTGAAATTAGGGTTCCTAATCTCTCCAGCTGGATAATGAACTCAACAACTACAGCTTTCTTTCTTTGGCAGGGTATACCCAATAAGGATGAATTCGAGTGAAGATATACTTTTAATGGGGTTTTAAAAAAATAATTATAAATCAATAAGAGCTCTTTCTCTCTTATTATATAAGAAGCAAAAACCCCCTATAACACATATCATATCAAAGTCTCATTCTCATGTCTCCCCATTAGGAATCATTGAAAGCAATGCTTATCGTGTTGGAAATCCTAGTTTGATGAAAATCATCGTCAATATAATCACATATCCTAAATCACATGTAAAATCACTAAAAAATACCAATAAATATGAGATAATTTGAAGAAAATATACCCGATTCTATTTTGATTTAAATGTGTTTGCAAATCCTGAATTTTGATCTTCCAGATTATATGTATTCCAAGTTTTCTCTCTTTTTGAATTGATGGGGAATCATATTCAATGTGAGACTATGTTATTCTGGAGACCATAACCACTCCAGATAACTATCTTTGAATTTAAATTTTAAAATCATCACTTATCTTTTGGTAATTCTATTCTGACCCATCACAGAATAGAAAATTACCACTTGATCTCTGTACTTTTAAAAGTTTCACACCCTTTTATATACATTAAAGCTCAATAACAAATATACTACAACAAATCACTTTTATTGGACTATAATTAAATAACAATCCAAATACATAATTATTTTTATATATTAGTCCAACGTTGGATTAAAAAATCCAATAATCTCTCACTTAGGCTATATATATATTTTATAATTATATATAACCGTATGAACTCAATTTTTCTGTCAAAACTAAAATATATCTATAACTAATTCTGTTCATCAATCATATCAACACATGATCAAAATAGTTTTTATTACATTTATCGTAACTCGACTCATCAATGGTCACGTATGCTATTACAACCGAATGACATGAATTATGATATGGATGAGCAGCATGAAAATTATATGCAATGTGATCTGTAACATGTCTATTTCCAATTGGTCTTCCTTAAACTATAGTGAGATCAACTATACTTCATATCAGAGTGTAATGAAAACTGAATCTTTATTTCCATAGAAAACAATCCTTATGTACAACCGAAAATGTCTATCAAATGAGTATAAGAAAATACAAATTTCTACTAAAACTATATATCCTCAAGTGATATAACACCCATACTAACAGTGTGCTCATGAAACATTTTGGGTGGCACTCTCTTAGTGAGTGGATTCGTGATCATAGAATTTCTACCAAGATCCTATATAGATAGTTATCTACTCTGAATCATTTCTTTAACAATCAGGAACTTGATATCTATATGTTTCGACTTTGTCGAACTCCTGTTGTTACTGAAGTATAGTACCACTGACTTATTGTTACAAAATAACTTAAGTGATCGTTCAATATGATCCACGATGTGCAGTCCCGTGATAAAATTTCATAGCCATACCCCATGGTTGGAAGTCTCATAGTATGCTATAAACTCTGCTGCCATGGTGGAAGAGGCTATAAGTGACTGTTTAGTACTCTTCCAAGAGATGGCACCTCTGGCAAGTAGATAAATATAACCCAAAGTTGACTTCATGCTATCTTGACATATCGCAAAGTCGGAGTTAGTATACCCAATGATCTCAACTGATCTGACCTCCGATACATGAGCATGTACCCTTTTATTCTTTGTAAATACTAAATACCCGTTTGATTGCTTTTCAATGATATACTCCTAGATTACTATAGTACTTACCCAACATTTCTGTAATGTATGCAATATCCGTATGCGTATAAACCTGAGCATAATCAAACTTCCCACTGCTGACGCATAGGGAATCTTTTGTATTTCTCTTTGTTCATAGTTATGCTTGGGCCACTGATTAAGACTGAACTTATCTCCTTTAGTCACATGGGTATCTTCTGGTTTACAATTTTGCATGCCATATCTTTGTAAAACTCTTTCGATATAACTCTTTTATGATAATCCGAGAATTCTCTAAGAGCGATCTCGATGAATCTAGATTCCTAATACAAAAGAGGCGTCATCAAGATCTTTCATCTCAAAATTCTTAATTAGAAATCTCTTGGTTTTATGCACTAGGCTTATATTATTACTAGCAAATAATATGTCAACGCAAAACCAAAAAAATATACTTATTTCCACAGAACTTATGATATACACAATTATCAATCAAATTTATCTCAAAGCCAAACAAGATGATGACTTGATGAAATTTGTAATACCATTGTCGGGATGCCTATTTAGGCCCATAAATGAATTTCTTAAATTTGCAAAGCATTTCCCTTGAGTCATGTGACTCAAAATATTCTGGTTTTACCATATAAATTGTTTCATTAATGTCACCATTGAGAAACACTGTCTTTACATCTATCTGGTATAGTTCAAGATCAAAATATGTCACTAATGCCATTACAATCCTTAAAGACTCTTTCAAAAAAATTGGAGAGAAAGTCTCTTTATAATTGAAACCTTTTTTCTATGTAAAGTTTTTTGTGACAAGACGAGTCTTATATCTCTCCACATTACCCTTTCAATCCCTTTTGGTTTTAAATATCCATTTACAACCAATGGGTTTCGTATCTTCAGGTAATGGGATGAGATCTCATATATCATTGTACCTTATAGACTTTATCTCCTCATTCATGACATCAATCCACTTTTGAGAATTAGAACTTTCCATGGCTTGATGGAAGTTGATTGAATCATCTTCCATCATCTCAATGTCTACTTCATGTTCTTGAAAAAATACAACATAATCATTTAGAATTGTATTTTTTCTTTCTATAGTGGATCTTCTTAATGACATAAGTTCTAGAGATGGTTGAGTTTGTTCTTCAGATTGTTCTTGTGGAACAATTTCTTGATTGAAAGGTTCTCCAACATTGTCCTAATCCATTGTGTCTTGAACACTATTAGGTAAATCTTGAATAGGAACTAAGACACATGTGAGAATATCTATATATTTCTCTTCAAAGACAATATTTCTAACCGAATCTCCCCCTACAAACTCAACATTCTCAAAGAATTGGGTATTTCCTAATTCAAATATAACCTTATTTGTGGGATCATAAAACTTATATCCCTTAGATCTTTGAGAAAATAGCAACTCATTGTTCTTGAGTCCAATTTTCTTAATAAAGCCTAGCCTCAGCTGGACAACTCCAAATGTGCAGATGCTTCAAACTAGGACATCTGTCTGTCCAAAGTTCATAAGGAGTTTTGATAGTTGCCTTAGTGGGAACTCCATTCAGGATATATGGTGCAGTCTTAAGTGCTTCTCCCCAGAGTGATCTAAGTAAGGTCGAATGAGTAATCATACTCTTTATCATATCCTGAAGAGTCTTGTTTCATCATTCAGTAACACCATTCATGGCTGGAGAACCAAACATAGTGTACTGTGGGACAATACCACATTTTTCTAGGAAAAGAGCAAGTGGTTTCGGACGTTGTTCACCTGATTATCATTTTTATCGTAGTATTCTCCGTCACAATCAGATCTGACTCTCTTAATTGTTTTGCCTAGTTGGTTTCAACCTCGACCTTATAAACCTTGAACACGTCCAAAGACAAGAAGATAGATGCTACCATATCTTGAATAATCAATATTGAACGTGATAGAATATCGTTGACTATTACAAGAAGTCGAAGGGAATAGCCAACAGATGTACGTATGAATCAGTTCTAAGACGTCTGAAGACCTATCGGCTTCGAATCTCCTTTTATTTGTTTGTTTACCCTTTATACAATTTACATAAATATCAAAATACATGAAATTAAGGGTATCAAGAATTTCTTCTCATACAAGCCTATTTATTCTCCGTTTGGAGATATGACTTAATCGCTTGAGCCACAATGAAGATGAATTCTCATTTGTTAGTTTACGCTTTAAACTTTTATTACTAGTCTGCAGGGATTCATTAAAAAAAGTCACGATATCAAGTAGATAAAGATTATCGAATTCTGATAAAGAACTGGATCCAATCAACTTCGAATCAAGAAATAGGCTAAATTTTCCATTTTTAAAAGAGTGAGTAAAACCAAATTTGTCCAATACAGAAATAAAAATCAAATTTCATCTGAAAGACGGTACTACAAATGTTTCATGAAGATCCAAATACAATCTAGTTCTTCATAATAATCTAAATCTCCTAATGGCTTCAACTAGAACTTTATTGCCGTTGCCCCACGTAGATGTATCTTTTACAATCAGTTGGCTATCGGTAATTTATGTAACCCTACATAGACACACTGATGTGAGTAGTAACAGTAGAATCTAGCCACCAAGTGTATCCTGGTACTGAAGTTAAATTAATTTTAGAACAAACCAAACTAAGGAACATACATTTCTTAGCATGCCAAGCATGATAGTTGGTACATTCTTTCTTCTTATATCCTTCAGCATCATAGAAGAAATAACCTTTCTTTCCCAGTTCCACCGATACCTTATGTTACTTCTTTTGTGATGCCGTACCTACAGCATCCTTATCATGTTTCCTTTTCTTTCATTTTCCTTTGTCTTTAGTGGTCAAGTGTGTACTTTCTTCCATGTCTTGCTTTAACCTTTCCTTTTCCTGAACATAGTGTAAAATGAGTTCATTTAGAGACCAAGTCTTTTTCTGACAGTTGTAGCTCACTTTGAACTGATTGTATTGTGTAGGAAGAGATATGAGAACCAAATGCACTAGCAAGTTCTCAGAGAGTTTGAACTTGAGTGCTTTCAACTTCGAAACAAGATGAGACATCTCAAAGATATATTCCCTGATATTGCCTTGACCATTATACCGCATTGGGATTAATTTTGTCAAAAGTGTACCGATCTCAGTCTTTTCATTTTTGACAAAACGCTTCTCAATATCCACAAGGAAAGTTTTAACTGATGTGATAGAATTAGACATGGTGCCTTTGAATGTCTCTGGAATGACCCGTTTCAAGATCATCAGACACATGCGATCTAATCTCTCCTACCTTTCCATCTCCATCTTTTCTTCTGAGATACTCTTATCAGTAAGTGGTGGGGGAGGGTCAGTCCTTAATACAAGATCTAAATCCATGACTTCGAGAGTTATAAGTAGATTCTCTTGCTATGAATTGAAATTGGAGTCATTCAATATAGGAATTGAACTAAGTTGGGCATTGATATTTGCAGAAATAGAAGGTAACGCTGAACAAAGAACAATAAATAAAAAAAATGCTCACAACAATCTAAAATAAATAATTAATTAATAATTCAAATAAATATAACTCCAATCACAAGATACCAGTAACTACATTAATATTTCATTTTTGGACAAAATAATTAACTTGTAAGTGGTATCTTGATGTAGTAATCAAATATTGATAATAAATTAACATGTCAAATTGTAAACATTTATTTGGGTCAATTCACAATTTATACATAAAACCAAATAATTATTGCGTGTTTATTACTGCAGATGCACACATAGTTATGCTAGAATACTTTCTTTTGGGCTGGTCAATATTCACATAAGTTGCATATGCATATCTTTTTATATGTTAAAATAAAATAATTTTCACAAAGAGCTCATTTTGGTAAGATGTTTCAATTATAACATTTCAAAATATATGCTTATAAAATATTTGAATTAAAAATTATATCTTTAATTGGACCTATATCCAATTTTAACCTAATGGGTTTAAACTTAAAAATTGAACCTACACTTAAATCCAATTTTATAATCTATTTAGACTCCTAAACTTAATGGCCCATATTTCCTTTTACTTTATGGGTTCTATAAATTGGGCTGCCAAAAAGTCCAATCTTATACTAGGAAATTGGGCATGTAAAGGCCCAATTTTTAACATAAAGGCCATTCAGAATTTGGTCCAATGAACTAGACTCATATGCTAATACCACAAAATGGGGCCTATTTTAACTTAATCAAATAATTCACAATGGAACCTACGGCCCAGCAATCCTTAAGGCTTCAAATTGGGCTTAACAATTCTGGCTGCAGCGGTTAACACCCCTTACCATTTTGCTTGGAACCAGGTTCGAATTCAAGCAATATCAATTTTTTCTTGGGGAACCACTCACTTCCTCTATCCGCCGTCATCCCCGAAATCCCTGGACGAATTGTCACAAAGAGATGCTCTTGATTCTCTCTCCCTAAATTATGTGAGAGAACCCCCTTTTTTTATTAAAGAAAAGCATGAGAGAATAAGTGGAGTCTCTCTCTCTCTCTCTCTCTAGTAATTTTCAATGCATTAAATGCATTCTAGCGTGAAATAGGGGACGAAAAGTCTCCTTCCTTTTTTTTAAATACTTTGATCTTGTTTTTGAAATCCAAAGGCTGAAAATTCTGTAAAGAAACTCTTTTCCATCATATATATTATCTCACAATCTGACATCGACATGCATTCTGAAAATTCTAAAAAGAGACAAAAAGTCTTTGTTCTTTGTTGCGTGTTCTCATTTACGAAAGAGATGAAAAGTCTCTTTTTTGATTCCAAATTTTTATATATTTCACAAACCAGTAAACCTTACTTTCACCCAAAATAAAATTCCCAAAAATTTAAAAACTAATTTTCATCAAAATATCCTAGCAATTTCAACATGATTTGCTCTGATATCAAATGTTAGAAATCCTAGTTTGATAAAAACCATTATCAATATAGTCACATGTCCTAGATTTTATGTTAAATCACTAAAAAAATACCAATATGTAACACCGACACCTCAGTATATTCATATTTATACTATTTTCCATTCTATGTATGATATTACCCGCGTTTGATAAAGAAATTTCATTAAGAAATTTTTTCGATAAAACCGTTCCCAAACAAATATCGGCTAAAATCGTCGGAAATTAAAAATTTTCAAAATGACCATTGAAAGTCAAATAATAATTAGAATGACCTTACAACTGTGTGAGGACCTCAAATATAGATAAATATTGCTTCGTGAAGCTAAATCAGGGATTTCTGGAAAATCACCTGAAAAACCCTAATCGGATGGTAATGGGCCCCGACAAAACTAAATGACCACATTACGATGCGAAATGGACTTAGTTAGACATAATATGAGGTAAGAGACCTAGTGTGTAAATATAAAAAATTTTGGGGTCAAAATAGAATTTTCAAAGTTTGAGGGACTAGTTTGCAATTTACAATAACTTAAAATTAATCTACTATTTTTATTTTTCTAAAACCCTAATTGGACAAGTGTAGAGAGAGGGAGGAATATGATTGGTTCAAAGGTTGGACTAGTTTGAACAAGTATGAAAACAAGGTTGTTGAAAAGTTTGACTTTGGAAATTTAAACCCTAGGTGGAGAGGTGCTTGTGTCAATTTAGACCAATGAGAGCTTTAAGGTCTTGAGGTGGGGCCCACATATTAAATATGGGTGTGAGTTGTAGAGAGTGAAATAAAAATGGTGGGTCCCACACATATTTAATAAAAATGTAATTTTAAAATAAAAATGTAATTTTAATAATAATAAATGTATTAACTAATTAAACAAATGAGTGGGAGAGAGAGAGAGATGGAGAAGGAGAGGGAAAGAGAGAATAAGTTAGGTTATTTTAGAATAAGTTAGTGAAAATCAAGGGCTAGGATTAAATTTGGATATTGGATGGTCAAGATTAGATATGAATAAAGTAGAATAGACTTGAAAACCCTAGACTCTTCCTTTATTCTTCAAAAATTCGTGGGAGGCCAAAGAGAGCAAAGAAAACCCTTCATTTTCTTCTCTCTAGCCATAACCTATCCCTTGAAGGAACTTCTGATTTCTTCAAACAATCCTCTAATGTTTTTATATAAATCAAACTCTCTTCATTATTAGAACAACATATCCAAAAATTAGAAGAAGAGAAGAAGGTTTGCTTAGTGATCCAAGGATGGAAACTTAGAGATTCAAGTGAAGAGATCTATGTTTCTTCAATTTTTTCCTCAACAACTTTAGGTAAGAGAGCTTCCTTTCTATCTTTTGTGTAACATATATTGATTGGAGCCAAAAGGAAGTCTCTAACATGGTGACTCTCTGTAGACCAAAAGTTGAATCTAAGAGGAAAAGAGAGATGTTTGGAGGGGAACACTTGTTTGGAGCTTGAGACACCAAAACTTGAGGTATAAAAATTCTGCAGTTTGTTTGGATTTGAGAACATTTCATTTGGTGTCTTAATGTGTTGACTTTAGCCTAGTTTAGGTGTAGAAATCAAGTAAATGAATTATATAAAGTATGCAGAAAATTTCAGCATGTGAAATGTTTGATTTAAGTCTTGAGTGAACACATATTGAGGTGAGAAACCATATGGGAACATGTGCAGAAAAATTCAGAACTTTGGGTATGAAATTGGATAGGTTTTAATGTAATTTTGGGTGTTAAAATGTAAGATTTATATACTTGTGTGTGTGCTGGATTTTGGCATTGAAGTATGAGGTGTATATATGTGTGTTAGTGAATGGAATGAAGAAAGAATGAGTGCAGAATTTTCTGCACTAATGGAAGTGAGAAAGGAAACCAATTTCATGTGAAATATGTAGTGAAATGTAAGGAAAGTATGCAGAATTTTGTGGTATGTTATTGAGTATATGTATGGGCAAGTGGAGTCATGAGTGTGAGGATTTAGGTGTGTATGTATGCAAAAACTTTGGATGGAGTTATTGTGCATGTGTATGTAAAATGCCTTGACCGAATGCATTTAAGAGAACAAGGAAATTGCATGCTGTCCGGGAAAGTTGAGAATGAATTTAGTAAATAAAATGGTGGCTTATATGTGTATGTAATGATGTATAAATGTGTATACATGCATAGTGATGTTGGTGTATTTAAGTGATGTGAAAATGTGCAATTGTAACGAATGTGCACAAGCATGTGTTTGTGCTAATATGATAAATGTATGGTGTTGGATTGGTGTGTTGAAGGGGAGAAATTGATAAAAAATTAAAAATGTGAAGTGAGTATGCTAAGAGATTCAATATGTAAATAATGACCTTGATAGTAAAAATAACATAATGTAGTTTGTGTTGGGTACCTTTGATAATGTGTGATTGAAGTTGTAGTTTGGATGTTTGAATGGGAAATAGTGTATGTATATGTATTGGAGTCTCGATATAATGTTCTAGGTTTTAATCCTATTGAAGGGGATAGTTAAAAATAAAATATAACATTTAAATTTTTCAATACTATAACACTTATATGTGTTATATATATTATGACTGTAGTAATATATTGCTCGATCGTTCGAGGGGAAACTCTTTCTATTGTTGTGGAGTATTTTTGGGAGTGACGTACCCTCCCATATACTGTGAGTGAGACTTTAACACTGTGTATGCAATTGAACAAAATCCATGTTTTATAGTTTTTTCGATATGACATATTTTGGGAAATGTGTGTAAGCATTGGTTTGACCTATGATTTTTAAATGGTCTCTTTTGTGATTATTGGAGTGTCCCAAATGATTTAGTTAAATATTTTGCATCCATGATTTGATTGAAAATATATCGTGCCACTTTTTGAAATTGTGATATGATTTATATGCTATCATTGCATTAACACTTTTATTTGAAATGATTTGATGTGATACATTGGCACGCTATTTGAAATGATTTGATATTTGGACTGAGAGTCCATGGAATTGACGGATATGATAATGTGATGATGTTATTGACGAAATTCCGTAACTACGAAGGACATTTGTAGAGACGCCCCTTGTGCGTCCGGATACGCTTCAGTCGGAGATATTCGCAAATGTCGTGGTTGTGATGTGTATAGTTGCGCTCAAATAAACCAAATTTGGAAAGGACGTGTGTTACGCCACAATATAGCTCCGAGTGAGGTACTATACTTGGTTGGTTGGGTATACGTATAGACATGAGCTAGCCGGTTGAACTAAATGTGGGGAGGACATATGTTACACCATTGTCTAGCACTTGGTGAGGCTTGTGGCCAACGTTGGGGAAGAGAGCTAATGTTTTCTATACTTGCATATGAAAAACCCCCAACACGCCCTTCATTGGTCGTGGTAGACTACTGCAGGAAATGTCTTATTGGCAAGCTCTATATGATTTTGGATATTGTAAATAGATGCATATTTTGATACCATGATGTGTGTGATATGAATATTTGATTTCCGGATATGATATGTTTAGTTTTGATATTATATTGGTTTTGAAATGTATTTTGACACTCCATACTCACACTTAGATTGAAAACATATTGTCGATCCCCTCACTTACTGAGTATTTTCCTATAATACTCACCCCTCACTTTCTCACTGATTTTCAATTGTAGACTTGGCAGAGAGAGACGTGTCGAGTGAGTCGACATATTTGACTTTTGTTGGAGACCTCGAACTCGGGTATGACATCGACCATTTTTTCACATTGTTGTATTAATGATGTTGGATGATGTATATGTACATGTTGAGGTCTATAGAATGACCATTGTATATGAATAATGAGATGACTGTATTATGTTATATAATGTAATTTGAAACTCTCAGACGTATTGTGTAATTCTGTATTGAGACAAATGTGTTATACTTTCAAATACTTTTACTTGGGAATTACTATTTTGAGGAAAAACAGGTTTTATACAGGTATTGTTGTTAGCCTGTGTTGTTTCGGTATGCGTGTTGAGAGGCGACAGCATATTGGGTGACGGACGGCTGTTCACGGTCTCGGATTGAGGATCGGGGCGTGACACAATAAATATGAGATAATTTAAAGAAAAGATACCTGATTTCATTTCAATTTAAATGTGTCTTCAAATCTTGGGTTTTGATCTTCCAGATTATATGTATCCCAAGTTTTCTCTCTTTCTGAATTGATGGGGAATTAGAATTAATGTGAGACTACTTTAATCTGGGGACCGTAACCATTCCATATAACTGTCTTTAATTTTAAATTTTAAAATCATCACTTATGTTTTGGTAATTCTATTCTGACCCATCACATAATAGAAAATTACCACTTGATTTGTGCACTTATGCAAGTTCCACACCTTTAATATACATTAAAATCATATAACAAATATACTATAACATATCACTTTTATTGGACTATACTTAAACGACAGTTCAAATATATAATTATTTTTATATATCAGCCTAGTATTGGATTAAAAAATCCAACACATCGCTTTACGCCTAATACTGAGAATATTGATTCACACTTTTATAAGAAAAATAAAAGTGTTCACATTCTTAAGTTGTAATTCAGTTTTCTAAAGAGTTATGAGTAGTGAATTATGAGTCATCCGTTTTAGTTTCTTTTTTTCTTTTTACTTTTTCCTCTATCCGTTTCACATTTGAAAAGGTCAAATAATAAATTGTTTTTATGGGATCTATCTTCCAGATGAGTAGACACGGCCCGTGCTTTCTCTTACTTGGCATGCACCGATCATGTCTTGATTAGTAAACTGTTAACTAGTTGTAATGCTCGCTTAGTGATTGGTAATCGTCACTCGACTTGCTAAGCTAAATATCCATTTCTCCTATGAATACAAAAAGAATCTCTTATAAACAGAAAGGAAACCTCCAACACATGGAAGGAATCCACATAATTGTCTAGACTTTCCAAATGGGAAAGTTATTGAGATCTTTTGGAGTCTTTTCACCACAATCCCTATGATCTTCAGACACTTCCATAAGGAAACTAGGGTTTTAACGCCTCATTAACAAACGTCTCTTACACCAGGTAACTATATATTCATTATAAGGGCAATCGACCAGGTACGCCTTCATTTCCCCAAACTTACACACGACAAGACTTCTCTTTCAGTTTGTTCAATCCTTTTGAAAACTACTAACTTAAGTGTTGGAGCTTCCCCCACCAGAGCACTATCTATAGTTTTTTTATAGGTCTCATCCTTTAACGTTGATAGAAGACCAAGCCCATTCATTCGAGTTAGCCGAGTCATTATTTGTGGAGCCAAACTCGTTTTCAACAAATCAGTGCCGTCTGTGGGAACAGACTAGAAAGAAACCTTTTTTGCCATCACCTCGCTTTGTCAAAATGCCTCCCTGAAGAGTAACCAGGGCCACCTCCAGAGCAACGCCTCTCCAACGAAAACTGCACAACATCCTATCATCGCTAATCCACCAGAGCTGCAGCCTCCGGTTAGCTACCATAGCCACCTTGCACTATTAGTCACTCCTGCTTCTCAAGAAGGAGCCACTCAGCCCTAGGTGGAAAGGCTAGAATAAAAAATATAAAATATGAGCAAATAGTTGGAAGAACTTAGTCGTATTTTTTATGTCATGCCCCGACCCGCAGGTCGAGCACGCGAACAAACCGCAACGACTGCTTGAGGCATGGGATGCCCTACTCGCACACCGAGGTGATGCAAGGCTAATATTATGACAATATCATAATCCTACTCGATATGTTAAGTCAAATCATACAGTGAAAGATTTGAAGAAGAAATTTTTTAGAAAATTTCTTTAAAAGATTTGCCTCCAATTTACATATAATATTTATATGCGCGGTCCAATCGTAAACAAAGATGGATATGAATACTTACTCGGTAGCGTCTCTCAGTAAAACTCGTAGAATAGTACCTCAATGTAAGTCAAGTACAGTATAAGCTGAAAATTTTAAATATGAAGGGGTGAGTATAATCACATACTCAGTGAATAAGGTACAAGGACTATATAATGACAATAAATGAATTTGTCAGAGTGGCAAGTTAAACCATTGTTTTCAAATTTTCTTTCATTCATTTGCAACATATCGTGTAATTCAAAATAATATGCATCCTTATCATAAATCATGTATCATTGGGTGTCAGACAGTAATAAAACGCATTCTACCCATAGTCTGACTTAAATAGGGTAAAATCCACCAAGGATCACCACAATATCATAAGAATGATACATATATTTTTCTTTTAACCCCCTTCCTTTGATGTTGACACGGTCGTCATGTTGTGCTCGTCTATTAGATCCATTGGTCAGAGATAGGGGACTCAAACTCTTGCTCCTATGTTAACCCACCACGTCACCCCATCGGGTAAACGCTCAATATCGTGGTAGGGAGTGCACTATAGCCACTATACACCATCCCATAATTATACACATGTGTCATATTTCATCATTCACAAATCTTTACTCGTAAAAGAAAAACATGACACTATTAGTTATCATAATATCATGATACAATTTTTCACAAAACATCATTTCAGGACATGCCACAAATACTAAAATATTTCTAAATCATATTTCAAAATTTATTTATAAAAATTATGATTAAAGCTGTTTTTTATTTAAAGTTAGAAATAGTTCGTCCCACTTACCTTGACCGGGGAGGGTACGCCACTCTCCCTAACTGTTCTCATTTTCTCGAATGAGTCACCCCTCGCACGAAACATAACCCTACGTCCAAGTTAAACAATACGTATATTTTATCAATTTAATTACTTCAACAATATCATATTGTTGGACTATAAGACATATATAGAAATGTTTTCTTTCATAAGATAAAATCTCAAATTTCTATACTTAAATAAAAATTCCAACAAAATCTATCACATGTAGGTTTAGTAAAATCGTGATATCTTCCAAAATTTTGATCAGATTTAAATTTTTTCTTAAAGGTAAGATATATATCTCCAAATTTTATGTTCAGACCAACTTCAAATTCTGACCATACAAATTTAGAAAATTTTATAACTTTTTCGGTCTAAGTTTCTAAAATCAACTCTGCATAGTTTTGGAAGAATTTCCATATCTCCCTGTTTACTTCTCCAATTTAAGTGATTCTTTTCAAAAATTGAAGATAAGATATAGATCTACTTCAGATTTTAAGTGTATAATTTTATAAAATTCAATTTTTATCTTAGTTTCAGTTTTAAAACCACTTCTATACAGTTTTAGTCAAAATATCATAACTTTCTACATACAACTCTGATTCAAGTGATCTTTAACTCAAATTAAAGATAAGACAGAGAGCTAAAACTTTTATGTTTTAAGTTTCTCCAAATTCTATATAGAAAATATCTTAAAAATTGACATAAGGTACTAGTCATACACAAAATATGAAACAAAGTTGATGAAATATGCTAAATTTTCAAAAATCACAAAAAATCAATTTTTTCATGAAATGCTTCACATTATATACCATTTTAAAGTCTAGGAAATCTAATTTATACAGGAATAAACAGTTTAGATTTTTGATTTCTATAGAATGGGATATCACAATAAGACTACACAAGACTCAATCTAGAAATCAATATCTAGTATGCTAGTATGGATACTAATGTAACTAATCATCAAGTAATCAAATCTTTGCACAAGTTAAGACATGTTACCTCATTTGTAAGATATCTTGCTAACAATACATACCAGTAGTCCCTTTGAATTCTTGAATTTTTTATCACTTTAGTAAAATCAAATCACAATCAACATGAATTCCTATACAACACTTCTATACCTCCAATTAAAATTCAAGAATTTTCAAAAATTTTCTTACCTCTTTGGTTTCATGGTTGCACTTAAATTGGATATGGATAGAGTCTATATGTTTGGGCAAAGGTAAGTAGAATGAAGAAAGAAATTGAGTAATTTTTTTCTTAAACAAGTTCTTTTATGGACCTAACAAAATATCCTTGACCATTGGATCATCTCATGCATCATCTCAATCATCCATTTGTCCTAAAACTTAAACCATGCAATTTTTTATTCAAGTAATTTTCATGCACTCCATTAGGTGTCTTGTTGGATGGCCATGTCAAGGAGAAAGAACACAAGCTATTCCAATTAATTTTCATGCATAACTTTTATCCTATGAGCTTTTTTGAATGTGGAACTATTCCATGTGACTACTAACCAACCTTGCTACCCTCTTGACCAATCATTTAGCTCCAATTGTCCATCCTTGAGTGGTTTACAACTTAGTCCCTCCACTTTTCTTAATTGTATTTAGACTCTTAACTTTTAACTATTTGTATTTTTGGTTCCTATGAAATTTTGTTCAAAATTTATTAAAAATATGAAATTTTACTTAAATACTTTTATTTAAGTGTGTAGGCATGTTCTTACCATTTTTGATCTGTTTATGCCTTACTGGCACTTGCCGAGAAGGTTTTCAGCTTACCGATAAAATTTTTGGTTTTAGCAATTTTTAAGCGAAATTTTAAAATAAATAAATAGATAAATAAAATTTCATTTTAGATGTCTCAAAAGCATGTTAATATATATAGAACCATGAGGAGTGACACATGATATATAATCACTGGAAATCGGTGTTACATTTTAACCAGGAGCCCAATCTTCCTCCGGCGAATCAAGCCATATACGCATAAGAAGAGTCGAGCCTAGAGAACTCTAAGAACCCTTGGTGACATCACGACACGATTCTGATGACCTAAGAAAATAGGTCCAAGAGTTCATCGCCAACGAGCTAAAATGAGCAAACATGAGAAGAGACAAACCTGTCCAATATCCCACGGGTCTCTCACCTTTTGACCCTAAGATTTCTTCAGAACTAATACCTCGTGATATTCTTCTCTCTCCCCTGGAAAGGTATGACAACACTAATGACCCTAGGGACCATGTTACCCACTTTATCACTGTGATGGTCTTGAGAAACATGACGGATGCCGCCATGTACAGCCACTTCCCAACAACCTTGAAGGGTAATGCACTGACATAGTTCAAACTTGCTCCCCCCGTTCAGTGTTAAAAGTTTCTCTCAGTTGCAACAGTAGTTCGAGGTGTACTTTGTCATTAGCAGGGGCTAAGAAAAAATCTACATCTCTTTTCTCATTGCGGCAGAGGGATAACAAGCCATTAAGGGACTTCCTTGAGAAGTTCAAAGCTGAGATGATGAAGGTCTCTAGTTTGAACTGTTCGAAATGAAGACATTTATCACTAAGGATCCCCTATCTTCTATCCAAGAGTTCTACACTCGTACAAAGAAGTATATAGCGGCAGAAGACGCCAAGGCCTTTGATAGGCAGTGCAATCAACCAGGTCCAAAGGAGTGTAGCCATTCACCTCGACGAAACTCCCCTAAGAGGGCCCGCCAAGGGCCGCCACAACAATGGAAGTTCATCAGTTACACCCCTCTGTCAGATGGCCCCTTGTTCCACATAGAATGATCCCAAAAAGAACAAAACTCGGTATTGCTACTTTCATAAGAACAATGGGCATCTCACTAATGAATGCAAGAAAACGAGGGGCGAACTTGAGTTCCTCATTCGAAGTGGTCGACTTCACAGATTCATTAGTGCAAAAAGAGAAGGCATACCCCATCATAAGTCCCACAACCTAAAGCAGGAGAATGAACAAGTTGGCCAACCACTCCCAGCAGATAACTCAACCAGCCCATGGGGTGATCCTCCAGGTACAGGGTGGGTACTACCCCATACGACCTTACCTTCCGATTCATATCCTACAAGCACTGCATCGGTGCAACCAAGCGAATGCTTGAACAAATGAGGAGGGGCACTTAGTAGCCCTAATCTATCAGAAGACTGAAACACCCAGCGCCTTATCCAAAGAGGTTTTTGCCACCCGTTCAAGAAAACTACCCAAAAGGAAGAGGCCCATGATTAGCTTCAATGACGATGACTTAGTAGGGGTTAACCCTAATCGACATGACTCCCTCGTCATTACGGCCAAGATTGGACTATACGAAGTCATAAGAATTTTTGTTGATCAGGGAGCCGGATGCAATCTCTGATAGTGGAACACCTTTCAACAGATGGGTTATACCCCAAGACACTTACAGCCTCATACTAGATCCATTAAGGGGCTTTCAGGCGAATGAATATATCCTGAATGCATCATCTCCTTATCCGTGACTCTTGGAACTCTGCCCAACCACATGACAACTTCGACCACATTTAATGTGGTTAAACTCTACTCTCTCTACAATACAATCCTAAGGTATCCTGGCCTAAATACCCTGGAAGTAATACCGAGCAAGAAGCACATGAAAGTCAAATTCAGGACCCCTAACGGTATCGGGACCTTATCCTGTGATCCGAAACACTCAGCACCTCCTCCCAAGTAAACTCTAAGTCTTTCTTTTTTTTATAGTCATTTTAGCAATGCCCCCTGGCAAGCAACCTCTGATATTTAGTCTTAGCACTCGATCTGCTTGTTATTGATTTTTTCTTAATGACGTGTTTTGTCCCTTTTTATAAGCTAATTGTGCTAAACCAGTTCACTGAAGCGGAGCCTATCGTTAGGGATCTATCTTTCCGAATAGGCTAACGTCACTCTGTCCTATCATTAGGGATCTACCTCCTCGAATAGGCCAAAGTCACCCTCTCTTATCGTTAGGGATCTACCTACCTGAATGGGCCAACATCGTCTTGTCCTATCGTTAGGAATCTATCTTTCCAAATGGGCCAACGTCGTCCTGTCCTATAGTTAGGGATCTATCTTCCCAAACGGACCAATGTCGCCCTGTCTTATTGTTAGAGATCTATCTTCTCGAATAGGCCAACTTTGCCCTATCCTATCATTAGGGATCTATCTCCCTAAATGGACTAACATCATCTTGTCCTATCATTAGGGATTTATCTACCCGAATGGGTCAACGTCGCCCCGTCCTATCGACAGAGATCAACCTCACCGAATAAGCAAGTATCACCAAGTCTTTTTGAATAGAGCCCGATGATAAGGACTTGACTCCCTAGATGAACATACAATGCCTAATTCACTCGATGCACATGACTTGTTGAATAGAGCCTATCGAACACTCACGACTGCTCCATAGACTAACTAAAGAAGGGAAACGACTCCCTAATAACACTACTCATTAAGGAACGATCCAGCTGACATGGAGCACTAAGCAAAATGAAAACAAAAGATGCATTTCATTTACACACTTAGAAAAAAATACTATAAAATGTCATAAAAGAAAAATAGAGATCCTGATCAGGGGACAGACAAATCATCAGGTTTTATAGGAGCAGCAGGCTCGGGCTCAATAACAGGATCCTTAGTGCTCGGGGCATAACGTTCGCTAACCTCGCTTACCAAATGATCTCTATAGCACACTGAAGCTTCTCAGACAACTCTCGTTGAGCGTACATTTCCCTTGCAACAGTAGCCCTCTATTCAACCAACTCTCATTCAGTAGCTTGGAGGGATCAGCTACGCATGTTGACCAATTTCCTCGCGGCCTGAAGGGATGCCTTGCACACCCTAACGTTTGCCTCTAGTTCCTCACACCGCTAAAGGGTCATATCCCATTCAGCCCGCAACTACTGCACCTCCTCACCATAGGTGCTGGTAGCAGCCGTCGAGGACCTCGCAACCTTAAGCTCCCTTTCTTTCTGCGAAAGGGCCTTCTCTAACCGAGAGACATCGTTCAACGTCTCGTTAGATCAATGCCTTATGTGACTCAAAATTTGCTCCCTACATCACTTCTAGAACTCAGCCAAAGCTATTGTCTGCACAATTGAATATTAGTTAGTGGGCTGAAAAAGGAAAAGCCAACAAGAGCAGTGAAAAGAAGGGTACCATCATAGTTGCCGAAAATAACGTCTTGTCGCCCTGCTCAAGTGAGAGCTTATTTAGCTTTAAATCAAAATGATCAAAATCCAACTGATTAGCTATTCGCTTCCCTTCGATGATATCCACATAACAGTGTTGATGATCCCTAGCACTGATCGTCATCATCCCACACTCCTTTGAGCCCCTATGCCCATCAAAAGACCAAAAGGGGATTGGATGAGGGAGCACTTCCTCCTCGAGCACCTTCTGTTTGCCCTTTCTGAGGGCAACAGTGGAACAGTGGTAGGCGGTCCTGCACTGGGCCTCTCTTCTGAGTCGAAGCCAGCATCTTTAGAACACTTTAGGGAACATCCCCCTGTCTCTGCTGAAGCCTCAAAGACATAGCCCTCTTCCCTTACTAGGGTAACCTAACCAAACCTATCACTAGAACGCTTGCCTCCGCTGGCTCATTGGTAACCGATCGAGAAAACTCATGTCTCTCTTCTGGACTCTTTCTAGACTCTTCCTCGAGGAACTCTTGCAATTGCACTTGCCTCCTCTTAGCCCTCAACAAGACGAGTGGGGTGGAATCGGAAGAATGAGACCTCGACGTACTTTTGGTCCCCTCTGGGGCCCCACCAATCTCTCCCTCATCCATCGATCAATGGTAACCTCTTTTAAGTCCTCCTCCATAGGGAAATGAAGGCAATCCACAAGCTTCTTCTTTGAGTTCTCAAGCAATAGGGGCCTTTCAATTCCCCTCTTTTCGCCAAGTAAATAACCTGCTAGTGATAGTATCTCATCATCTAGAAGACGATCAATCCAGATGCTCCTTTGTGAAGTCTTACAATATTCACCTACAGATTGGACAAAGCCCGAATTATAACAATCCTTACAGGGCTAGGGCTTTAACCCAGTAAATGGGTTTGCATCGGGCGTTGGAAGCTTCAAAATTGAAACCTTCTCTAAGAATTCGACGAAAAAGTACTTGTACATCCAGCTTTTATTGATAGTCTCACTATAGGCAAACTTCCAATTTGACTCTGGCTGAGTCTGTAGATAGAATCAGTCTCTTGTAGAACCCTTCTTCCCATATTTTTTCAATATGAATATAGATACCAGGACTTCGAAGCATAATCGATAAAAACTCATTAGAGAAATAAGCACTACCACAGAGCGCCAAGCACTCAGGATCAGCAAAGTGGAAAATATGTTCCAACGTAACAGGATCCCTGCAATAGGGCCTGTGTAGGGCACCTTCAAACCAAATATCACCGATTATTTGTATATCAGGACTTGATTGCCCAAGGCCATTTTAGCTCTATCAACGTTAGTAGCCGATATGATCTCAAGGTTATCGCCCAACTGTATCACGCTTCTAATTTCTTGCAGTTCCTTCTGTGACATAGTGCTTCTGATGTCTCTGATGCTTGGAGAAGAACCAAATGATGAACCCCTAGCCATTTCTCTCATAAGATCCTTACAGAAAGTTGAATCGTTGAAAAGCTCAACTGTTGAAAAGACGAAGGAGATAATGGGGAACCAATTAACGAATGAGCATAATAAAAAGCGTGTTGGAAATGGTTCATGATAACCGAAGTGGCATGTACCACATTTAATGCCTTGATTAGAAAGATCCAAAGGGTCTCATCTAAACTATACTCTGACGTTCCTCCTCCGAAGCAAGAATATGAGTGGGGGCAAATAATGATACATGATCAAAATGGTCTAAACTGTATTGGGCTCAATACCAGTCTGTAACACTATGAATAACCCTTAGCAGCCCAGTTGTTCAAATAGTCGGTATCCTCTCGATCTGCTAGCCGTCTGGCTTGTTACTATCATAAGACTCTAGACCCTCCAAACCCCCTGGTTCGTGGGGTGGATTAACTGAAACATGTCGTCTATATGGGATCTATTTCTCGGATAGGTAGACATAGCCTATGTTTTCTCTCTCTCAGCATGCACTGATCATGTCCTGATCGATAAACTATTGACTGGTCACAACGCTTGCTTAGTGATCGGTGATCGTGACATGGCTTGCTTAGGTAAATATCCATTTCTCCAATAAACGTGGAAAGAATCTCCCATAAATAGAAAGGAAACCTCCAACACGTACAGGGGAATCTGCATAACTACCTGGACTTTCCAAATCGAATGTCATTGATATTTTTTGGAATCTTTCCACTACGATTCTTGTGATCTCGGAACACTTCCATAAGAAAACTAGGGTTTCAATACCTCGCTAACACACGTCTCTTGCACCAAGTAACTATATATTCATCATGAGGGTAATCGACCAGGTATGCCTTCTTTTCTCCCAAACTTACACACGACATCACGAGATTTCTCTTTCAGTCTATTCATTCCTTTCAAAAAATGCTCTTTAAGTTGAGTGTCGGAGCCTTCCCTGCCAAATCATCGTCTGACCATTTTTTGCAGGTCTTATCCTTCAACGTTGACAGAAGACCAAGACCCTTCATTCAAGTTAGCCGAACCATTATTTGTGGAGCCAAACCCCCCTCCAACACCTACCATTCCATTGGCATGTACTCGTCACACTTTTAGGTTGCTAGTACCAAATCCATCTCCATGTCTTTTATATGCATCAAACTCTTTTCTGATAGTCTTGTGGCCAAGCTTCTTAGCATAGTAAAATATGGAACCAAAAGCAATTACTACCAATTCAAACCAAATCCCAGAATTGAAATTCATATGTAGTTAGGTAATTTGCTCCCAATTTTCTCTTCTTCTTCTTCTTCTACTGATCTCTATAGCTGCCTCCTCTAGCTCAGTCATCAAGACCCTCCTGGATTTCGACAGGGAGCTCCCATTCCAACTTGAAACTGGGTCTCTATTCTCACTCCTTTTCTTTGAATAATTTCTTTGTCATTTTTGAGTAATCAGCATTGTCAGCAAATTGTGATTTGATTGCAGATATGTGCGTGTGGGTGATGCAGATGAAGTGCAGTTGTTTTACCTGTTTGTTAGGTCACAAAGGACACCAGAAAGAGACTCACTTATTTGGATCACCAGCGACCCCAGATGTTCTCCGCTTTCTGCATTTTTCTATGAAAGTGATACTTGTTTTCTTTTTCTTAGTCTACTTTGTAAATAATCATTGGTATACTTGTTTTCATGATGTTTAAAATATAAATAATCATTTAATTAATTTGCACATGTACTTGATAAATTTTTATAATTTTGTAAGGTCTATTACACTTTAGCATGTCAAATTACACCGGCGGTATACCGCGGCTCTTTGTAAACCCAAACACATGGATTTACACCTGATTTTCTTTTTTTCTTTTTCAATTCATGAATTTAAATTTTTATTTCTAATATTTTGGTCAGTATCTCAACATAATATATTTGGACTCACCGGTGGGTGCTGGATTTTCATATTCAAAAACTCAACAAGGATATATAATGGATAACTATAAAGCTGCAGCTGAGGTCTATACTTTCATAAGTTAAAACAACCACTTCCCAAAAAAAAAAAGAAAAAGAAAAAACCTTTTGCGATAGACTTTATATTCTAATCTCTCTCTCTCTCTCTCATTCATAATAATGGATGATGGATCACCCTGAGTTTTTAATAAATCAATTCTATGTTGGAGGTGATTCTGATTCTGGAATTATTGTTCCAATGGTTGTTCAAGAAATTAACAATGGTAATGCAAATCTATTGATTTATCATCTTGTCTGAATTACAAAACCATTCCTAACTTATGTTTTAATAGAATTTGCAGGAAACAATCCAGGGTTCTACCCAAATTTCAATCTCCAAGTACGACCCTCTATGTGATTTTGGAAACTTGTTGTAGAAAAGAGAATTGTTCTCTCTAAATGCGAAAACAGTCATCGTGATCAATTATAATAGAGACAAATAAACGATACCTCTTGATTTTTTTTTTTAATTTTGATTCAAAATTTTATGATTTAACAGTTGCTTAAAATGACTTACTAGGGATATGTGTTCAAAATTATTCAAGGGTTCCCTTTGCAAATAGAATGACACTAGTACCAGATAATCTTTATAAGGTAACTCCAAATTTCAATTTTGTTTTTGGGTTTTTATTATAGATTTAATGAGTGGTGGTACACTTCTATCTAGGCAGCCGAGAAACATTGCAATGGAAATTATGTTTTATATAGATCAAACCAATGCACAATGTCTCTCTGATGTTCAAGCCATTGAAGAGGTTAGAAGAGACTATCCATAACCTATTTTTGGAATTAAAATTATTTCAAAGTATTTTATATGATTAAAGAAATTTGAATATTTGCAGTTGGTTTAGGAAATAAATATTTATCAAATTTTGGAACTAGTTTGTAAAACTATTTCTCCTCAAGGAAGAAAATGGGGTCGAAGATCACCAGAGGAAGAGTTGGGTGTTGATCTCAATTCTTTCAATCAGAATGATCCTGCATTTTGGTATGCAACTTAATTTTTTCAATTATTATAAAATATTATCTATCAAAATCAAATCAATTATTAAAAAAATTGTATATTACAATACATCAATTACGTAATATTATTAAAGATAAAAAATAATATAATAATATAAAATCCCAATGATCGATTCTTTTTCATCTTTAATATTATATCATAGTGATATTTACCAATACATAGTTGGTCCAATGACTGAACACTAGTACTCCGTAATTAAGTTCTTAGGTTAGAGTATTGTGTATGCAGAAAATAGATGTATGAAGAGTTTTATCTTTTAAAAATTTAACTCGACTAATCCGATTTGAACCGAATTTAGTCGAATTTCATATGATTATCAGATACTCGTGATTTATAAAATAAGGAGTCATGTTCAAACATTTTAAATATAGTATCAAAACAATTGTTTTTTTTTTAAAAACAATGGACTCTTCATGTCATGTCCAGATCCTCAGATCCGAGCACGTAACAACCACGATTTGATAGATATATATCGAAATCTTTTTCTTATATTTCTTATATCTTACTTATATCTTTATCTTATTTATAAATAGAAAATTTATAAATATATATTGAACTAGTTGCTGCTTGTGCAGAATGGAAGAAAATCAAATTTGAATTCAACCGAGTGGGTACTTTGTAATCCAATAATTATTATTCGTTCCCTTATTGAATTGAAATTAAACAGCCTTGAACTATGTGCAACCCCAAACACACACCCGAAGACACCACAAGACTAATCCGACATCGTCACATTCTCAATTCTCAACCAATTTTCTAAAATCGTAAATCATACTCCTAAAGATCTCTTTTAAAATGATATGGGTAAAGTCTCAATAATTTTAAAACAAGGTGACAAATCAAAATAAGAAAGTATATATAAACATATACAATGAAGCTTCTATATAAAATTCATAAGGTGACAAAATATAGCTTCTGTTAACCTCCATGGATCCATCTACAATCTAAATACACCAAAATGAGACTAACTCACACAAAACATGAGGTCCCAATGGAGGTGGATATCACAAGGCTCAAAAAAGAGTTTTCTAGCTATAAGCTTGAAAAATATAAGAGAGAAAGAAAAGAATGAGTACAATTTGTACTCAATGAGTGGAAAATCTATGTAATTACTAATGAGTGGGACTGTGATTGTGTCATAAAACCATTAACAAACCAAATTTATTTTTCTATTTCAAAAGTATTCAAAATTGTCAAAACCAATACATTCAAAAAATATTCCTCTTGATATCAAAACAAGTCATAGTTAACTCAATAACATAGAACTGCTGAAAAGACCTCCCAATCCAAGACCCTAGATGGGGACAAGGATTAAATCCACCAACGATTTTTATTAGATCATTTATCCGAAAAAAGTCCCATCCTTGGTGTTGGCTTGGACCTCTCCTATGTGGTGACTCATGGCTAATCCAACATAAAACTTGGGTAGATGAACCCCCGCACCATCCTACCTCAATCCAGTTCCATCGTGCTTCACTAATGTTGTTCTTCCCCTAGCCAGTCCATAAGTGAGTAATAAGACACAGCAGTTATACGTACAATTGAACACTATCAAAAGCTATCATTTTCCATTCACAAAATAATTTGTAGACATTTCACAATTCATTTTTATTTTTGTCTTAAATAAATATTTAGTCATCCATGAAATAAAGTCATTTTTAAGGTATTAGCATACCAAGTTTACCTTTTCATCATTATACTCTCAAAGAGCACATGTCACACTCAAAACTCAATCATAAAACTATTTTTCAAAATAAGGGTGCAAAAAATATAAAATTATTTCTCATTATCGAACACATTAATGATCCACTTAAAGTTTGATGAGGTTTTGCACTTTTACTAATCCAAATCTTTGCCTTTATTCTTGCTTAAAGGGCTCTTGCCTAAATTTTATTTGTTCCATGACATAGAAGTAAAGTTAGACATCAATTTAATACAAACATGAAACTAAAAGCACGGCATGCAAGCATGACTCTATTCCTATCTAGATATGATGTCTGTTTTCGAAACTATCCTATGACATCTATTAAACTCCTACTTAATACTCATTTTCATTTCAAAATCATCAAATCTAACCAATATAACAAATTCCTAGCACATATGTGTTTTAGAAAAAAGGGTCTTATCTTAAACTATAATTCTCAGATTTTGGTAATTCCAACCATCACTTAAAGATTAGACATAAAGATATAACTTTTATGTTTATGACTAAACTCCATTCTAATCACACGAAAATATCCAAATCAAGCAATATAATAATTGTCCTATTGAACTATCATGCACAATCACAAAAGAATCGCTATAATTTTTACTATACATGTTAGATTTAAGTGATTCAAGTCTCAATTTAAAGATAAGACATAGAGTTATAATTTTGATGTTCAGATTTTAGTCTAATTTGCCTAAAACGTAGCTCAAACTTAAAGCAAATTACACAGCTAGAACAGAACAAAAACAGGGCATTTTTCTGCAAAACATGTCTTTTTGGAAAATTATTAAAAATCAAATTCTTAATAAAATATTTTCTCTAATACGTCATTTTAAAGCCATAAAAATCTAGTTTGTTTTTTTTTTTTTTTTAAAAAAACTGTATTCAAGTTGTAACTATATAGAAAGAGTTATGGGCTAAATACTATAGCAAGGTCAAATGTCAAAATTTGTAAAATCATGGTTCTCATTCTCATTCTAGCATTATACCCACAATCAAATAGGCTCAAGTCATTAACTAAGCTATTTATCATGATTCAAATAATTATTCAAAACTTAAAACCATGAGTTAAAGATACCCTGTACTTGGCTTTCTAAACATCAAACTCCACTTCCCTTTTACTCCTTCAACCTCATTGTTTCCTTGGTGTTTTTAGATTGTTCTATAGGCTTTTTACACCACTTTGTGCTTCCTAAAGGCTGGTTATGAGATGTATATGGATGAAAATAGTTTATTCCAAGTTCAAATGATGATTTTGATGGTGTTTGGGGTGATTTTGCATGAGAGAAAAATTAGACTCATGATTAGGGGTCTTGGGAAAAGGAAAGTGCTCTCTCTCTCTCTCTCTCTCTCTCTCTCTCTCTCTCTTCTCTCTTGGCCCCACACACACACACTCACACAAACCCAAAGAAGGCTCAAGAATCTCTCTCTCTCTATCTCTCTCTCTCTCGACTTTTTTATATAATGTTTTCAAAGAGAAAAAAAAAAAGAAAAATAAACAAAAATCTGGATTAAGATTTGTAATTTGTTAACTTAAGAGCTAGACTCCAAAATTAGGCTCAATGAGTTGAATTGTTAATTCAAGGGTGGGACTTAAAATTTGGGCTCAAATACTAGTTTAACGCAAGCCCAAATCTCAACTTGCTAATCCACTCAAATTTATACTATATTTTAGAATTTAATATCATGTATTTTAACTTTTTCCTAAACATAACATATGAAATTTTTGTTCTATAGCATAATTTAAGATATCTAAAATTTCTAAATTGCTTTAAGGTTCATGTTTCAAGTTTTCAACACTAGAGTTCACCTTATAAGATACAAGACACTAATACAATTAGATATCAGGTTCTGCTATTACAAGTTCTACACCCTATAAAAGAATTTCATTCTCGAAATTCACTAAATCTCATTCTCAAATAATTAGGGGTATTGTCTTTGCACTCGATCCTCCAGTTCCATCCAATTGTCACGCCTTAGTCTTCAGACCCGAGCACGTGACAACCACCATGTTACTTCAAACTACGTACAACTGCGAGCACCCACCCCGAGACATCACAATACTAATCTGGCATCATCACATTCTCAATTCTTAACCACTTCTCTAAAATTATAAATCATACTCCTAAAGATCGCTTTTAGAATGATATGGGTAGAGTCCCAATAATTTTAAAATAAGGTGGCAAATTAAAATCAGAAAGTATATATATATACATATACAATGAAACTTCTACATGAAATCCATAAGGTGACAAAATTTAGTTTCCGTTAACCTCTATAGATCTATCTACAATCTAAATACGACAAAACGGGACTAATGCAAAATATGTGATCCCGACAAAGGTGGATGTCACAAGGCTTAAAAGAGAGTCTTCTAGCTACAAACCTGAAAAATATAAGAGAGAAACAAAAGAGGGTACAATTTATACTCAATTAGTGGAATATATATATAATTACTGATAAGTGGGATTGTGATTGTGTCTTAAAACCATTAACAAACCAAATGTATTCTTCCATTTCAAAATATTCACAATTGTCAGAACCAATACATTCAAAAAGCATTCCTCTTGATATCAAAATAAGTCATAGTTAACTCAATAACACGGGACAGTCGAAAAGACCTCCCAATCCAAGACCTAGCTAGGGTCAAGGATTAAATCCACTAAGAGGTTTTATTAGATCATTTATCCAAAAAATGTTTTATCCTTGGTGTTGGCTTGGTCCTCCCCATGTGGTGACTCATGGCTAGTCCAATATAAAATTTGGATAGGTGAACCCCTCTGCACCACTCTACCCCAATCTAATTTCATCGTGCTTCACTCATGTTGCTCTTCCCCTGGCTGATCCATTAGTGAGCAATAAGACACAATAGTTACACATACAATCGATCACTATCAAAAGCTATCTTTTTCCATTCACAAAACAATTTATAGATATTTCACAATTCATTTTCATTTTTGTCTTAGATGAATATTTAACCATCCATGAAATAAAATCATTTTTAAGGCATTAGCATACCAAGTTCTCCTTTCCATCATCATACTTTCAAAGAAAACATATCACATTCAAAACTCAATTATAAAACTATTTTTCAAAATAAGGGTTTAAAATATATAAAACTATTTCTCATTAACAAACACATAAATGCTCCACTCATAGTTTGGGGAGGGTTTGCACTCGCACTAATCTAAATTTTTAGCTTTATCCTTAATTGAAGGGCGCTCACTTAAATTTTTTATGTACCATGATATAAAAATAAAATTAGACACCAATTTAATACAAACACAAAACTAAATGCACAACATGCAAATGTGACTCTATTCTTATCTAGACATGATTTATGTTTTCAAAACTATCCTATGACATCTATTAAACTCCTACTTAATGTTTATTTTCATTCCAAAATCATCAAATCAAACTAACGTAACAAATTCCTAGAACATACATGTCTTAGAAAAAGAGCCATATCTTGAACTGTAATTCTTGAATTTCGATAATTCTAACCCTCGCTTAAACATTAGATATAAAGCTATAACTTTTATATTTATGAACAAACTCCATTCTAATCATATGAAAATATCGAGATCAACAAATATAATAATCCTATCCTCACGACCCAACATACAAGTCATAGAAAAATCACTATAATTTTTACTACATATGTCGTATTTAAGTGATTAAAGTTTCAATTTAAAGATATGACATAGAGTTATAAGTTTGATGTTTAGAATTTAGTCTAATTCTATCTAGAAAGTAGCTCAAACTCGAAACAAAGTACATAATTAGAACAAAACAAAAACATGGCATTTTCCTGCAGAAGATGTCTTTTTGAAAAATCCCTAAAAATCTAATTTTTAATGAAATATTTCTTGCAATATGTCATTTTAAAATTCTAAAAGTCTAATTTCAGTAAGAGAAAATAGTATTTAGTTTACAATGGTGTAGAAAGAGTTATAACCTAAATACTATAGCATGGTCAAGCTGTCCAGATTTATAAAATCATGGCTCTCATTCTCATTCTAACATTATACCCACACTCAAATAGACTCAAATCATTAACTAATTAATTTATCATGATTCAAATGATAAAACAAAACCTAAAACCATGAGTTAAACATACCTTATACTTGGCTTTTTAAACATCAATGTCCACTTCCTTCTTACTCCTTCGACCTCATTAATTCTTTCATGTTTCAACTTGTTCTATGGACTTTCTACACAATTTGTGCTTCCTAAAGGCTGAGTATAAGATGTATATGGATGGAAATAGTTAACTCCAATCTTAAATAATGATTTTGGTTCTGTTTGAGGTGGTTTTGAGTGAGAGAAACATGAGACTCAAGATTAGGGTTTTTTGAAAAAGGAAAGTGCTCTCTCTCTCTCTCTCTCTCTTCTCTCTTTTCTTTCTCAGTCACACACGTAAACAAAAACATCTAAAGAAGATTCAAGTATATATCTCTTTCTCTTTCTCCCTCTCTTGACTTTTGTACCTAATGTTTTAAAAGAGAAAAAGAATAAAAATAAACAAAAATGTGAGTTAAGATTTGTAATTTGTTAACTCAAGAGTTTGACTCCAAAAGTAGGCCGAAAAAGTAAAATTGTTAACTCAAGGGCAAGACTTAAAATTTGGGCTTAAATACTAATTCAATCCATGCCCAAATCTCATATTTTTAATCCATCCAAATTCATACTATATTTTAGGATTTAATATCATGTATTTTAATTTTTTCCTAAGCATAACATATGAAAGTTTTATTCTACAACTTAATTTAAGATCTCCAAAATACCTTAATTGCTTCAAGGTTCATGGTTCAAGTTTTTCAATACCAAAGTTTACCCCATAAGATACAAGACACTAATACAATTAGATATTGGGTTCTAGTATTACATTATGAATTTGGGTAGATTAGGAATATGAGATTTGGGTTTGGGTTTAACTAGTATTTGAGGCCAAATTTTAAGTCCCACTCTTGAGTTAACAATTCAATTCTTTGAACCCAATTTTGGAGTCCAAGTCTTAAGTTAACAAATCACAAATCTTAACCTGCATTTTTGTATATTTTTCTTCCTTTTCTCTTTTGAAACATTAGGTAGAAAAGTCAAAAAAGAGAGAGGAATATATTCTTGAACCTTCTTTGGATTTTTGTGTGTGTGTGGGACCAAGAAAGAAAAGAGAGAGAGAGACAGAGAGACAAGAGAGAGAGAGCACTTTCCTTTTACAAAGAACCCTAATCACGACTCTCTTGTTTCTTTCACACAAAGTCACTCCAAATACTATTAAATTCATCATTTAAGCTTAGAATAAACTATTTCCATCCATATATATCTTATACTCAGCCTTTAGAAAGCACAAAGTGGTATAGAAAACCCATAGAACAAGATGAAAACAGCAAGAAAACAATGAGGTCAAAGGAATAAGAGGGAATTGGATTTTAATGTTTAAGAAACCAAATACAGGGTATGTTTAACTCAGTTTTAGGTTTTAATTTATCATTTAAATCATGATGAATGACTTAATTGATGGTTTGAACATGTTTGAGTATGGGTATAATGCTAGAATAGAATGAGAACCATGATTTTACAAATTTGGGTAGCTTGACCTTACTGCAGTATTTAGGTCATAACTCTCTCTACATAATCGCAAATTGAATATGGTTTTCTTCTTCCAAAACTAGATTTTTATGGCTTTAAAAGGACATATACAGAAAATATTTTATTGAGAATTGGATTTTTAGTATTTTCCAAAAAGAAATGCTTTGAAGGATAATGTCTTTTCACTACAAGAAAATAGGGCTTTAGTGACAACCAAAAGTTGTCACTAAAGCACTAAAAGTCGTCACTAAAAACTTTTAGTGATTACTTTTCACTCATCACTAACTTATCACTAAATCATTGTCATAAAAGAGTTCAATAGTGACGAGTTTCAAGTTATCACTAAAAATACCATATAGTGATGAAATTATCTATTATGACTAAAGCAATGACGACATGATGTTGTCACTAATTGCATCCCAAAATTATCATAATATCGGTCTACATTATTACAAAATATGACAAGCCATAAAGCATTTGTGACAACATTTTCTTGTGACAATAGTGCCAACGTTCTAGTCGTCATTGAAAGGTACTATATAGTGACGACGCGATGTTGTCACTAAACATAATAATCTAATGAGCATTTATGACAACTTCTTGTTGTAGATACAGCGACGACATTAGTAGTCGTCATTAAATGTATCATATAGTGACGACTTTTTTGTTGTCACTAAGATAGTTACGATAGGATGTTGTCACTAAACTGATAAATCACATAGTATTTGTGATGACTTTTGTTTGTAACAATAGTGACTACTATTAATGTTGTAATTAAAGGATCATATAGTGACAACTTGTTTGTTGTCACTGAATTAGCGACCACATGATTTTGTCACTGAAGAGGGTAAATCATGGGCCATTTATGATGACTTTTTATTGTGATAATGGTGACAACTTTTAAAGTCTTTATTAAAAGACCATACAGTGACAACTTTTTTGTGGTCACTAATTAAGTTATAATTTTTGTTATTATTTTATTCCTATTATTATTATATTTATGCAAACTAAAAATTATAATATATATTCATCAATGCACAATTGACGTAACAAAATAAAAACTCGTCAATATGAATATATATATACATATATTTATAAATACCAAATATCTAACTTTGTATCTGTACAAAATCTTAAAACACTGCAACTCTACCAAAAGGCCACACACTAGTTTAAAAAGGAACAAAATTTATCAAATTACAAAATATCATGTTATGTACGTACAAAAAATAACATATATTTTCTTAACTCTAATGTTGTAAATGAACCATTTAAAATTAGTCTGAAGCACTGCAAATCCACAAAATCCAAATAAAAAATAACATTAATAATATTACTAACCAATCAGCTAAGAATCCCAAAAAATAATTAAAATTTCATTATCTTATAAATACAAATTTTAAAGAAATGATTATTTGAGCATTTAGAGACTCAAACTCTTCCACATTACTTCCAATATCAATATGCGAATCTGTTTATGATAAAAATGGAAACAATTTTTATATTAACAATTCTTATTGGGCTGAATTGGGTGTTATCCCTGTCCAATCCTCTTCCTATTTCATCTAGGCATTTTAGTATTGAAATAATCTACCATAAATTTGAGCTTTAAGCTTTGCAAATCTCAAGTTTTCTTTTTCCCCCAGTACCCAACTTTTCTATAGATGATGCAAAGGATTAACCAAGAGTGTTTAGTTCCACTATAGTGGAGCAATGCAAGGTCATGATCTAAATCAAAGTAATATTTTTCAAGAAATGACAAGACTTTATTCCTACAAGCATCCTCACAAAATTAACAACCAATAAAGATAAAATTCTATGATGATCATGAAATAGAAAAGAAGAGAAAGTACCCACTGCATCTACTGAAAGTACTTGCCTGCAATTTTGATAACAGGGGTGAGTAATTAACAGAGTCATCATTGGGAAAATGCAGCCTTGTTTTGAAGTTAGGAAAGAAATGTATCTTTATTAGATAATCTGAACACTCCAAGGGACATGTATTCCTAGGAGAGCATACGGATAATATTATCACTGAGATTAAGTTTCGTGATAACACGTTTCTCAAGAATGACTTCTCTAAGAGAGGAGAAATCGATCGAAACTACCCCTTCTATGAGATGGATGAGCCTAATGGCTCAATTGGGTCTAGCGTGGGACTCAAGAGCCTGTTACGGATCTTGATCCTAGTGGGAGTGGTTCATCTGAAGGTGTGGAGGCTCTCCCTCCTTGTAAGAGTAGTCGGGGACAGGTACCTCGTCGTCATTTCCCGATTGAAGATGAGATCATCGTTGTGACTTCCGAGGACGATGAAGAGCCCAGAACATTCCAAGAGGCTCTCGAGGGTCCAACGAAATACCAATGGTTAAAGACCATGCAAGAGGAAACTGGATCTATAAGAGTCAATGGGGTCTGAGTCTAGTTGACTTACTTGAGGATAGAAAGATCATTGGGAATAAGTGGATTTTCAAAATAAAAAAAAAAGGTCGATGGATAATAGAGAGGTACAAGGCCCATCTGGTAGCCAAGGGTTACACGTAGACAAAGGGTATTGATTACGAGGAGACTTTCTCTCCTATAGTCAAGTTTACATTGTTTCGTTTATTATTGATGATTGTCGCAAGCATGGATCTGGAGTTACACCACATGGACGTAAAGATTGCCTTTCTTAATGGGATTTTGAATGAGGAGATCTACATGGAACAACTCATAGGGTTCGTCCTAGTAGGTTAAGAGAATAAGGTTTGTCAATTTCGGAAGTCGATATACGGCCTAAAGCAGTTATCCAAGCGGTGGTACCTAAGATTTCATGAGAATGTGATATCTTATGGCTTTATGATGATCAAAGAGGATCATTGTGTCTATTTGATATGTTTTGATAACTCTTTTGTGATCCTGTCGTTATATGTAGATGACATAATGTTAGCTAAGAACAATATTGAATACCTAATAATCATTAAAACATGGTTGTCATCCAGGTTTGACGTGAAAGACATGGGTAAAGTTGAGTTTATCCTCAAAGTTCAGATCTAGAGGGATCGCTTGAGAAAGATGTTGGTTCTTTCACAAAAGCCCTATATTAGAAAAATTCTCGAGCGCTTTGGGATGAGTAATTGTAATCCCATAGATATTCCTATCGCCAAAAGTAATGGCCTGAGCCTAGAGATGTGCCCTAAAACTCAAGAAGAAGTGAGGGAAATGAGTAAAGTACCTTACTCCAGTACAGTGGGAAGTCTGATATACGCGATATTGTGTATACGACCGAACATTTGTTATGCAGTCAGTCTGGTGAGTAGATATCAGTCAAATCCTGGAATGGGTCACTGGCGAGTAGTGAAAAGGATTTTTCGATATTTTAAAGGAACTGTGAACTTCTCCTTGTGTTACGGAGGAGCCGATCTACATCTGGTGGGTTATTTAGATACCGATTGGGGCGGCGATCTTGATAAATGCAAATCGACATCAGGTTTTACTTTCTTGCTCAATTGCGGTGTCATTTCTTGGAGCAGTAAGAAGTAAACCTGTGTGGCTCTATCTACGATGGAGGCTTAGTTCGTGGCTTGCTCAGTTGCAGTAAAAGAGAGTGTTTGTCTCTGGAGACTATTGGATGACTTAGAGATTGTGGCAGATAATGAGAGACCAGTAATGATTTACTGTGATAATCAGACCACTATCGTTTACACTCGAGACCCTAAGTATCATAGTAAGACCAAATACATTGACACCAGATACCATTTCGTGAGAGACATAATCGAGAATGGTGAAGTGACCATCAAGTATATTTCTACACATAGCATGATGGTTAATCCCTTTACCAAACCCATTACTAGAGACTCTTTCTAGGATATAGAGAGTCATTGGGTTTATGTATTTTTTAACATTTCTTAGTTTGTACTGTATTGATGACATTGATACTTATTGACCTTTCATACACCTATGATTACTATGCATTATTCAGTCACACTTGATTTATATTTCATTTAATACACTTTCTTTTCTTATCATAAATATTCTGTGATGTGATGAAAGATATGTCCGGCAGGCGTGGTCGACTCTCTCACACGAGTGACCACCTCCAACTCTGAGTGAGCAGGGATGAGACGGTTTCTAGTTGTAAGAGGTTTTGAGAGTAGCCCTGCTAAAATAAAAGTCGCCCTGATACATGTTCAAGATGAGGTCATATGCGTTATGATTGATATGGACGTACCCATATCCATGTTGTCTGTGAGTAGCCAGATATGAGATCTCAGATATCATCTACGATTTGTGATATTATCTATGAGATACTCTCTTTGAAATCTCTGAGTAAAATTTTATGTGTAGACTGAGTTCTAAATTTGCACAATGTCAGAAAAATTTGACATATGCCCTTTTTGAGAGATTGAGGAATGACACTGTGGCACGTATTTCATATCACGTGTGATAAGACGACTAGAGATAGTGAGAGCTATTTTACTTGAGACAACGATTTGATATTTATCCCCGATCTCCATTGTGTGAAACTCGAGATCCATTGGGAGGGATCTCATGTATCCTTATGACTTTCGGCTATTTCTTGAGGTCTTAGTTCAGTATTTGTTACTTTAGTCTGTTTACCTATGATCTGAAAAATAAATTGAGATATAAGAGACAGGTTTAGGAAAGCAGCTGAGTTGAGATTGATAGATCCGAATTTAGAAAAATGAAGACCAATCGACATTACATCGTCGTATTATATTCACAAACCGGTTTTTTATGTTTATCCATATTGGGATTCAGACATAATAGTGAATACACAATCGAGTAATTATTAGGGATTACTTTCAATAAGAAAACTGACTCGATGGATGTAATAAGTCTTGAATTTGGGGTACAACGAGTTTTCTTTTGGTACTAATAGTGACTACTCGATCATCCTAATAGATGTATCGAAAAGTCTTTGTTTACAAGTATATTCGTCAGTCGCACGACATCCAATTCCGTATAAAAGTTCAGGGTGATATGGTAAAATCACATGAGTTATGGTTTTGTGATGATCGTAAAATACTCTCATGTGCAAGTGGGAGATGTTGGTAAATGCTAACGTAGGGGCATTTTACCCTAGATAAAATTTCATTTGAAATTTAAATGAGATAATATGATAACTCCTATTACCCCATAATTATCTCCCCATTTTAATAGAATTTACTTTTTAAGTGAGAATGTGATTACTTTCCTTCCTTTTGAGGATTGAGCAATATTGGAAAGGAATCAATTTTTGTTCCTGAGAAAATAGAACAATTTGGGAGGTTAATTGTTCAAAAAAGAGAACATTGCACAATTGAGAATTTGAGAGAAAATTCATCATTCTAGAGGATTTGTGAAATTTTGAGTAAAATATTTTTTCGATGATTCAATCACCAGATTTGGAGTTGTGATACTATGAAATCACAATAGTAATTCATATTATAATCATCATCTAACCGTGAATTATTCATAAAAAGGGTTCGCCATTCTCATCGTTTTGTATATTGTTGTGGTATACCAAAAACCTAATATTTTTATAATTTTGAAAATTTATTAAATGTTTCCGCTGCAAGTCATCAAATTCTAACAGATCGTGTCTCAGAGGCTGTTCCAAGCACCATCATGGACCATTGTGGAGGAAGATGATCGGTTGTTGTGTTGTTGTGGGAAGACATCATGGACCATTGTGGAGGAAGATTCGGTTGTTGTGTTGTTGTGGGAAGACTATTCGTGTCGGACTTTCATTGCCAAGAAGAAATCGGACTGCAATAGGCGGAGATTCGACGAAGGATTGACCCTTCTTTGACGATCTTAACATCGGGGTTTTGAGAAGAGGAACGCATGAGTTTGGAGACGAAGTGACGGAGGATTCCGATCAGAACCATCACTACTGATAGTGGGATTAATACCCAGTCTCTAATTGCTGTGTCTAGCACTAGATCTTCTGCCATTACTTCTCTCTCTCTCTCTCGATCTCGACTTTTGGTTTTTCTTTTCTCTTCGTTCTTCCGCCATTACTGCGATGGCAACTGAAATTGATTCTTGCTCACTCTGTTTTTTTTTTTTTTTTTTTTTCAGTTTTAAAACTCAATTGATAATTTTGAAAACTAAAAAGATTAACTCTGTTTTTTTTTTTAAAAAACTAAAACTAAAAAGAGAGGGATGGGATTTAGGTTTGGGTTTGGGTTTGGAGAGAGAGATGGTTCTGGGTGTGATATGGGAGGATGTGGCTTGCCCTTCTTTCTCAAAATGTAACCCAACCAATGAGAAGTGTGGAAAATTACCTTGCCCTTCTTTCTCACAATTCTTGCTAAGCCCGGCCATGACTTTCTTCTTCAAATCCGAAGCAGAGAAGCACTTAAAAGAAGGATTTTCAATCTCCAACTCGGACAAAAGCTTCTCTCTCTCTAGTAATTGGCTCATAAAATGGAACTGTTGAGCATGTGATCCCAAACTCAAGGGATTTTATTGGTGTCTTGAAACTCATCTCACTGGAGGAAGCATGCTGAAAATAGGGGAAGAAGAAGAAGAAGTCATGTCCTGTTGGTTTCTGCTTGCCCCAGCGATCTCTTGGTTGCTTCCGGTGAGAGAGGGGAGAGAAGAGAGAGAGGGGGAGGGAAGGAGAGAGAGTTTTTTTTTTTTTTTGGGTGAGAGAGAGAGAGAGAGAGGAGAGAGAGAAGTTGATTTTTTTTTTAATTTTTTAATTTAACTGATTCAAAATTTAATTTTTTCATAAATAATCTTTTAATTTACCAGTTATAAATTTTAGATTTTTTGGTATTGTATTTTAAAATTTTAAAATTAATTTATTAATTTAGAATAAAATTGAGGGACTTGTTTGACAAGTAATTTACTCAGTCACATGTTTGTTTGCGCACGCGGGACATTTTTGTCTCCTAATGCCCATTGTTTGGCTGTCACCTACCATTCCACTGGCATGTGCTCGTCCCTCTCCTAGGTTGGTAGTGCCATATCTATATCCACGTCTTTACTGCCCGTCGAACTCTATTCTGATAGTCTTGTGATCAAGCTTCCTATTATGGTAAAATATGGAACCAAAAGCAATTGCTACCAATTCAAAACAAATCCCAGAATTTAAATTCAAGTGTAGTTGGGTAATCTGCTCCCAATTTTCTCTTCTTCTTCTTCTACTAATCTCGATAGCTGCCTCCTCTAGCTCAGCAGTCATCAAGACCCTTCCGGGTTTCGCCGGGGAGCTTCCATTCAAACTTGAAACTGGGTCTCTATTCTCACTCCTTTTCTTTCAACAATTTCTGTCATTTTTAGTAATTGACATTGTGAGCAAGTTGTGATTTGATTGCAGATACGTGGGTGTGGGTGATGCAGAAGAAGTGCAGCTGTTTTACCTATTTGTTAGGTCACAAAGGACACCGGAAAGAGACCCACTTCTTCTTTGGCTCACCGGTGGCCCCGGATGTTCTACGTTTTCTGCATTTTTTTATGAAAGTGGTACTTGTTTTCTCTTTCTCAATCTACTTTGTGCATAATGTTTAAAACATAAATAATCATTTAATTAATTTGCACTTTTACTTAATAATATTTTTATAATTTTGTAAGGTCCATTGCACTTCAGCGTGTCAAATTACACTGGCGGTATACCACCGCTCTTTATAAACCCAAGCACATGGACCCAGGTATTTACACCCCATTTTCTTTTTTTTCTTTTTCGATTCATGAATTTAATTTTTAATTTTAATATTTTTATTAAAATATTTTGTTCAGTATCTCAATATAATATATTTGGACTCACCTGTGGGTGCTGGATTTTCATATTCAAAAACTCAACGAGGATATATTATGGATGATTATAAAGCCGCTGCTGAGGTCTATACTTTCATAAGAAAGGTGTGTAAATCAAAACAACCACTTCAAAAAAAAAAAAAATACCCTTTGCAATATACTATATATTCTAATCTCTCTCTCTCTCTCTGGTAATAGTGGATGATGGATCACCCTGAGTTTTTAATGAATCAATTCTATGTTGGAGGTGATTCTTACTCTGGAATTATTGTTCCAATGGTTGTTCAAGAAATTTACAATGGTAATGCAAATCTATTGATTCACATCTTATCTGAATTATTAAACCATTCCTAACTTATATTTTAATTGAATTTGCAGGAAACAATCTAGGGTTCTACCCAAATTTCAATCTCCAAGTACGGCCCTCTACTCTTTGAACTACCTGAACTACTTTTTTTAACCTATAATTTTACAAAATAAGTATGCCCTTCTGCTTTGAAAATTTTGGATTTTTGTTGTAGAAAAGAGAATTGTACTCTCTAAATACAAAAACAGTTACCGTGATCGATCAGAACAAAGACAAATAGAGGATACCTCTTGTTCTTTTTTTTCTTTTTTATTTGGATTCAAAATTTTATGGTTTAATCGTTGCTCAAAATGGCTTATCAGGGATATGTGCTTGGGAATCCAGTGACAGATTATTACATAGACCACAATGCAAGGGTACCCTTTGCAAAAAGAATGACACTAGTACCGGATAATCTCTATAAGGTAACTCCAAATTTCAATTTATTACTGTGTTTTTATTATAGATTCAGTGAGTTGTAGTAGCTCTGCCTGTTCTTTACATATACACTTCAATCTAGGCAGCCAAGAAACATTGCAATGGAAATTATGTTTATATAGATCCAAGCAATGCACAATGTCTCTCTGATGTTCAAGCCATTGAAGAGGTTAGAAGAGAGTTCCCAACCTATTTTTGGCATTAAAATTATTTCAAAGTATTTTATATAATTAAAGCAATTAATTTGAATTTTTGTAGTTGGTTCGGGAAATAAATATTTATCAAATTTTGGAACCAGTTTGTAAAACCATTTCTCCACAAGGAAGAAAATGGGGTAGAAGATCACTAGAGGAAGAGTTGGATGTTGATCTCAATTCATTGCTTCAGGATGATCCTGCATTTTGGTGCCGGGTATGCAATTTAATGTTTCTCTGTTGTTAAAAAATATTATATATCAAAAGTAATAGTATAAAATCTCAATAGTCCATTCTTTTTTATCTTTAATATGGTATTAGAATCATGTTTGTCAACGTTTTGTTAGTCGAGGGACTGGAAACCGGTATTCTAGGATCAAGATTTTGAATTTAAATTTTATATTTGAAAAAAATAGATGTGATAGAGATTTGTCCTTTAATGGCCTAAGTCGAATCGAATTAGATTGAACTAAATCAATATAATTATCGGATACCGGTAATTTATTAAAAAGAAAATCATATTCAAACATTTTAAATATGGTATCAAATCAATGTTCTATAAAAAATTTCCTCTGATGCTAAGAGGAGATGAGGAAAAACGTGACATGCAAGTGTTTTTCTTGCAGAATTATGGTTATGTGCTTGTTGGACTTTGGGCAAATAATGAGCAAGTGCGACAAGCTCTCAGTGTTAGAGAGGTATGAAATGTATGCATAAAATATTATTCTGAATAGAAAAATTAATAGATTTGTTAATTACATATTAATTTTAAATTGGAATAATTAGGGGACTAAAGGGTATTGGAAGAGGTGCAACTTCAGCATGTCTTACACTGAGAATGTTCGGAGTAGTGTTTCCTATCATAAAAACCTCACAAATACACGTTTACGTGCTCTTATTTTCAGGTATTATTCTGTGCATTTTATATGAAATGGAAAAAGTAGAATAAGTTTGATTTCTAATAATTTTTTTTTTCAATTGTTCATAGTGGTGACCATGACATGTCTGTTCCACACATTGCCACTCAAACATGGATTCAATCTCTTAATATCACTGTGGAATACATTTGGAGGGCTTGGTACGTGGATGCTCAAGTCGCAGGGTGAGTTTCCCTATACACTACAATTGTTACATAAATAAATAAATAAATAATAAATACCATCAATAAACTATAACTATCATCCTCCCATACTAGTCAACTATCATACAACCCTTCCTACCCACTTCCTAACATTTTGGATTTCAAATTGTTTTTACTTTAATATAACTATATTATTTGGATCTAAATGTGATTTTTCTTCTTTTCTTTATGTAGATATACAGAGATTTATACAAATAATGACTTCGAGATGACATTTGCAACAATAAAGGCAAGGAATAGAGTACAGAATTTGATTTAATATTTGAATTTTTTTTTTTACCATGAAAAATATATGTTTTTTGTTCGAATGTCAATGCATACATGTCAAAATTAAAAAGGAATTTTGTTGTTTTGGTCGGCGTTTTCAGGGTGGAGGCCATATTGCACCAGAATACAAGCCCAAGCAAGTTTATGAACTGCTTAATAGGTGGTTTGCATACTACCCTCTTTGATGTTCTCCTGCAAAATTTTTTAGAATTCAACAAATTACTCATTTTTTTTTTCAAATATTTCTTTTTTATTTATACTAACCAATATACATATTAAATCTAACTAAATTGAATCGAATTAAATTTTTAAAAAATAAAATTCTCTTGATATCAAATTTTTTCAAACACAAAATACAAATTTAAAAATTTGTTTAAAAAATGTTAATGCTCCAAGCATTGGATTTTTCAAATATTTTTAATCTTAACACAATTAGGGATCACTGATATACAACAATTTCAGTTTTGTACACAAATAAATTGTTTTGAGAGAGAACTTGCTCAACTCAACAAACTCAAGGCTGCAAATTTATATACCATTTGCATTCTTCAATGAACGAGGGATATAAATGGACGAAACGAAGGAACCCACAAGCATCTTAGCAAAAATAAACAATACCCATTCAAAGTAAATAGTAGAATCAGCCAAAAATCAAAGTCTAATGCACCTCTAGAATTCTGAGAGGTCAACCACCCACCTCTCGCGAAGCCCTTTTGCGATCGGGCTTAGATGATGAAAGCCATCATCTTTTGGCAGAATTACGAAGCCCCAAAATCAATTATAAATGAAAGGAAAAAAAAAATGAGAAAATCATTGGTAAAGTTTTATTTGGAATCGATTGTTTCCTTGAAAGAAAACAAGTTCCAACATTAACAAGCCCAACATGAACACACTCACAACATTATTTTGCCATTCTTCAAAACCAACAGACATTCATTAAATACACACACACAGCATTTTTTGCTATGAGAGAGAGAGAGAGAAGAGAGAGAAATAGTCAATTAAGTTTACAAATCAGCCTTGGAAGCTTTAATATCCTGACCAGCAGAGGAATTGGCATCGGCAACAATATCAATGACCTTAGGCTGCCTCTTCTTCTCCTCGGCAAGCTTTGGCACAGTCACTGTCAACACCCCATCTTCCAACCTTGCTTTAATCCCATCCAAATCTGCATTCCCCGGCACTCTAAACTGTCTCCAGAATTTCCCCGAAACTCTCTCCGCCCTGTGCCATTTCTCCCCTTCCACTTCCTCCTCTGCTTTCCTCTCTCCGCTAATTCTCAGCACTCTGTTTTCCTCAATCTCCATCTTGATGTCCTGCTTCTTGATTCCCGGAACATCAATGGTGATTATGTGAGCATTGCTCGTCTCTTTCCAATCTGCGCGAGCGAGAGCTAAAGGTTCCGCGGATCTGGGGATGGTGAGGGGAGATTGTTCGAGAATTCTAAATGGGTCTTCTGGAGGAAGCATCATGTCGAATAGAGGTCGCGTGTATGGCATTAATGCCTTTGCCGGAAGTAATGCAAGTGCTAATATGAGTATCACTCCCATGAAATGGACTTTGGAAGCCATTAAATCAAAGAGAGAGATAAATATAGAGAGAGAGGTTTCAGGTATGGGGTTTTGGGGAAAAAACGATGAGAAAGACTTGGAGCTTTGCTTTGCTTGGCTTGGTTGTTTCGGGAAATGGGGAAGCGAGAGCAATGGGCTTTTATAGGTTGACGAGAGAGAGGAAAGAGAGGATTTGATGTGTCTGGATTCTTCGGGAGGTGTGTTATTCCTTTGAACAGGGAAGTTCTACAAATTTCTAGAGAGAGAGAGAGAGAGATCCGAGGTGGACAAAACCAATATCTAGACTATTCTGGACCGTTGAGAGAGAGAGATAGATCTGAGGTGGAGAAAACCAATGTCTAGACTATTCTGGATTGTCTGCTTGAAATTTTAATGCAACCAAGATTGGGGTTGGCCTCGTTATGACCTGTTTGAATCCATCCTGTCATGAGTAATATATGAGAAATCCAATGATCCAAGTACTCATCAAATTATATTAAACTTAAATAATTTTAAATTTATGAATATATTATAAAAATTATATAAATAAATTTTAATTTAAATTAAATTAAAACTTTTAAGAAAACTTTGTTTCATTGAATCTTTTTACTCATTGAATCATTTTAGTATTATAGAAAAATTTAAATTAGACTTCAAGTTTTGAATTAAATATATATTTTCTGATTAAAATAAAATAAAATAAAATAATTTCTTACCGGTTAACTTCAACCTAAAATTATATATAAATTTTTTGAATTTTGAGTCCAAATTTTAATTAAATTTTGAAATTTTATTTTATTACGTTGAATTGTTAAATTTAAAAATGTAAAACAATTAGGTGTTTGAGCTGATGATGTCTACTGATGTGATTGTAATACATCTAAGATAAACACCAGGGGTAACAATCACCAGACACATTAGTAATAAATTTTTATGCCAAACATATAATGTTTATATCATTAACATCAAAATGTCATATCAAACGTATTTTAAAATTTAATAAATTAATCATATCAAATCAAAATTTAAAGAATTAATTAAAATTCAAAATCAAAATTAAAAAAAAAAATTACACGTAAGGAAATTCGTGGCCAAGCACTATTCTTTTAATCATACTAAAAAAAATTATTTTAATAGTCGTAATCTATCTCTAATGAAGATGTATATATTATTACAAAACAAATGTCCTATTTGGACGGACAAAAATCGTTCGCAAAACCCTTTAAAATTGTTGATAGAATTTTCTTCAACAGATAAGCCTTCAGTTGGCTAAGGGGTAACAATCACCAGACACATTAGTAATAAATTTTTATGCCAAACATATAATGTTTATATCATTAACATCAAAATGTCATTTCAAATGTATTTTAAAATTTAATAAATTAATCATATCAAATCAAAATTTAAAGAATTAATTAAAATTCAAAATCAAAATTTTAAAAAAAAATTACATGTAAGGAAATTCGTGGCCAAGCTCTATTCTTTTAATCATACTAAAAAAAAAAATTTAATAGTTGTAATCTATCTCTAATGAAGATGTATATATTATTACAAAACAAATGTCCTATTTGGACGGATAAAAATTATTCGCAAAACCCTTTAAAATTGTCGGCAGAATTTTCTTCAACAGATAAGCCTTCAGTTAGCTATAAACCAGTCCGAATAGATCTATCCTAACAATTTTGGTCGTTGTTGGAGTATGTCATGGGTCTATACTAATAGTTAAAAAAGCATTGGTAAAAATTATTACCTTTTATTGTCGGTTGTCATATATGTTAGGAAAAGTTACTGTCTTTCATTATCGGTTAACACAAATATTAGAAAAAGTTACTATCTTTTATCGTTGATTTGAAAAGTATTGGTAAAAGTTATTATATTTTATTGTCGGTTACCACATGTGTTAGAAAATATTATTGTCTTTTATCATCGGTTTCACAACTATTAAGAAATGTTGTTATCATTTATCATCAGTTTTCACATGTGTTAGAAAATATTACTGTATTTTACTGTCGATTACCACAAGTGTTAGGAAAAGTTAATGGCATTTATCGTTAGTTATTACATGTGTTAATATAAGTTACTACTTTATATTGTCGGTAATTACAAGTGTTAGGAAATGTTACTACTTTTTATCGTCGATTACCACAAATGTTAGGAAAAGTTATTATCTTTTATCGTTGCTTAGTAAAATATTAGGAAAAATTACTGTGTTTTATCATTGGTTATCACATGTGTCTGTATAAATTACTATCTTATATCATCAATTACCACAAATATTAAAAAATGTTACTGTCTTTTATCATCGATTGCCACGTGTTAATATAAGTAATTGTTTTGTATCGTTAATTATCCCAAATGTTAAGAAATGTTATTGCATTTTATCGTCGTTAACACAAGTGATAGGAAATTATAGTATCTTTTAACATCACCACATGATATAAATAGTTACGATTTTTTAAGATGGTGTAAATTTGAATTATTATAGATAAATTAAGAGACTATAAAATAAAAAAATATTGCATGTCCCTCAACTACACGTCTTTTGAAATGCTCAAATAAAAAATGTTCACTTCGATCACAAAAAATATTACTATCACAATTTGAATGCACATTCACAACATAATTTCAAAACTAAGCAGATTAACCAACTTTACGCGCAATCCTTCAATGTCAATCTATTCATAAAAAATAATAGTGAAATGAATATAATTATATGGTGACATTGTAAAGAATGGTTATAAATAAAAATATTACCTTCTGCGACAAAATCATGTGGTGATGATGATGGTTGACTTCTATGTGCACTCCCATTCTTTGGTATTGGATGAACCTAATAATACAAATAATTTGAATTATCATTCAAAGACAAATATGAAATGAGTAAAGTTATGCTGAAAATCAGAAAAATGACATTCATACTTAAATACCAACAATAAGCGTTGTTTCATTAACTAGATTCATCAATTCATCTTGTTGTTTACTTCAAGCATGCATAGAAATATGCATAAGAATATTGTTCACCAAATTAGTAAGATTGTAATTTTGTTCTATTAATCGTTCAATTATAACAGTCATATCTTCGTTCTCAAATCTAGTTGAATAAACATGATATTAACTATCATGTGCTTTTCTTTTTCTAGGTCCCAAAAATGTTACAGTTCATTGGGCCTCTCATTTCTTAACAACTTTGACAACTGTTCAAAATAAAAAAAAAAAATTGTTAATTACTTGACAGCTTGTAAATATTAAATTTCAAATTAAAATGATTTGTACCTGGGGTAACATCTTAGGATGATTGGGTTTCTTCAGATTGAATTTGTTTTTGAGATGGTTGTGATTTTTCGTGATCAACTATAATATTCATTCATATATTTATAGTTAAAAAAATTTAAAATCTTTTAAATATCCATTTGGTGTGTCATCAAACAATCAAAAATAAATTAACTTATTTCACTAAATACTAGTATAGAGTGAATATGATCATTTTCACAGGGAACGATGTATGTACTTCTTTTAAGAAATAAAAATAAAAATATGGGAGTTTAGAAAATTAATTAAATTAATCAATCAAAAATAAAGAACTTGAAATTAAAAGAATAAAACTAATGAAAAATCAATTTTCTAACCAAATGAATTATTTCCACCTTAATATATTTGATTGATCATCGATACAAAAATTACTCAATATCATGCAAATAAATTGGTTATAGTCGTTAACTATCATGAAACGATCAATCTCTCCTTACTTCTTCGACAATCAAGGTACCACCATTAATTAGTTTTCTAATCAAAAGACAACATAAGAGATTAGTGTTTGGACATGTTTAACATCTAAAGAGACCCAATTCTAATTAATAAATTCCAATCTGAATTTATTTAAATTAGATTATTCAATTCCATGACATGAATGTTATTTATCACTTTATTAAAAATAAACAAATTTTGTCATTTTTAATTGGTTGTAGACTATTCTATATCTATTAAATATTGCTACATATTTAATAAATTTTAGAAAATCATGATCCATAAAATTGAAATTAAATAAATACCTACAAAATATTGAATCAATAATCTCATTTAGATCTCACAATGTTCATTCATCAAGGTTTCAATACCCTTAAAAATAAAATTAGAAAGAAAACATAAGAAATGAAGAAGTCAAAAAGTAATAAAATATTTTTGAAATAAATTGAATGTTGCTGCTGGGAAAACAATGATAGAATGAACTGCAAAGACTCATGACTATTGTTGGAGAAAGCTACAGGAGCCGTAGCCCCCTTGGGGCTGCTTCTCATGGGCTGCTTGTTGGAGGAGGGGCGGCTGCCCCCTTTAGGGCTCTTTTTATCCTAAATATGTAATGTCATATATATATATGAATGAGTTGCCTATTTTTCTAAGAGAAAGTTTTTCTAAATTCTAGACAACTACAATATAAAAAAGGAATTTTCTAATGACAAATAATTTAGTTGACTTATCAAATAAATAGTCTAACTAAAATAGAAAATTACAAAAATTGAAATTTTCTAAAATTTATATTCCTAAATATTAGGAATAAAATAATATTTTCAAGGTCTCCAATATATTCAAATTAGGTTACTTCTTTCCTTAAATTTTTAGGAACATATTGATTTGGTCTTCAAGAAAATCTTCCAATATCCAATGAGATCTGTAACACCGACACTACGGTGTCCGTATTGTACTCTTGTACTTGAAATTAATAAAAATATTTCCTCTGTTTATATATATATATATAGAAAAAATTTTAATTTTATATTGATTTTCGATTTTGGGGTATTTAATTTAAATTTTTGGTATATTTTAAAATGTCGTATCCGTAATTCGCAGAAAATCCTATTTCTACGAAATTTATATTCTAGAGAAAAGTGGATATAAAAATATATATATATTGATATTTATTAATTTATTTAAATTTGTAAAAAAAAAAAGGAAGAAAAAGGGGCAAAACGCGGCGTTTTGCCCCCAAATTCAATTAGGGCTTTTAGCCCTAATCTTCCTCCTCCTTTCGTCTCTCTCCCTCTTCGTCTCTCACCCTCTCCCGCGATTCTCCTTCGCCGCTGCCTCCTTCACTTGATCGCCATCCCCGCCACCCTCTCCGTCACCGCACACCACCCACGACCGGCCGATCATCTCTCTGCCTCCCTCTATATCTCTATTTCTCTCTCTAAGTTTCGATCTCTCTCAGTTTCTCTCGATCTCTCTCTCTCACCCGAGTCCTCTTTCCTCCGCCATCAACTAACATCGCCACTCTCTTCAGCCACCGCCACTGTCGGCCACCGCCCTCAAGCCCTAGCCGGTGGTTCACCTTCCCAGCGTCTGTCTCTCACTCTGTTTCCTCTCTCCCGCGACTCTCTCAATCTCGATTCTATCTCTCTCCCGCACGCGATAGCACGCGTTGTCTCTTCCCCTCTCGCCCACTTGCGTGTGATGCTCACCACCTCTATTTCACTTTCCCTCTCTATCTCTATCTCTACTCTCTCTGTTTTCTCCATCCCGCATGCGAACAGTCCTTCCCTCCTGCGTGCGCGACGATCGAGCTTTTGCTCTCTTTCTCTTCTCTTTCGTGCGTGAACAGAACACCACTATCCTTGCTCGTGCGCGCTCTACTCTCTCTCTATCGAGAGATCCTACTATGATCCTTGCTGCGACAAGCCCCTCCTGTACGTGCGCCAGCGCGCGATAGCCCCTGCGTGTGCGACAGCTCCGCGCGTGCAGCTGCAGCACTCCTTCCTTGCTCACACGCTCGCGCTCCTTCTGCCACTCTTGCAGAGTCCCAAACCAGCAAGCTTCAAAACCCTAGACCGACTTGATCCACTGCGAAGGTTAGGGTAACAGCTCCGAGTTAAATACTTTAGGGTTGAATGTTCTCAGTAGCTAAGTTAATTATTAACATTGTTTTAGTTGGAAGTATTACAGGTTTTGGAGTGACTTGAACGGAGCAAGGAATTTAAGTCTGTGATCCGAAAACCCTTAGTGAGGTAAAATGTAAATTTCTTCGATAAATTAACTGAATCTAGGATGGAGAGATCTTTATATGTTTAGGATGTATTTAGATTTGATTTGAATGCATTTATGAAATTCTATGTTTGAATATTAAGGTTGGGTCTAGTGTCTGATATGGAAAGAGAATGTTCCGGATGATAGAATCATGTTGACTTGATTTGAATGGTTGCTTTTAGAATTTAATTTGACGAATGCATGAAAATAGTGGGAAATTGGGATTTGAGTTTAAGGATCGATGCAGTCTTTCTCATTATAAGTTGTCTTGCATATAGGCAATCAAAATACAACTTCTATATTATGAAAATAGACTTCAATACCTTGAAAATGACATATGGTTTGAAGAAATCGGATGAGAATCGAAAAGTGTATGATTTTTCAAAGATTTTTTCAGTTCGTAGGAAACTTATTTATTTTAAGCGTATTTCCAATTTTAATTGGTTTTAGGATTGCATCAGACTTGATTTTGATTTGATTAATTATTTATAAATGGAATGAAATTGATAACATTAGAGTATATTTACAAATCGAAGAATTTGGATTTGTATAAAATTTAGAAAAATGGATAAAACCTAAAAATATTTGAAAATTGATGAAATGAAAATCTAGAAAGGTGATTGTGTAAATGTGTTGATTTTTGCTTAATTTGGGTGTAGAAATCAAGTAAATTGATATTATAGTGTGCAGGAAATTTCAGTATATGAAATATTTGATTTAAGTCTTAAATGAACACATATTGAGGGGAGAAACCCTAAGGAAACATGTACTGGAAAATTTAGAACTTTGGGTATGAAATTTGATGGGTTTTAATGTGACTTTGAGTGTTAAAATGTGGATTTGATGTACTTGTGTGTGTGCTGGATTTTGGCATTGAAGTATGGTGTGTATATATGTGTATTAATGAATGGAATGAGGAAGGAATGAGTGTAGAATTTTCTACACAAATGGAAACTAAAAAGGAAGTCATTTTCATGTGAAATATGTAGTGAAATGTAAGGAAAATGGAATAAGAAAGTATGCAGAATTTTGTGGTGTGTTATTGACTATGTGTATGAGAAATTGAGGCCATGAGTGTGAGGAATTATGTATATATGTATGCTGAATTTTGGATAGTGGTTAGCGAGCATGTGGATATAAAAATGTCTTGACCGAATCCATTGGAGAGATTGGGAATAAATCTAGTAAGCAAGATGGAGGCTTATATGTGTATGTAATAAGGTATAAAAAAGTGTATGCATATATAGTGATATTGGTGTGTTAAAGTGATATGAAAATGTGTAATAGTAAAGAATGAGCAAAAGCATGTGTTTGTATTTATATGATAAATGTATAGTATTGTATTGGTGTATTGAAGAGAAGAAGTTGATAAAGAATTTTGAATAAAAGTGTGTTAGTGTATATGCTGACTCTTATGTGCGGCGAGAGATTGGATTGGTGTGAGCTTTGTGCAGGATTGGTTGAGTACCACCACTTGAGTCTTGTGGACATATTGTAAGCATGAACAAAATATGAAGAGTTAAGGTAGTGGCCTAAAAGACTTGACTTGACATTGGAAATTTGAAAGTGAAAAACATGCATTTTAGCCAATTGAACAGCATGTAGTCCTTTAACATAACTTTCTCTACACAGCTCCAAATGGCATGAGGTTTTCTGCCTTAGACACTAGACATCCTTAGCTTTAAAAATGAAATAAGAAACCCATTGATTTGTAAAGGTGTATTAGAAGTTATAGCCTATTTCCTATAACTGCGCAGGCTTGAAACTTGCTGATTTTATACATTCGTAAGTGTTGGATGTCTTGATTGAGGGGAACACTTTTTCTTCACTTCGTGGTATTATTGGGGAGTGCGCTACCCCCTCATACTGTGAGTGAGATTTATTTCAATGTTTTTGTTTAATATGTAAACCCTGTTTTACAATATTTTGATAAATGAGCATGATTTATCGTGTGCTTGAAATGTTTTGACTGGTTTTGGAACTGACTTTTTGTGAACCGATAGAGTGTCCAAAAATTTGGTTGAATTATGAAAATATGCATCCATGTGGTTGAAATGTATAATATGCCATTTTATGCTATATGTTGCATTTGGTTTGTGAACCTGATTTACGGCACATGTTGATACGATATTGATTTTGGCCTTGAGGGCTTTGGTATGTATTGTTCCGTAGCTACGAAGGACACCGTGAGAGGCGCTTGGGTGGCGTCCGGATATGCCTAGGCCTGGGGTATCCCACGAGTTGTCGAGATTATATTTACGACACGGTACTAGCCAGGTTGAACCCGAAAGGGGGAGGATTTGGATGCTATCCAAGTTTAGCACCTGGACGAGGTCCGTTGCCAACGCCGGGGTAAGAGCACTTTAAATAAATTTGCATATAACACCCCCGGTGCGCCTGTCATAGGTCGAGGTAGACCTCTGTCAGGACACTTTCGGTTGGCAGCTCTATGATTTTAATGATAGTGCTTTGGATGCATATTTGATCTGATAATGCGTGCTAATGATATATTGTTGAAATGAAAAGCATGATAATTTGAAATATGATTTGTATACTTATGTTTTGACACTCCAGTTTCACACCCCATATTAGACGATTACATTGACCCACTCACTCACTGAGTATTCTTCTCTGAGTACTCACCCCTCTTCTTTCCCTCCCCAGATAGGATTATGGTACTAGGGCGACGCATTTGGCTCTAGAGGGCTTGATAGCTTGTTGGTGGATTTGGTATTTACGACGGTGAGATTTAAGTTTTAATTGAAAATATGAATTTCGTACTTTATGTCGACCCTGCGTGGTCTTGATATTGAGGTTCGTAGTTGGCCGTGTACATATTATGGGATGACTGTATAATTTTTGGACTTTTGTTTGCGAAACTCTCATATTACACTTGCATTGAGGCATTTGTAAATATTTAAATCGTTAACTTGGGAATTTGTAATATATTTGTATAAATTTAAGTCCACTCGGTGTGGCGGCTGCTCATGCTCTAGTTGGGCATGACAGTAGAGGTCTGTGGCTAGGACTGCTGTAATTTATTTAGCCTTGCGTTGTTCTGGATGTCGGTTGTGGGATTTGTTGGTTTTGGAGAGGCCGGGATGACCATTTGTTTAATTTACAGGATGATTTTAAATTATACAGGCATACAGGTTTATTTATACATGGGAGACCTCCGATTTATGGGGAGGTTCTGTCCGATATTCTGTAGAAATACAGTCGGCATCCAGGGTAATGGGCGGCTGTTCACGATCCCGGTTCGGGGCGTGACAGTTCGGTTGGTATCAGAGCTCTAGGTTGAGAGCTGTGTTTTATAAAAGAGTTTTGGAAAATAATTCCAAATATGATTTAAAAGTCCTCAATGCATATGAGAGTTTCATTACAGTCATGAGATCCTAATACAATAGTTTTAGGCATATGAGTTATTCTTTTTAGGGGGTTAGATACGGTGCGTATCTAACCTAACATATCATTTCCATCGGTTTTTAAACCGATAACTCTATTCATTTTAGGGGGTTAGTTACTTCGTAACTAACTCTAATCTTTGAATCATATTTAATTTAAATTCTTCCTTTGTAAGGTTATGATTACTAGACAAGGTACTAGATTTGTACCTGAGACATCTAGAATACTCGAGGATGTTTCCTCGTCAAGTGTACCCTTCTAGCACTCTCTTAGCCAGTTTTTATAGCTACGATTCTATCACCATCATTTGATGCATTTATGCAGGTGTATGAGTGGTACACCTCTCATTGGATTCGAATGCCTTGATTCATAACTCAAATTCTTTTTAGGGGGTTAGTTACTCCGTAACTAACCATAATACTTGATTTCAACTTAATGAAAAGGTGCTCTGTTTGCAGAACTATGGCGCCTAGATGTAGTAGGCGCGATGTACCACTAGAGAGTCCCTTAGTGTCTGATGCACTTGTGGCACTCGAGACTTCACGAGTACCAGAGGATGCTTCCTCTACTCACGCACCTTTACTAGTGCCACCCTCAGCACCTCCACCGGCTGTTACAACTGAGATTCCTCCACCACCACTCGATGCCTTGAGACAGTGGCGGGAGTGGTACAGTAGATATGGGGTGCAGATGCCACCACCTCTACCATAGACTCCAGCGATCGCACCTGTGGCCATACTTGCTCCTACGACACTGATTCCTCCTCCGGTGACCGGTTCTTCCATTTTTAGTCCAACCGAGGAGACATCGGTTACTTTGAGGCGCATCCATGAGGTTACTCAGTTGGTGACAGAGTTACGACAGCTCAGATACACAGACTTTTCAGGATCTAGTGATGCCGTAGTGGCAAAGCACTAGATCTATAGGATTCACAGGATTCTTACTGATGTGGGATTGTTAGAGGAGTTCAGATTGAGAGTTGCTGAGAGACTCCTCAACGGTGATGCCCTCACTTGGTGGGAGGCTATTTGTGACGAGGCTATTGACTCACTGCGGTAAGAGGACTTTTTGAGGGAGTTCGACCGCAGATATTTTACGGAGTCCTAGTAGGACCATAGAGAGTTGAGACCCAGACGAGCCAGAGCTCGAAGTGGGGTAGGATTTCTAACTTTTAGGGAAGCCCCTCTCACTTTACATCAACACAGTTGGACAGGGACCACGTCCCTAAAGTTTTAGAGTACAGGCCCCTAATGCCTCTAGTTATTCCACAGCGCTGCACCATCCTATCTACCGCGACTGCGGCTAATGTCATTTTGGAGCTTGCGGAGCTCCCCTTAGATGCTTCTAATATAAGAAGCAAGGACACATTTGGAGTACTTGTCTTGACCTAGGTTGCAGAGGTCAGGTACCGTAGATACACACAGGTAAATCATGGACGGGTTAGCAGGGGGTACCTGCACACTCAGTACACACCGCTCCATAAATTGCAGTCGGGAGCAATACTACACTAGACCCTTCGCGATAGTAGCCGAGAGCATAGACCCGCATATATGGTATGACACAGGAGGATGCTTAGGTGAACCCAGATTTGATGGGTGATAGTTCCACGGATTCTATTATTTAGGAGTTTATAGATATTCTCCTTTTTGAAATCATGTATATCATGATAGATATGTACCGTCTTGACTAGTTAAAGCTCTAGAAGCTTAACTATTGTGATCCTCTTTTGAAACCATGCATCTCATGATGATATGTACAGTTATGACTGATTAAAGCCTTAGAGGCTTGACTACTTGATATATATATATACGTATATCTTTTGCGTATCCTATATTGGTTCCTTTTTCAATTTCTCGCATCATGAGTATCATGAAAATATTCAGAGTCAATGCCCGTGTTCTTATTGACACTGGTTTAGATTATTCTTACGTGAGAGTATTATTTCGCTCGACAGTTGGGTAGACTGTTATCGTTGCTATATGAGGAGCTACTGGTTATCACTCCTATTGATGAGCAATTGGTCAGAAAATTCAGTGTATAGAGAGTGCTTATCTCTCTTGTTTGATGGGACCCCATATATTAGGAGTTAGTTTGGTTAGTGATGATCGAACAACATTACTAGCTTGATTTGAACTGAGGCCGACCTTGCTCGACCACATTAGAGAGATTTAGGGAGAAATGAGGAGCTCCAAGGTATTCTTGATAGATCTGTAGAGATGATGACAGTGAGTTCTGAACCCGTGATAACGGACTAGTAGTATATCGATAGCGGGTTTGTACTCCTGCCGACAGTGAATCTTCGTAGAGATATTCTAAAGGAAGCTCATTCCTCCATTTACATTATGCATTTGAGAGGTGCAAAAAATGTACCTAACTATCCGAGATAGTTATTAGTAGTCTGGTATAAAGAGAGAGTTCGTTGCTTGATGCCTGGTTTGTCAGTAGATGATGGCCAAGCATCAGTGACCCACAGGCGCTTTGCAGCCTTTTCCCATTCCCGAGTGGAAGTAGAAACACGTCACAATGGATTTTGTGATAAGGATTGCCGCGGACTTCAGCGCGGCACAATGCTAATTGGGTGATCATCAATAGACTCACCAAGTCCGCACATTCTATTCCGATTCATGCTGATTATTCCTTAGAGGTATTAATAAGCCTCTATGTTGACACGATTATCACGCTTCATGGGATATCAATGTCAATAGCATCGGATGGAGACCCCAGATTCACTTCTAGATTTTGGTCCAGATTATAGGGAACATTGGGTACTAGACTGAACTTTAGTATCGCATACCACCCCTAAAGCACATGCTAAGAGCATGTATTAGGGATTTTCGGAGTAGTTGGGATCGGCATCTTCCACTGGTTGAATTTGCATATCATAGCAGCTAATAGGCCAGTATCAGGATGCCCCATATGAGGCACTGTATGGCAGGGAGTGCCGCACCCCGATATGTTGGGGTGAGGTCGTAGAACGACATCTCAACAATGTTGAGTTGATTAGGAAACGAAAGATAAGGTTAGGGTCATCCGTGGGCGGATGAGAGCCGCCCAGGACCGGCAGAAGGTATATGCCGATCATAGACGGCGACACCTTGAGTTAGCCACAAGAGATATGATTTTCTTGAGGATATTTCTTTTAAAAGGAGTTATACGGTTCAGGCAGCGGGGCAATCTGAGTCCCAGATATATTTGTACCCTTCCGTATCCTTGAGAGGGTCGGGAGTGTGGCATACAGATTGGAGTTGCCAAATGAACTATCTCGTATTCATGATGTCTTTCATATCTCAGTACTAAGGAAGTACCTAGCTGATCCTTCTCATGTACTTGAGCCTCCACCTGTTGAGTTGCGCGAGGACCTTAGTCTTCTAGTTCAGCCCGTGGCTATTCTAGATCAGCAGATCAGAAAGTTGCGGAGCAAGGAAGGTTCATTGGTCAGAGTCTTGTGGAGGAGTGATCAAGTTGAGGAAGAAATCTCGGAGCCCAATGAAGCTATAAGGAGACAGTACCCTCCTTTGTTTACTGTTTAGCTCCCTTTAAGTTTCGAGGACGAGGGGTTAAAAAATGTAATACCAACACTACGGTGTCCGTATTGTACTCCTATACTTGAAATTAATAAAAATATTTCCTCCGTTTATATATATATATATATAGAAAAATTTTAAATTTTTTATTGATTTTCGATTTTGGGGTATTTAATTTAAATTTTTGGTATATTTTAAAATGTCGTATCCGTAATTCGCAGAAAATCCTATTTCTGTAAAATTTATATTCTAGAGAAAAGTTGATATAAAAATATATATATTGATATTTATTAATTTATTTAAATTTGTAAAAAAAAAAAAAAAAAAAGGAAGAAGAAGGGGCAAAATGTGGCGTTTTGCCCCCAAATTCAATTAGGGCTTTTAGCCCTAATCTTCCTCCTCTTTTCGTCTCTCTCCCTCTTCGTCTCTCACCCTCTCCCGCGATTCTCCTTCGCCGCCGCCTCCTTCACTTGATCGCCATCCCCGCCACCCTCTCCGCCACCGCACACCACCCACGACCGGCCGATCATCTCTCTGCCTCCCTCTCTATCTCTATTTCTCTCTCTCAGTTTCTCTCGATCTCTCTCTCTCACCCGAGTCCTCTTTCCTCCGCCATCAACCAACATCGCCGCTCTCTTCACCCATCGCCACTGTCGGCCACCGCCCTCAAGCCCTAGCTGGTGGTTCACCTTCCCAGCGTCTGTCTCTCACTCTATTCCCTCTCTCCCGTGACTTTCTCAATCTCAATTCTATCTCTCTCCCGCACGCGATAGCACACGTTGTCTCTTCCCCTCTCACCCACTTGCGTGTGATGCTCACCACCTCTGTTTCACTTTCCCTCTCTATCTCTATCTCTACTCTCTCTGTTTTCTCCATCCCGCATGCGAATAGTCCTTCCCTCCTGCGTGCGCGACGATCGAGCTTTTGCTCTCTTTCTCTTCTCTTTCGCGCGCGAACAGAACACCACTGTCCTTGCTCGCATGTGCTCTACTCTCTCTCTCTATCTAGAGATCCTCATGTGATCCTTGCTATGACAGGCCCCTCCTGCACGTGTGCCAGCGCGCGATAGCCCTTGTGTGTGCGACAGCTCCTGCGCGCGAATTGTATTGAGGCATTTGAAAATATTTAAAGTGTTAATTTGGGAATTTGTAATATATTTGTATAAATTTAGGCCTGCTCGGTGTGGCGACTGCTCATGCTCTAGTTGGGCATGACAGTAGAGGTCTGTGGCTAGGACTGCTGGTAATTTTTTTAGTCTTGCATTGTTCTGGATGTCGGTTGTGGGATTTGTTGGTTTTGGAGAGGCCGGGATGGCCATTTGTTTAATTTACAGGATGATTTTAAATTATACAGGTATACAGGTTTATTTGTACATGGGAGACCTCCGATTTATGAGGAGGTTCTGTCCGATTTTCTGTAGAAATACAGCCGGCATCCAGGGTAACGGGCGGCTGTTCACGATCCCGATTCGGGGCGTGACAAGATCCACGTGCCTAATGTTAATGAAAGAGTATTGTTGTCAATTTTTCTATTCTTTACATGAATGCTCCAATTTAGCTTATTTTGCTCCACTTTTCTTCATAGGTCTCCTCCATCAATCCTAGCATATAAAAATACGATAAATTATAAACATTAGTATAATATTTATTCAAAAATAAAATAAAATAAATCATAATTTTTATACTAATTTATGCTCTATCATCATTCCCAGTAAACCTAGTAAATCCAAACACAATAGAGTGACCTTTCTATAAAAAAATATATGATTATTTTTTGATAAAATTTTGTAAAGTCATTGCTCATCTTGTAGATTTGTTAGTGTGTTAATAGATTTGTTGGTGTCTAAATATATGTTATGGAGTATTTCAGTGAAACCTTGAGTGAGAGTTTTACATGGTTTTGGAAATTGAAAATATATTTGGTTGTGATTTTTGGTTGAAAATATGTTTAGTTGAGTGAGAGCTTTCGATGGATTATGAGGGATTTCAGGCAATTGAGTTAGAAATTTCAAAAGATTTTGAGATTTTTGAGGGGAGGAGAGCTTTCGAGAGAATGAGAGTTTTGATGATTTAGGAGGATGATTCATAATGTATTTGGGTTTAGCATCTTATTTTCATAAACAAATTTTTAAAACCAGCTGTTTTTTCTCTTTATAAATTTTTCCGTGCTTTTTCCAACACTTTTATTGTACCCGCCTCTTTTTTCATTTCCCATTTTTTTTCACACTTTTACTCATTACCTACGTTGTTCTTAATTTTTCATATTTCAATACCCGCCACGTATCTTTCCCATATGCGTTATTTAGGTTATTCAAAAAATACCACTTTTACCATGCATTATATCTATATTACTATATTTCATGCAATTTTTACAACTTGTTACCCTACTTACACATAGTCCCAGTTACATGAAGTTGCTATATTTAACATCCGTAAAATCGATAGCTGTATTGTGCGGGGTGAATAGATTTCGCCTATGTTTCGCACAAGACACTCGCGGTAGACCACGCAAGCATGTAGTCGGCCGCACAAGCGCAAAGACACTTATGGTTGACCATTTGTGCTTTGCACGTTAGCCACTGAGCTTTTGAAGTTCAAGCATCTGGGATTGATATTGACAGCTTAATTTAAACCAATATATTAGATTATTTCTGAATTATTTTCAAATATAGTTTTCACTTAAATTTTCATCATCAAAACCTAATTTTGTGACATAGGATACACTTGTTAAAATCTAATACCATGCGTTATAGCAATATCACATATATCATTCACTTACTACCATTTATTACCATGTATTCTAGCCATGTCACTACTTGCATAATGTGTAAACAAAATCTCATTATATTTCATACGTATATGCATTCCATCCCATCCTACAGCACCGAATAAAATAGAGAAGACATCAATCAATGATTGCATAAGGTGTAAATGTAATCTCATTACATTTTGTATGCATATGCATTCCATCCTATTTTATCAGCTTCATCATCGTCATTCATCCTATCCTATTCTATCAAGCTTATCATCATCAGTCATTCATCTATATTGATATATTTGCTCCACCTTCATCAAGCACGGCCTATCACATACATATTGGATCCTCTTTGTTGGGGGGAACAGAAACTAATTAACACATTTAAAAAAAAAACTAATTAACTCATTTAAATAGGGTAGATTATCGAGAAAGCTAGATTTTAATGATTAAAAATTAAGTGAAAAATAAATTTGAAAATAATCTAAAATTTAAGTTTGCTCAGACATGCAAACACAAGCGGTTTACAATGCGTGTGGTCTATCACGCGCACACATTGTGTAGGCCAGCATAGTCTCCCATGTAGGCCGCACTCATGGGCAATGTACCACATAGACCAATGCGGTCTACCGCGCTCAAGCGTAGCCTACCGCACAAGCTAACACGGTCTACCGTGCTTCTGTGCGGTCTACCACACAGGCCAGCACGTGCGGTCTGCTGCGCTCATGCATGGCCTACCATGCAGGCGGTCTGCTACGCTCATGCATGGCCTACCGTGCAGGCTAGCATGGTCTACCATGCTCATGTGCGGTCTACTGCACAGACCAGTGCGGTCTACCACATCCACTGCTCGCGGTCTATCGCATTCACATAGGCCAGTGTGGTCTACTACGCTTCAAACTTTATTCTTGTTCTTGGAGGGTCGGGAAGGAGAATAGTTAAGGAGGAGTCTGAAAATCTTCAAGGATTTGAATCGACGTTGGCAATGTTTGATTCAAACATCACCGAATCAGATTGTCTGCTTCAAATTTTGGTTGGCCTCATTATGAACTATTTGAATTCCATCCTGTCATGAGTAATATTTGAGAAATCAAATGATTCAAGTACTCATCAAATTATATTAGACTTAAATAATTCTAAATTTATGAATATATTTTAAAAATTATACAAACAAATTTTAATTTAAATTAAATTAAAACTTTTAAGGAAACTTTGCTTCATTTAATCTTTTTACTCATTTTATCTTTTTAATGTTATAGAAAGATTTAAATTAGACTTCAAATTTTGGATTGAATATATATATTTTGATTAAAATAAAATAATATAATATTTTACCTATTAACTTCAAACTAAAATTATACATAAAATTTTTAAACTTTGTGTCCAAAATTTAATTAAAGTTTTAAATTTTATTTTGTTATGTTGGATTCTTAAATTTGAAAATGCAAAACAATTGGGTATTTGAGCTGACAGGATATCTGCTGATACGACATGCATGATTTTTGTAATACATCTAAAATAAACACAAGGGGTAACAATCACATGACACATGAGTAATAAATTTTTATGCCAACATATAATGTATATGTCATTAACAACAAATGGTCATTTGGAACGTATTCTAAAATTTAATAAATTAATCATACCAAATCAAAATTTAAGGAATTAATTGAAATTCGAAATCAAAATTCAAAAAAAAAAATTACATGGAGCTTTATTCTTTTAATCATACTAATAAAAATTATTTTAATAGTTGTAATCTATCTCTAATGAAAGATATATATATATATATATATATATTAATTTACATTAGACAGAGTGTCTTAATTTACATGAGCTGTTGTTCTTATTAGTAAAGTGACTCCAAAATTGCAAACGTTTTACAAGGAAACATATTGTTAATCAACGAAGAGGACTCTGCACAACTACAATATATAGATTGGGTAGCGCCACAACTACATTTGATCAAACCATCGATCACTCATGACCCGTTTGATCCATTATGCAGACCTCAATCTTGATTGACTGTTGGGTCATTGGATGTGTGGATGTTCATAACAATCTCATAGTCTTCCTTGGATTTGAAAGCCATGCCATGCCATCCCATTCTAAATGTGCTAGAACGTTGACCTTCCTTGGAGATGTTTAAGAAAGTTAAGAAATAAAATACAATCTAAAAGGTGTAAATAAATTGTATGACAATTTTAAGATTTTTTAAGATTTTACAGGGTGTTGGAGACTTTTGTTGGACATATAAACAGATGAAGAAAAGAAAAAAAAAAAGAAGACGCAATGATTTATAGTGGTTCTAGCCAAACTGGTGTACGTCTACTCCCAAGTTACCTCTTGGATTTTTTACTATTGATTCAATAGTACAGACTTGATTCAACATTCAAGTTAGACCTTTTACAATGTTCTTCTTGAACACTAACTTTTCCTACCTCAACAGATTGTTATTCTCTTTCTCAAAATACAGACGTTGAATCCCTCACCTATCCTTAATACATTTAGTACACTATGAGAGATGCGTTACAAAGAATGAGATTTAATCCTCAAATGTAACGAGATTTAAGGTTATAATAAATTTGCACTCAAGAAATGAAATAAAGATCTGAAAAATAGAGTGTTGTATTAGATAGAGAATAATTTTCCAATCGTTCTAAGTAGCTCAATCTTTTTATCCAGAAGCTCTCCATCTTTCTTCAAGAAGGCAATTATAGAATCATTGAAGAGATCCGTTGAAGGGGTGGTGAAGATGAACATTGGTTATTAATACTTCTTCACCTTCTTTATTAAATGTTTTAGCCGTTGATCATAAAAGCTTTTTGGCATCTCAAATTGTTCACCAAAGATGTTGCTTACTTTTACTGCATAAACCAGATTAGTCTGATAAAATACTTAAACAAACATTGTATACTGTGTTAAATAAGATTATATATTGTTAATCATGTGATCTTTAACATTTCTATTGATGCCAAAAAATAATCTCCGTAGATCGTCCTTTTGTTTTGAACGAGGAATCGGTGGTTGAGAGTCTTCAGAGAGAAAAATCTAGAGTTTGGAGTGGTTCAACTAGGGGTGAAATTGACGGTCCTCATGGAGGTAAATTTCCTCTCTTAACTTATATTTGTGTTGTTCTTGCATGAAATTACAATTTATATTGAAATTTGGGATTTTATAAAGAGAGAAAATTTAGGGTTTTGGTGTAACTCGACTTGAGAATGAAATTGATGTCTCCATTTAAGGTAATTTTATTCTTTTAACTAGATTTAAGTTGTTTTATCAAATATTTGAATTATTATATTGATATTGGAAAGATTAAACTTGGGGGTTTAAATTTAGGGTTTGTAGAATAATAAAATTGAGAGAAATATTGAATGAAAAATTATTTTTCTAAGTCTATGATATTTATTAGAAGAATTTGAATGTAGATTTGATGATGATGAAAATCTAGAGTTAGGAAAATTTAGGAGAAAATTAATTAACTCTAAATTTAATTTATGATTAATGATGAAATGGTATTTATTGGTTTAGATTGTGACAATTGAAAGTTTAGAAAGATGAATTGTGGATTGGGAGTGTTAACCTTCTCAAGAGGTGAATGGATTTTATATTATGTTTTAAATGAGTAAAATATTTTATTTGATTTTTAAAATAATTTTAAAATGAATTTTGAAATATTTTGTGTGTGTGGAATATCCCTATATGTAAATTCGATAGTTATATATTCAAATTGTTGTAAATGGATAATGTGTCATGTTTTATGCGATATACTGAGTATGACAATTTGAGAAATAGTTGAATTAAATTTAGTACATTATTGTATTGGTTAAATATGGAATCATGTATTTATTTACTTGGGGTAAACCCCTACAAGTAGTTATAATCATTCTCTATCATAGTGTGACTCGACGGGATAAGGTAGTCGGGGCTTTATTAGACAGAGAGGTTAGTTGAGCGCATAAGGCACCTCTTTTATCCTATTAGGGTAACTTGGTTGCACTGCAAGAGAAGTCCCAAGCCAATGTCAAGATTAGGAGCATTTGATAAATATGAAATATATGAAAAACTCTTAGTGAATTTGCCCTTAGTCGCAATAGACCATTGTTGAACGAAATATTTTTGGCATTCCCCTTTGTTTATTGAAAAATAGTTATGATTTGGATGCATAAAACTTGTTTTATTGTGATATCTAGATTTGACTGGACAATCTTAATATTTAGCAGAATATTTATAAAATTGAATATGATAAAAATGATTTTCTTTAAAACTTTATTTAACATATCCACACTCGCCTCTCATTCATTGTATAACATGTTATTCTACTCACTGAGTATTATTTATACTCATTCCTCTCATTTCATTTTTACAGAGGATGTTTAACTTGGAGATTAGTTCTTGTCTTGAGTCGGATGAAAAATAATTTGAGAACTCTTTTGAGTATCGATTTTTGATTTTTTTTATGTATTAGTAGATTCAAGTGGAGATGAATGTTTGTGACTGTTTTGGAAACTATATTTGAGACTATATTTTTGATTTTTCTTGATAATTAAACTTTATTGTGGAATATGTAAACTTACATTGAGAATTTTACATTTTCTACTTTTTCAAAAAACTTTACTTGAAAGTTATTTTTACTGAATTTGATTTGGATCTTTTGAATATGGATTTATTTTATTTTCTATGGATTTAATTGGAATGGTCGGGTTATCATTGTGCATGTATTTGGATTTGAATTGCCAAGATAGCCTTATGTATACATATTTTGAACAATGATAGATCAGGTTAGTTGTTTGGTTATGTGATAAATGCATGTTGACTAATTTGGATTTGTTGGATTATTTTGAAAAATAAATGGATATCGATGAATGCATTGCGGTACCTTGGTATATGAATTATGTTTACTTATATTTTGGGGTAACGCGATGGTTATCGCGTGCTCAATCCGAAAGTCGGGACGTGATAATTTTATTGGTATCAGAGATTAGATTCTTATTTTGTAAAAGTTTGAAAGATTTTCAAATATTTCCAAATATTCTCAAAGGTGGCTGTAAAACTTTTAGATGAAGATGCCCATGTATGGTGGGATAACTTGAGAGAGAGGTTTCCGGTACCAATTACTTGAAGCGAATTCCTATGAGAATTCGATAAGAAATATTATACTCAGTTTCATTGGGATTTAAAGAATTCCTTTGGTACCAATTACTTGGAGCCACTAAGTGCACCCCCTTGTACCATCATGTGTGCCCTTGGCCTTGTTGATGTAGTGCCCTTAAGATATGGGCAGGGAGATAAGACTCTAAAGGATCATACCCGTTTTGCACTTGGAGAATTACTCCATTTAGTCGGTTAAGTACATGTCCTGGAATTGGTTGCTCGCTTCACTCATTATCCTATTTTGTAGCATGTGAACCATGAAAAGAGAGGGCTTCCCTTTCTATGCTTATGAACCTTTGGAGCAAACTGCTCCAGACAAGGAACTCTAGTTCATCTTTCAGCTTTTTGTATTCATCGTTTAGGTGGTCATAGTCTTAGTGAAAGAGGCAATATTGTGTTTTGTCATTCTTCGAATCTTCTTCCATGAAGCGAGGAGGCCATCTGACATAGGGTTTGTCTCGAATCTAGAGTAGAACCTTGTTTGGTGCCTTGTTCAAAGGTGTTTTGGTGGTGAACCTTTGTTGTTGTTAGGGTCTTTGCTGTGCCCTTTTAGGTGAGGGTTGTTAGGGTGATCGACTGCATTCGCTCCGAGCTAGTTGATTTCGTCATTTGTCGAACATTTCGGCATTCTCTGCAGCAATATATTTTTCCATGCAAGTATAAAATTCTTGTATGGTAGACGGGGGGTTCTTCATAATGGACGTTTTCATCCCCGATAAGTGCAGACCAGTGACTAATGCCGCTAGTGCAATGAAGTGATCCAGTTCTAATACTTTTATCATTTCAACTTTAAATTTATCAAGGAAGTCTCTCAATGGCTCATCGTTTCTCTGTTTTAAAGAGAGGAGAGACGTAAACTTCCTCTTGGCTCCTATACTAATCACGAAATGTGACTCGAACTGTTGTTAGAGCTAAGAGAAGCTCTTGATGCTAAATATAGGGAGTGAATTGAGCCATGTCAGCATGTTGTCCTTTAGGATTGTAGGAAAGTGTTTACACGTGGTTGCGTCAGACATGTCTTTCAAGACCATTACGGTTACAAAGTGAGCTACATGGTCCTAGGGATCTATGGTATCGTCATATATCTCCATGGGAGGGAAAAGCATGTCGCAGGACATCGGCTCTGTGGAAACCTTGGAGTTGAACGATGAGAGTCTGGTGACATGTTGAGCGAGTTCATCTCTTCTCGCATTAACACATCTGAGTTCATCCACCACGAGTTCTTCAACCTATTTTCTCAGATTGTCGGGGTTATGTTGAGAAGTCATCGATAGCTCTCAGTACTCTCTAGGCTCTAGCCTCTGTTGGCACATATGGCATGACCCACGAGAGGAGGATTGCACCTCTAGTCTGAGGGTGCAGTTGAGTTCTTCTAGTTGTTTACTCATACTCTGTACCTTAGATTTGAGTTTTTCCATCTCAAGTTGTGTGTACCTTTCTGGGATAGTAGGAGCGAAGGGTGGAATCGGTTGATTATTATGGATGGTTGGTGGTTGGGTCTCAGTTGGGTTAGTAGTAGTAGGAACTTCGACGGGGTTGTCCGGGACAGCGTGTTAGACGATGTTTGCTAGAGTGGTAGTATGTCCTTCGTAGTAGATATAGCCCTAAAAGGCAGTTCTGATTTTTCTCTTAGGAGGCATGATCTTTGGCAAGGTAAAACGTGAAAAAGATTTTTTGCTAGTTTGTTCCCATAGACAGTACCAATCTGTTGAAGGTGGGTTTGACTCTATAAATAATGACTCTACTGAGTCAAACGGGATGACTAACCATTTGGTGATTCTATTGAATGGGACCTACAAAAAATTACCGGAGGGCACTCTAATAGGGTAGACTTCAACGTTTAAGTCAGAGAGTGGTTTTTGATAAGAGAAATAGATTGAAAAAAAGATATGTATGTTTTTATGTGATTTGTGTGAGTAAAGAGAGCGTGCCTAGTCGGTTGACTTTACGATGTATATATATTCTTTACCTTTGAGTGTTGTATGCATCCGGAGTATTCCAATTCTAATTTCCTTATGGAAGTGTTTTGGAGTTACGAGATCTTTAGCAAAATATTTTCAAAGATTTCAAGTCTCATCGGTTTGGAAAGTTCCGATTACCATGGGGATTTCTTTCTTTGTTGATAATGACTAGAACTCTCCTTCCCAATTAGAGTTCGCTTCTGTGTTTAAGAAGAAAGTGAAAATCACCTTTAGTCAAACTGTCATGCCCCGACCCGTAGGTCGAGCACGCGAACAGATAGCCGCAACTCTTTGAGGCACGGGTATGCCCTACTCGCACATCGAGGTGACGCAAGGCTAATATTATGACCCTACTCGATATCATTAAGTCAAAATCATACAGCAGAAAATAAAAAAAAAAGAGTTTTTAATAAAAATTTTCTTTAAAACATTTGCCTCCAATTTACATATAATATTTATATGCATGGTTCAATTATAAACAAGAATGGGTATGATCACTTACCCGATAATGTCTCTCAGTAAAACTCATGGGATAGTACCTCAATGTATGCCAAGTACAGTATAAGCTGAAAATATTAATATGAGGGGTGAGTATAATCCACATACTTAGTGAGTGAGGTGCAATGACTATATAATGACAATAAATGAATTTGTGAGAGTGGCAAGTCAAAATATCATTTTCAAATTTTATTTCATCCATTTGCAAATATATCACGTAATTCAAAATAATATGCATCCTTATCATCAAATCATACATCAATGGGGTGTCAAAAATATATTCTACCCATAGTTTGGCCTAACTAGGGTAAAATCTACCAATGGCTTATCACAATATCATAAAAATAAAACCCACATATATCTTCCCCCCTTCCTTTGGTGTTGACACGGTCCTCACGGGTGCTCGTCTATTAGATCCAGAGATAGGAGACTCAAACACCTGCTCCCGTGTTACCCCACCACGTCACCCCATCGGGTAAACGCTCAATACCGTGGTAGGGAGTGCGCTATAGCCACTATGCACCATTCCATAATCATACACTTGTGCCATAAATCATCATTTATAAATTTTTATTCATAAAATAAAGCACTATCAGATAATCATAATATCAGGATGCAATCGTCACAAACATCATTTCAAGACATGCCACAAACACTAAAATATTTCTAAATCACATTTCAAAAATTCATTTATAAAAATCATGATCAAAATATTTTTCGTTCAAAGTCAAAAATAGTCATCCCACTCACCTCGATCGGGGAGGGTACGCCACTCCCCCTAACTATCCTCGTTTCTCGAATAAGTCACTCCTCGAACCCTAAGTCTAAGATAAACAATATCATTTATTAATTCAATATTATATCATTGGATTATAACATGCATATAAAAATATCCTCTTTCATAAGATTAAATCTCAAATTTCATACTTAGAGAAAATTTTCTACAAACCTATAACGCGCAGGTTTAGTAAAATCATGATATCTTCTAAAATATTGATTGGATTCAAATAATTCAAATTTTATCTTAACAGTAAGACATATATCTTCAACTTTTATGTTTAGACCATTTTCAAATTCTGAACACACGAATTTATAAAAAAATATATCACTTTTCAGTCTAAGTTCTTAAAACCAACTCTACACAGTTTTGGAAGAAATTTCATATCTCCTAGAATCCTTCTCCGATTTTAGTGATTCTTATTTAAAATTGAAGATAAGATATAGATCTAAAATTTTCTAGTTTTTACCATCCTCAGATTGTAAATATATAATTTTATAAAATTTAATGTTCATCTCGGTTTCAGTTTCATAACAACTTCTGAACAGTTTTAGTAAAAACGTCATCACTTTCTGTATAAAACTCCAATTCAAATGAATCTTATCTCATTTTAAAGCTAAGACATAGATCTAAAACTTTTATGTTTAACATTTCTCCAAATTCCTTTCATAAGATACCTCAAAAATTCATACAAGTTACTGATCATACAAAGGACATGAAACAGAATTTGTGAAACATGCTAAATTTCCAAAAATCATCAAAAATCGATTTCTCAATGAAAAATTTTGCACTATAGCTCATTTTAAAGCTTAGAGAGTCTAGTTTTACCAGAAATAAACTAATCTAAATTTCAATCATCACAAAATAAGATATCATGAAATTACTACAGTTTCCTCAAATTGAAATATTCATATCTAGCATGCTAGTAGTACATATATTTAATTTCACTACTTGTAAAGACTTCAAGTTTGAGTATTTTACCTTCCTTTATATAATCTTTTGCTAACTAATATCCATCATCTTGATCTTGATTTTCTTGAAATCTTGAATTTTTTATCACCTTAGCAAAATCAAATCACAATGAACATAAATTTTCTATACAATACCTCTATACTTTCAATTGAAATTCAAGAATTCCTAAAAATGTTCTTACCTCTTTGGCTCCATAGTTGAACTCAAAAATAGAAGTGAAGTCTATAAATTTCGTGCAATGGGTGATTTGAATGAAGAAAATGAGACAAACTCTTCTTAAACAAGTTCTTTTATAAATCTAGCCAAATTTCCTTAACCATTGGATCATTCCATGCATCATCTCAACCTTCCACTTGTCCTAGCACTTAAACCATGCAATTGTTGATGCAAGCAACCTCCATGCATGCCACCAAGTGTCTTTGGACGTCCATGTCAAGGGGAGGAGGTGTCATAAGCTAGAACAAACTATTCTAGTTAATTTTCATGCAAAAATTTTCATCCAATAAGTTTTCATGCATAAATTTCTATCCAATGAGATTTCTTGAATGTGAAAAATCTTATGTGGCCACTAACCAACCTTGCTTCCCTGTTGACCAATCATTTTGCTCCAATTGTCCATCCTTGAGTGGTTTACAATTTAGTCCCCCAATTTTGCTTAATTACATTTAAACCCCTAACTTTTAACAATTTGTATTTTTTGTGCCTGTGAAATTTTATTCAAAATTTCTTAAATATGTGAAATTTTATTTAAATATTTTTATTTAAGTGTGTAAACTTTTTCTTAGCCATTTTTGACCTCTTTAGGCCTTGCCGGCATTTTCTGAGAAAGTTTTCGGCTTATCGATAAAATTTTCGGTTTTAACAATTTTGAGGCGAAATCTCAAAATAAATAAATAGATAATTAAATAGATGTCTCAAAAGGATGCTTATATATTTAGAATCATGAGGAGTAGTACATGATATATAGTCACCGAAAATCGATGTTATAATTCCTAACCCCCTAATAAAAAGTTTCGTCCTCGAAACTAAGCCGAAACTATGTATCAAATAGTTGGGGGTACTGTCTCCTCATAGCATCCTCGGGCTCCCAAGTCTGCTCCTTAACCTGGTCGTTCCTCCAAATTACTCTGACTAGGGGGACCCCCTTGCTCCGTAGCTTCTTGGTCTGTCTGTAAAAAATGGCTACGGGCTGGATAGGGAAGTTCAAATCATCACTCAACTCTACTGGTAGAGGCTCCAGTACATGGGAAGGATCAGGAATGTACTTCCTCAACATCGAGACATAGAATACATCGTGAATCCATGCTAGCTCAAGAGGCAAGTTCAATCTATATACCGCTTTTCCAATCCTCTCAAGGACTTGGAAAGGTCCAATATATCTGGGGTTAAGCTTTCTTCGCTGTCTAAATCGGATCATCCTCTTCCAAGGGGATACCCTCAGAAACACCATGTCTCCCTCCACAAACTCCAAAGGTCGCCGTCGTCTGTCTGCATAGCTTTTTTGCCTATCCTGGGCAGCTTTCATCCAAGCACGAATGACCTTCACCTTCTCTCGGGTCTCCTCAATCAAATCTATACAATCAAGCTGTCTCTCCCCGACCTCATCCCAACACAAAGGTGTCCAGCACTTTCTCCCGTACAAGGTTTCATATAGTGGCATCTCAATACTAGCCTGGTAACTATTGTTGTAAGCAAACTCGATTAATGGGAGGTGCTGGTCCCAGCTTCCCTTGAAGTCTATGACACAGGATCTCAACATATCCTCTAGTGTCTGAATGGTCCTCTGAGACTGACCATCCGTTTGGGGGTGAAATGTAGTACTGAATTTCAATCGGGTACCCATGGCCTCTTACAACTTCGGCCAAAATCGGGAAGTAAAACGAGGGTTTCTATCTGATACAATGGACACTGGAACTCCATGCAGTCGAACTATCTCACTAATGTACAGGCGAGCCAAACCCTTTAGTGGATAGCTACTGCGGATAGGAAGGAAATGTGCGGACTTAGTAAGTCTGTCTACGATCACCCAGATAGCATCGTGTCTTGCTGAAATCCACGGAAGACCCAATACAAAGTCCATGGTGATGTGTTCCCACTTCCATTCAGGAATGAGAAGCGGCTGTAGTGTGCCGACGGGTCGTTGATGCTCAGCCTTTACTTGCCAGCATACCAAGCACCGAGTAATAAAAGTGGCTATCTCACGCTTCATGCCTACCCACCAGTAACTTTATCGAATTGTCCTATACATTTTTGTACTACCAGGATGCATAGCATAAGCTGAAGAGTGAGCCTCCTCCAATATGGCACGTCTAAGATCATCATCCTTGGGAATACAGATACGTCTCCCAAGAACTACTAAGCCATCATCCCTGACTCTGAAGTCTCCACCTTCCCCTCTGTTAATCTTCTCAATAACCCCCTGAATCTCCTCATCAGTAGACTGAAGCCTCCGAATGTGGTCAAGTAAAGTCGGTCTCACCTCAAATCTAGCCAAAAGTGCTCCAAAATCATCTGTCGTCAGTCTGACTCCTAGTGAGTAGAGTCCAATAAGACATGAGAGATAAGAACTCTCAGTAGGTGCTGACGATGATGACTTATGGCTCAGTGCATCCGCAACAACATTTGCTTTCCCTGGGTGATAGTCAATAATCAGATCATAGTCTTTGAGAAGCTCCAACCATCTTCTCTGCCTGAGATTGAGCTCCCTCTGAGTGAGTAGGTACTTCAAGCTTTTGTGATCTATATACATCCGGCAAGTAACTTCGTATAGATAGTGTCGCCAAATCTTTAATGCGAATACAATAGCAGCAAGCTCTAAGTCATAGGTAGGATAATTCAGTTTAAACCTCTTTAGCTGTCGAGAGGCATAAGCGATGACCCGACCCTTTTGCATCAGTACACAACCTAATCCCTGTCGACTGGCATCGCAATACACCTCATACTCACAATCACTAGTAGGGAGAGCGATGATAGGTGCTGACGTCAGCTGTTGTTTGAGCTCCTGAAAGCTCGCCTCACAACGATCATCCCAAACAAACTTGACCTCTTTTCATGTCAAGTTGGAAGTGGAGCAGCAATCTTGGAGAATACCTTTACAAACCTCTGATAATATCCTGCCAATCCCAGGAAACTCTGCACCTCTGTAACGCTCCATGGTTGTTCCCATTTCAGAATAGCCTCAACTTTCTTCGAATCCACAAAGATACCGTCAGTCGAAACCACATGACCCAGAAAGACAATCTCTCTCAGCCAAAACTCACACTTGGAGTATTTGGCATATAGCTCATTCTCGCAGAGTGTCTATAGTACAACTCGTAGGTGCTCGGAATGCTCCTCATCACTCCTCGAATATATAAGAATATTGTCAAAGAAGACGATGACAAATCTATCTAGGAAGGAGTGGAATACTCGGTTCATCAGGTCCATAAAAGCTGCCGGGACATTAGTCAACCCAAACGGCATCACCAAGAACTCAAAGTGACCGTACCGAGTCCTGAAGGCTGTCTTGGGAACATCACCTTCCCTAATTCGTAGCTGGTGATATCTAGATCTCAGGTCAATCTTAGAGAAAACCTGAGCTCCCTGCAACTGATCGAACAGATCATCAATCCGAGGCAACGAGTATCGAATTTTGATGGTCACCCGATTCAACTGTCGGTAATCGATGCATATTTTGAGAGTGTCATCCTTCTTTCGGACAAATAATACCGGAGCTCCCCAAGGTGAAGTGCTCGGTCTGATGAAGCCCTTATCCAACAATTCTTGTAATTGGACTTTTAGCTCTTTTAGCTCTACCGGCGCCATCCTGTATGACGGAATGAGATAGGCGCAGTGTCTGGTGCCAAATCAATGGCAAAATCGAACTCTCGGATTGGAGGTAATTCGGGTAACTCCTCAAGGAATACATCAGGAAACTCTTGTACCACTGGGATAATATTTATTTTTTGTCCCTCCACTGTGGTGTCAACAACATGCGCCAGATATGCTATACAGCCCTTGCTCATCAATCTGCGGGCCTCCAAAGCTGATATCACACAATTCGGGAGGACCCATCTAATTCCATGGAAAACCAATACTGGACACCCTGGTCTCCGAAATTCGACTGTCTTAGCAAAACAGTCCACTGAAGCTCTGTGCCGGTGTAGCCAATCCATACCCAGGATGGCATCAAAGTCCCGTATGTCTAGTGGAATCAAATCTGCTTTTAACAATGTACTCTCCACCTCGACTCCACAGTCTCGGTATACCTCCTTCCTGACAATCTTGTAACACCGACAATGCGGTGTTCGTACTACTGTACTCCTATTCATGAAATATATATAAAATACTCTTCAGTCTATAAATATATATATAGAGAAAAAATTTTAATTTTATTGATTTTCGATTTTGAGATATTAAATTTGAGTTTTTGGTATATTTAAAATGATCGTATTTCAAATTTCTAAGTGTATTTCATTTTTGGACAAATTGAAGTCTTAATATAAGGTGAGTGAAATAGATATGAATATATGTAAATAATTTATTTTAATTTATTTGTAAAAAAAAAAGGAAGAGAAGAGCCAAAACGCAGCGTTTTGGCCCCCTTTCCCCCAAATCAAATTAGGGCTAATAGCCCTAATTTGTTTCTTTCTCTCTCCGTCTCTTCCTCTCCCTCACCCGATTCCCTCTCCCTCTGCTTCCTTTTCCTCTGCTGTTGAGCGCCACTGCCGCTCCTCCACCACCGCCTTCCACCGTTAGCACCACCACCTCCATTCTTCTTTCGATCACTCTCTCTCTCTCTATCCCTCGTGGTTTCTCTTTCTCGCGATTCCCTCCCGCGGTCCTTCGCCTTGTTCCGCTGCCTTCAACAACCATCAACCGCCACCGACCACTCTCTCTCTATCTCCCTCTCTGTTTTCCCCCTATGTTTATCTCTCTCTGTTTCGCTCCCTCTGTCTCTCTCTCTTTCGGCTCTTGATTGGCCGATCGATCTCTCACTCTCTTTGTACTCCCTCTCTATCATCTCTCTCACTATCCCTCGATCGCTCTCTCTCTTCCTTCTTACTCTATCACTCTACCTTCATCCTCTTCCCACACGCGCGAACAGCCTTTCCCCTCTCCTACGCGCGCGACCGCAGAGCTCTCTTCCTCTCCCTTGCTCGCTCACTTGCGCGCAGGCTGCTCTCTGTCGAGAGCCTTGTTGCAACCCCAGTGGAAACCCCAAACTGCAGTCATCCACCGTTCTTTGAAAACTCTAGACTGAAATCCTTTCTCTACGAAGGTAAGGATGAATTTAGCTTAGGGTTTAGATATTATTTTAGTGTTTTAGCTAAATTTCTAAATTGTACTTTAAATTGGAAATGTTATAGGTTTTAGACTGAACCGAATGGCGAACGGAGGCTAGATCTGCGAATCGAGAAACCCTAGGTGAGGAGACTTCTGATCTTTTTAATAATTGAATGAATTTAAGATAAATTTAGGGTTAGAAGTCTTGTATACGTTTGGAATGTATACTTGAATTGATTTGAATGGTTTCTCAAGAGTTTAATTCGAAATATGCATGAAAGTATTTGGATTTAGGGTTAGAGCTTAAGGATTGATGCATTCTTTTACATTATAGTTGTTTGGCATATAGGTAATTCAAATACAATCCATGTATTATGAAAATAGACTTCCTTACGCTAAAAATGATATATACTTTGAACATTTTGATGAGAATCAGAAAGTTTATGATTTTTCAAAGAATTTCTATTTTGGGAGAAGATTTATTATTTTATGGTTATTTCCGATCTTGAATGATCTTTAGGATTGCATTAGACTTGACTTTCAATGTGTTACGTATTTATAAATGACATGCAATTGATGACATTAGAGTGTATTCATGAATTGAAGAATTGAGATTTTTACAAAAATTAGAGAAAATGGATAAATCCTAAAATATTTGGAAATTGATGACGTAATTATGATTTTGTATTAGGAAAGGTCAATTGAGGATCGAGTAAGATTTCATTTGATTGAATTGTGAGTATAAGCAAGTGTATATGGGCTAAAAAGTGTGGTGTTGTTAGTTGAGCATAATGGGATGTTATTGTGTACTAAAATCACCTTAAAGGCCAAGGAGAATGGTAGAAAGTGTGCGAAATTTTTGTGGTGCAATGGTGAATGTGCATGGATATAATTGAGGTCGAGGTGTGAGAAATATGTGCATGTGTATTATATTTGTATGTCGAAGGAGAAAATTTGATAAAGAATAAATATGTTTGTATGCAGACTGTTTTGTGTATGCAAAGGTTGCAAAGGGAGGCATGTATGCTTGGTGATGATACTATGAGGAATGAATCTATGAAACATGGAAGTTGTTGTTGGTGATGGAGAAAGATGAAGATGAAATACACGTATTTGAGAGAGTATTTAGCATGCCCTAGTTTTGGCCTAGATATAGGGTTAGTTAAAATGCTAACTAACTTAGTAATTTTTCAATTCATGACATATGTGATGTGTTACAATTATAGTGACCTGCTTGGAGACCAATCGAGGGGAGCACACTTTCGACACTTGTTGTGCATTGTAGGGAGTGATTTACCCTCCCGTATACTGTGAGTGAGATTTATTTCAATGTTTTTGTTTAATATGTAAACCCTGTTTTACAACATTTTGATAAATGAGCATGATTTATCGTGTGCTTGAAATGTTTTGACTGGTTTTGGAACTGACTTTTTGTGAACCGATGGAGTGTCCAAAAATTGGGTTGAATTATGAAATTATGCATCCATGTTGGTGAAATGTATAATATGCCATTTTATGCTATATGTTGCATTTGGTTTTCGAACCTGATTTACGGCACATTCTTGATACGATATTGATTTTGGCCTTGAGGGCTTTGGTATGTATTGTTCCGTAGCTACGAAGGACACCATGAGAGGCGCTTGGGTGACGTCCGGATATGCCTAGACCTGGGGTATCCTACGAGTTGTCTTGATTTTATTAACGACACGGTACTAGCCAGGTTGAACCCGAAAGGGGGAGGATTTGGATACTCTCTCCAAGTCTAGCACCTGGACGAGGTCCGTCGCCAACGTCGGGATAGAGAGCACTTTAAATAAATATACATATAACACCCCCAGTGTGCCTGTCATAGGTCGAGGTAGACATTTGTCAGGACACTTTCGGCTAGCAGCTCTATGATTTTAATAACAGTACTTTGGATGCATATTTTACTTGATAATGCGTGCTAATAATATATTGTTGAAATGAAAAGCATGATGATTTGAAATATGATTTGTATACTTACGCTTTGACACTTCAGTTTCACACTCCATATTAGACGATTACATTGACCCACTCACTCACTGAGTATTCTTCCCTGAGTACTCACCCCTTTTCTTTCCCTCCTCAGACAGGATTATTGTTGTGCTGGAGCGACGCTTCAGATTTTAGAGATTTTGGTGGATTAGGGTGATTCACGACGGTGAGATCAAAGTTTAATTTAAAAGATGAATTCCGTAATTTATTTTTGACCCAGCGTGGTCTGGATATTGAGATTTGTAGTTAACCGAGTACTTAGTTTGGGATGACTGTATAATTTACGTACCTTATCTGTGAAACTCTCATTTTTCATTTGTATTGAGGCAATTATAGTGTTTGATTGTTAACTTGGGAAAATTTGTTGTAAATTGTATAAAACTTAGGCCCGCTCAGTGTGGCGGCTGCTCATGCTCTAGTTGGGTATGAAAGTAGAGGTCTGTGACTAGGATTGCTGATAGTTTATTTAGCCTGGCGTTGTCCTAGATGTTTGCTGTGGTTGGTGGGTTGTTGTGAGGCCGGGATGACCCTTTTATTTTAATTACAGGATGATTTTGAATTTTACAGGATTATACAGGTTTATTTGTACATGGGAGACCTCCGATTTATGGGAAGGTTCTACCCGATTTTCTATAAAAATACAGCCGACATCCAGGGCAACGGGCGGCTATTCATGATCCCAGTTCGGGGCGCCGGTTCGAGGCGTGACAGTTCGAATTGGTATCAAAGCTCTCGGTTGAGAACCATGTAGGAAGAGAGTCTTGAAAACATTCCCAAGTGTGTTGTGCTTAAAGTCCTCAATGCATGAGAGTTTCTTACAGTCATGAAGTCCCAGTACATGGTCATTTGTACATGAGTTCATCCATTTTAGGGAGTTTAGATACGTTTGTATCTAACCTAACATGCTATTTTTTACCCCTTATTGAACTAAGGATTACATTCTTTTGTAAAGGTAGTCATGCTGTGATTAGTCCAAATTTCTTGAACCATGCCTATTCTTTGAACAATACCTAATAAGGATCCTTCTCTTGCAGAAGTATGACGACCTGACGGAGCACCCGTTTTGCCCCACCAGAGGAATTAGACGACCCGGAGGATCGTTCTCGACTCGCGTGCCACCATAGGCACCTACTCAGCCAGCTGCTCAGGCTGAGACTCCCGTACCCACACTCAATGCCTTTTGGCAGGTGTACGAGTGGTACGCTTCGCATGGGGTCCAGATTCCGCCCCCACCACCTCCTACAGCGATGCTTGCACCTACAACAACGCCAGTTCCTTCGGTACCGGTTCTATTACCGGTGGCCGATCCTTCTACTTTGTCAAAGCTGAGTGAGACCACATCGGCTACTCTTAGATAGGTACATGAGTTGACTCAGTTGGTTAAGGAGGCCCGTCAGCTAGGGTACATTGATTTCATAGGGCTTGGTGATGCTGACCGCCAAGCATTGGATCAACCGCACCCGCAGGATTTTGACCAATCTGGGGATTGGAGAGGAGCTCTAACTGAAAGTGGCAGAGCGATTATTAGAGGGAGAGGCCCTCTTATGGTGGGAGGCCCTCACTGATGAGGCGACAGAGCCACTACGGTGGGACAATTTCCTTTGGGAGTTTGACCGCAGATTCTTCCCACTCTACCAGCAGGTCCGGATGAGGTCAGAGTTGGGACGGCTTACACAAGGGTCCAGATCTGTCTCAGAGTATGAGGCAGACATGCGGAGACTTGCCGCATTTGTACCGGATCTGGCCACACTTCAGTATTTGCACTTCAAATTCGAGGACGGTCTTAGCCTCAGCATAAAGAGGTATATGACTGTTACTCCACAATTTGCACTGGCCGAGGTGATAGACTCTGCTCACCGCGTGGAGGCTTTGGTCCGCGCCGAGGCTAGGCAGAGAGAGAGCAGAGAGCAGAAGAGAAAGAAAGAGAAGTCTCATTCAGCGCAAAGCTCCAAAAGGGGCAGAGGATCCAGTTCGCACAGATGCGGATTCGGATCTGGATTTTCTGAGCTGCGACAGAGACAGTACTCCCAGGGGTTCAGACAGCCCGCTCCGACTCACCCTGCACAGTATACTACTCAGCAACATCCTTATTGCCGCAGGTGCAATAGGTCCCATTCGATCGGAGCATGTTCAGGGTCAGTCACTTGCTTCCACTGTGGGAAGCCGGGGCATATCAGGAGTTCCTGCCCTGAGTTAGGACTCGGAGGACAGAGTTCACAGAGCCGTACTAGTACTCCTCATATGGGTCAGCAAGGGCAGCCTACTCGGCCAGCATCTTCTACTCCCAGGGTGACCACCGGGAGTAACACAGTACAAATCCAGGCACGACAACAGCCTAGGGCTCAGGCCCGGGTTTATGCCATGACGCAGGAGGACACTCAGGCGAACCCCAGCATCATCACGGGTACTCCTCCTTCTGATCCCATAGAATAGGATCTCTATTCGTTTTTCCACTTCTTTTGGGGATGTCAGCATTGTATCATGATAGTTGTATAGGTATTTTATGTTGTGTACCTTTTGTCGACATGATACTACTCTGACATCTTTATACACCGAAGTTATAAAAGCCTTAGAGGCTCAACTATTTTGACATATATATATATCAGATGTGATTTTATTCTAAGTCTATGTGCATTTTTGTTCAATGATATGTACCCTACCTATCTTCGGAATAGATGCCCGTATCCTTATTGACACAGGGTCTAACTATTCGTATGTGAGCAATCAATTCTCCCGACATTCTAATAGGCCACTCTCACCTTTGGACGAGGAGATATTGGTCATCACTCCTCTGGGTGAGCAGATTACGCGCGGTACGGTGTATAGAGAATGTGAGATCAAAGTTGGGGATACAGTGTTGAAGGCAGATCTAATCCCTTTTGCCATAACTAATTTTGATACCATCTTGGGGATGGATTGGCTATATAGGCTTCAGTTGACTGCTTTAAGAAGCAGGTGGAGTTTCAAAGACCCGATCAGCCAGTGTTGATTTTTGAGGGCGAGAGGCGGGTTTTACCTCACTGTGTCATTTCAGTTTTGGAGGCCAGACGCATGATTCGCCGCGGGTGTACGGCATATCTGGCTCACATCATAGACACCACTGCTCAGGGACCGAGACTTGAGGATGTTCCAGTGGTACAGGAGTTTCCTGATGTTTTCCCCGAGGAGCTACCCGGATTACCACCGGTTCGGGAGTTTGACTTTGAGATCGATTTAGCTCCGGGGACTACCCCTATCTCTATGCCGCCATACAGGATGGCGCCGGCTGAGAGAGCTCAAGGTCCAGCTGCAGGAGTTGCTGGATAAAGGGTTTATCCGTCCTAGTACGTCACCTTGGGGTGCTCCAGTGCTGTTTGTAAAGAAGAAGGATGGCTCACTGAGATTGTGTGTGGATTACAGGCAGCTTAATCGGGTGACTGTGAAGAACAGATATCCGCTGCCTCGCATAGATGATTTGTTTGATCAATTGCAAGGTGCCCGAGTTTTCTCGAAGATTGATCTTCGATCGGGATATCATCAGTTGCGGATTAGGACTCAAGATGTGCCAAAGACAGCTTTCCGCACTCGATACGGGCACTATGAATTCCTAGTCATGCCGTTTGGGCTGACTAATGCCCCAGCTGCGTTCATGGACTTGATGAACAGAGTTTTTCACAACTATCTGGACCAGTTTGTCATAGTCTTTATAGATGATATACTGGTGTATTCGCGGAGTGACAAGGATCATGTTCATCATCTTCGTATCGTTTTACAGATCCTCCGCAATGAGCAGCTGTATGCCAAATTCAAAAAATGTGAATTTTGGCTAAGACAGGTTGGAGTTTTGGGGCATGTCGTTTCTACGGAGGGGATTTTTGTCGATCCGCAGAAGGTCGATGCCATTATAAGATGGGAGCAACCGCAGACAGTGACTAAGATCAGGAGTTTTCTTGGTCTGGCAGGGTATTACCGTAGATTTGTTAAGGGGTTTTCTCAGATAGCTGCTTCATTGTCTAGATTGACGTGAAAATGTGTCAAGTTTGTATGGGATAACCGTTGTGAGGCGAGTTTTCAGGAGCTCAAAGAAAGGTTGACTATAGCTCCAATTTTGGCGCTTCCCACCAACAGTCGGGAGTACACATTGTATAGTGATGCTAGCCGACAAGGGTTGGGTTATGTTTTGATGCAAAATGGTCGGGTGATTGCCTATGCCTCTAGATAGTTGAAGAAACATGAGGTGAATTATCCGACACACGATCTAGAGCTTGCGGCCATAGTCTTCGCATTAAAGATATGGCGCCATTACTTGTATGGGGTGACTTGCTGGGTGTATACGGATCATAAAAGTCTGAAATATTTATTCACCCAGCGAGAACTTAACCTGAGACATAAAAGATGGTTAAAGCTCCTCAAAGATTATGATCTTGTCATTGACTATCATCCGGGCAAGGTCAATGTGTTTGTTGTTACCTTGAGCCAGAAATCAGCTTCATCGTCTCAGGACAACGATATGGCATGCCTCACTTGTTTGATGGGACTCCAGGATTTGGGAGTCAGATTGGCTAGTGATGATCAAGGCACTCTGCTAGCCAGGTTTAAGGTCAGGTCGACGCTGTTGGACTGTATTAGGGAGCTTCAGGGCACTGATACCGAGCTCCAGGCTCTTACTGACAGAGCCCGCAGAGGTGATATTGATGATTTCAGAGTCCGTAGTGATGGACTTCTGACTTATAGTGATAAAGTGGCTATACCCGCCGATGAGGATCTCTGCAGGTCCATATTGGAGGAGGCACACTTCTCGGCCTATGCCTTGCACCCAGGTAGTACAAAGATGTATCGGACTATTTGGGATAGCTATTGGTGGCCAGATATGAAGAGGGACATTGCGGAGTTTGTGGCTAGATGTTTAGTCTGTCAGCAGGTGAAGGCTGAGCATCAGAGGCCAACGGGTTTACTACAGCCTCTTCTCATTCCCGTATGGAAATGGGAACATGTGACTATGGACTTTGTTATGGGATTGTCGCGGACTCAAGCCAGATATAATGCCATTTGGGTGGTAGTCGATCGACTCACCAAGTCCACCCATTTCATTTCAATGCGTAGCGACTCTCTATTGGAGACATTGGCACGTCTGTATATTGACGAAGTAGTCAGACTGCATGGAGTTCCCGTGTCCATAGTCTCAGATAGAGATCCGAGGTTTACTTCTCGATTTTGGCCCAAGCTGAAGGAAGCTTTGGGTATGCGGCTCAGTTTTAGCACAGCATATCACCCACAGACAGATGGTCAGTCGGAGAGGACCATTCAGACGCTTGAGGATTTGCTTTGGGCTTGTGTTATAGATTTTCGGGGTAGTTGGGACAGGCATTTACCGCTGGTGGAGTTTGCATATAATAATAGCTATCAGGCCAGTATCGGTATACCACCCTATGAGGCACTTTACGGCAGGAAGTTTCGCACCCCGTTGTGCTGGGATGAGGTAGGTAAGAGACGCCTTACCAATGTTGAGTTAGTCGATGAGACTAAGGAAAAGGTCAGGGTGATCCGCGAGCGGTTAAAAGCCGCTCAGGACAGACAGAGGGCATATGCGGATCGGAGACGCCGGCCTTTAGAGTTTGAGGTGAGTGATATGGTGTTTTTGAGGATTTCTCCTTTGAGAGGACTCATTCGACATCGGCAGCGGGGCAAGTTGAGCCCCAGGTACATTGGCCCGTTCCGTATCCTCAATAGGTTTGGGAGCGTGGCATACAGACTAGAGCTGCCAGACGAGTTATCTCGGATCCATGATATCTTCCATGTATCAGTATTGAGGAAGTACATCCCAGATCCTTCGCATATTTTGGAGCCTCCACTAGTAGAGGTACAAAAGGACTTGAATTTACCTGTTCAGCCTGTGGCCGTACTTGACTAGCAAATCAGGCAGCTACGGAACATGGAGGTATCTCTTGTCCGAGTGCTATGGCATAGCAATCAGATCGAGGAAGAGACCTAGGAGCCTGAGGAGGCCATGAGGAGACAGTACCCCCATTTATTTTCTGTATAGCTTTCTTTTAGTTTCGAAGACGAAACTTGTTTTTAGGGGGTTAGAAAATGTAACACCGACAATGTGGTGTTCGTACTACTGTACTCTTATTCATGAAATATATATAAAATACTCTTCAGTCTCTATATATATATATATAGAGAAAAAATTTTAATTTTATTGATTTTCGATTTTTGGGTATTAAATTTGAGTTTTTGGTATATTTAAAATGACCGTATTTCAACTTTCTAAGTGTATTCCATTTTTGGACAAATTAGAGTCTTAATATAAGGTGAGTGAAATAGATATGAATATATGTATATAATTTATTTTAATTTATTTGTAAAAAAAAATAAATAAATAAAAATAAAAAAAGAAAAGAGCCAAAACGCAGCGTTTTGGCCCCCCTTTCCCCCAAATCAAATTAGGGCTAATAGCCCTAATTTGTTTCTTTCTCTCTCCGTCGCTTCCTCTCCCTCACCCGATTCCCTCTCCCTCCGCCTCCTTCTCCTCCGCTGTTGAGCGCCACCGTCGCTCCTCCGCCACCGCCTTCCACTGTTAACACCACCACCTCCATTCTCCTTTCGATCACACACACTCTCTCTCTCTCTCTATCCCTCGCGGTTTCTCTTTCTCGTGATTCCCTCCCGCGGTCCTCCGCCTTGTTCCGCTGCCTTTAACAACCATCAACCGCCACCGACCACTCTCTCTCTATCTCCCTCTCTGTTTTCCCCCCTCTGTTTATCTCTCTCTGTTTCGCTCCCTCTATCTCTCTCTCTTTCGGCTCTCGATTGACCGATTGATCTCTCACTCTCTCTGTACTCCCTCTCTATCATCTCTCTCACTGTCCCTCGATCGCTCTCTCTCTTCCTTCTCACTCTATCACTCTACCTTCGTCCTCTTCCCGCGCACGCGAACAACCTTTCCCCTCTCCTGTGCACGTGACCGCAGAGGTCTCTTCCTCTCCCTTGCTCGCTCACTTGCGCGCGGGCTGCTCTCTGTCGAGAGCCTTGTTGCAACCCCAGTGGAAACCCCAAACTGCAGTCATCCACCGTTCTTTGAAAACTCTAGACTGAAATCCTTTCTCTACGAAGGTAAGGATGAATTTAGCTTAGGGTTTCGATATTATTTTAGTGTTTTAGCTAAATTTCTAAATTGTATTTCAAATTGGAAATGTTATAGGTTTTAGACTGAACCGAATGGCGAACGGAGGCTAGATCTGTGAATCGAGAAACCCTAGGTGAGGAGACTTCTGATCTTTTTAATAATTGAATGAATTTAAGATAAATTTAGGGTTAGAAGTCTTGTATACGTTTGGAATGTATACTTGAATTAATTTGAATGGTTTCTCTAGAGTTTAATTAGAAATATGCATGAAGGTATTTGGATTTAGGGTTGGAACTTAAGGATTGATGCATTCTTTTACATTATAGGTTGTTTTGCATATAGATAATTCAAATACAATCCCTGTATTATGAAAATAGACTTCCTTACGCTGAAAATGATATATACTTTGAAACATTTTGATGAGAATCGGAAAGTTTATGATTTTTCAAAAAATTTCTATTTTGGGAGAAGATTTATTATTTTATGGTTATTTCCGATCTTGAATGATCTTTAGGATTGCATTAGATTTGACTTTCAATGTGTTACTTATTTATAAATGGCATGCAATTGATGACATTATAGTGTATTCATGAATTGAAGAATTGAGATTTGTACAAAAATTAGAGAAAATGGATAAACCCTAAAAATATTTGGAAATTGATGACGTAATTATGATTTTGTATTAGGAAAGGTCAATTGAGGATCGAGTAAGATTTCATTTGATTGAATTGTGAGTATATGCAAGTGTATATGGGCTGAAAAGTGTGGTGTTATTAGTTGAGCATAATGGGATGTTATTGTGTACTAAAATCACCTTAAAGGCCAAAGAGAATGGTAGAAAGTGTGCGGAATTTTTGTGGTGCAATGGTGAATGTGCATGGATATAATTGAGGTCGAGGTGTGAGAAATATGTGCATGTGTATGTATGATCAATGTATGTGTATTATATTTGTATGTCGAAGGAGAAAATTTGATAAAGAATAAATATGTTTGTATGCAGACTGTTTTGTGTATGCAAAGGTTGCAATGAGAGGCATGTATGCTTGGTGATGATACTATGAGGAATGAATCTATGGAACATGGAAGTTGTTGTTGGTGATGGAGAAAGAGGAAGATGAAATGCACGTATTTGAGAGAGTATTTAGCATGCCCTAGTTTTGGCCTAAATATAGGGTTAGTTAAAATGCTAACTAACTTAGTAATTTTTCAATTCATGACAAATGTGATGTGATACAATTGTAGTGACCTACTTGGAAACCAATCGAGGGGAGCACACTTTCGACACTTGTTGTGCATTGTAGGGAGTGATTTACCCTCCCGTATACTGTGAGTGGAATTTATTTCAATGTTTTTGTTTAATATGTAAACCCTGTTTTACAACATTTTGATAAATGAGCATGATTTATCGTGTGCTTGAAATGTTTTGACTGGTTTTGGAACTGACATTTTGTGAACCGATGGAATGTCCAAAAATTGGGTTGAATTATGAAATTATACATCCATGTGGGTGAAATGTATAATGTGCAATTTTACGCTATATGTTGCATTTGATTTGCGAATCTGATTTACGACACATTCTTGATACGATATTGATTTTGGCCTTGAGGGTTTTGGTATGTATTGTTCCGTACCTACGAAGGACACCATGAGAGGTGCTTGGGTGGCGTCCGGATATGCCTAGGCCTGAGGTATTCCACGAGTTGTCTTGATTTTATTAATGACACGGTACTAGCCAGATTGAACCCAAAAGGGGGAGGATTTGGATACTCTCTCCAATTCTATCACCTGGACGAGGTCCGTCGCCAACGCCGAAGTAGAGAGCACTTTAAATAAATTTACATATAACACCCCCAGCGCGCCTGTCAGAGGTCGAGGTAGACATCTGTCAGGACACTTGTCACGTCCCGAACCGAGAATTGTGAACAGACGCCTATTGCCCTAGATATCGGTTGTATTTCTACAGAAAATCGGACAGAATCTCCCCATAAATCGGAGGTCTCCCTTGTACAAATAAACATGTATACCTTTATAATTTAAAATCATCCTGTAAATTAAACACATGGCCATCCTGGCCTCTCCAAACCAACAAATCCCGCAACAGACATCCAGAACAACGCAAGGCTAAATAAATTACCAGCAGTCCTAGCCACAGACCTCTACTGTCATGCCCAACTAGAGCATGAACAGCCGCCACACCGAGCGGGTCTAAATTTATATAATTATATTACAAATTCCCAAGTTAACATTTTAAATATTTTACAAATGTCTCAATGCAAGTGAAATATGAGAGTTTCGCAAACAAAACTCCAAAAATTATACAGTCATCCCATAATATGTACACGGTCAACTACGGACCTCAATATCAAGACCACGCAGGGTTGATATAAAGTACGAAATTTATATTTTCAATTAAAACTTAATCTCACCGTCGTAAACACAAATCCACCAACAAGCTATCATACCTCTAGAGCCAAATGCGTCGCCCTAACACCATAATCCTATCTGGGGAGGGAAAGAGGAGGCGTGAGTACTCAGGGAAGAATACTCAGTGAATGAGTGGGTCAATGTAATCGTCTAATATGGGGTGTGAAACTGGAGGTCAAAGCATAAGTATACAAATCATATTTCAAATCATCATGCTTTTCATTTCAACAATATATCATTAGCACACATTATCAAATCAAATAAGCATCCAAAGCACTGTCAATAAAATCATAGAGCTGCCAGTCGAAAATGTCCTGACAGAGGTCTACCTCGACCTATGACAGGCGCACCGGGGGTGTTATATGCAAATTTATTTAAAGTGTTCTCTACCCCGGCATTGGTGACGGACCTCGTCCAGGTGCTAGACTTGGAGAGAGTATCCAAATCCTCCCCCTTTCGGTTTAAACCTGGCTAGTACCATGTCATAAATATAATCTTGATAACTCGTGGGATACCCCAGGCCTAGGCATATCCGGACGCCATCCAAGCGCCTCTCACGGTGTCCTTCATAGTTACGGAACAATACATACCAAAGCCCTCAAGGCCAAAATCAATATCATACAAACATGTGCCGTAAATCAGGTTCACAAACCAAATGCATCATATAACATAAAAATGGCACATTTTATATTTCAACCACATGGATGCATATTTTCATAATTCAACCAATTTTTGGACACTCCATCGGTTCACAAAAGTCAGTTCCAAAACCAGTCAAAACATTTCAAGCACATGATAAATCATGCTCATTTATCAAACTGTTATAAAACAGGGTTTACATATTAAACGAAAATATTGAAATAAATTCCACTCACAGTATACGGAAGGGTCAATCACTCCTTACAATACACAATAAGTGTCGAAACCGTGCTCCCCTCGATCGGTCTCCAAGCAAGTTACTACAATTATAACACATCACATATTTCTCACACCTCGACCTCAATTATATCTATGTACATTTACAACATCACAAAAATTATGTACACTTTCTATCATTCTCCTTGGCCTTTAAGGTGATTTTAGTACACAATAACATCCCATTAAGCTCAACCAACAACATCACACTTTTCAGCCCATATACACTTGCATATACTCACAATTCAATCAAATGAAATCTTACTCGATCCTCGATTGACCCTTCCTAATACAAAATCATAATTATGTCATCAATTTCCATTTTCTCTAATTTTTGTACAAATCTCAATTCTTCAATTCATGAATACACTCTAATATCATCAATTGCATTTCATTTATAAATAAGTAACACATTGAAAGTTAAGTCTAATGCAATCCTAAAGATCATTCAATATCGGAATTAACCATAAAATAATAAATCTTCTCCCAAAATAGAAATTCTTTGAAAAATCACAAACTTTCTGATTCTCATCCGAATGTTTCAAAGTAAATATCATTTTCAACGTAAGGAAGTCTATTTTCATAATACAGGGATGGTATTTGAATTACCTATATGCAAAACAACCTATAATGTAAAAGAATGCATCAACCCTTAAGCTTAAATCCCAGATTTCCAACTATTCTCATGCATACATTAAATTAAACTTCAAGAGAACTATTCTAATTAACTCAACATGATTCTATCATCCGGAATAATCCAATTCGTATAAAATCCTCTATTTAACCTAAACAACTTCGTATAATGTCAGATAACGCATTCAAATCTAATCTAATATACATCCTAACATATACAATGCATTCTTACTCTAATTTACACTAAATTCATCCAATGTATCGAAAGAATTTGTATTTTACCTCACCTAGGGTTTCTCGGTTTGTAGACCTAGCTTCTAGTCACCAGTGGATTCAAGCTCAAACCTGTAACAATTTCAATTTGCAGCAATCATTAGAATTTAACCTAACTACTAAGAATATTCAAACCCTAGAATCAAAATTAGAAAACCTATGCTTACCTCAGCAGAACTGCGATCTAGGGTTTCCAGAATTCTACTGTCTGCGGCCTAGGGTTTCGAACAGAGGCTGTCAGTTTGGGGCTCCTGCAAGATAGAAGAAGAAGCTGCTCGCAGGAGACCGCGTGAGCAGGGAGGAAGGTGAGCTCTTCGCGCGCAGGAGAGGGAGGAAGAATCGTCCGTTCATGCGCGGAAGAGAGGGACTGAGAGATGATTGTGAGAGAGAGCGAGAGATGGAGAGATCGGGATAGGGAGAGAGAGAGAAAATGAGAGGATGGTGGCGAAGAAGTGGGCGCGACGCCGCTTGCGGTGGAGAGAGAGACGAGAGGCCGAGAGTGATTCACGAGAGGTAGAGAGAGAATGCGAAGGAGAGAGAGAGCGAATGAGGGAGAAACAGAGAGGGAGAAAGTGGCGGCAATCAACGGTTGGCACGGCGGTGGGTGGTGTGCGGTGGCGAAGGGAGTGAGATAGCCGCGGGAGAGAGGGAGTAGAGAGAGAGGGGAGCAGGAGAAAGAGGGATTAGGGCTTTTAGCCCTAATCCTTATTTGGGACAAAACGCAGCGTTTTGCTGCGTTTTGCAACACCCCTCTTTTTTTCTATATATAATTATTTAAATGAGTAAATAATTAAATAAATAATTAAATAAATAAATGAATAGGTGTGTGTATATATATGTTTATATATTTTTATACTCACCATACAAATCGGAAGTACGAACATTTTAAATATATAAAAAGTTCGATTTAAAAACCCAAAAATCGAAAATCAATATAATATATAAAAAAAAAAATTTCTTTGCTTATATAAATTGAGAAATATTTTATATATATTTCATGAACAGTACATTAGTACGGACACCGCAGTGTCGGTGTTACATTTTCTAACCCCCTAAAAATAAGTTTCATCCTCAAAACTAAAAGAAAGCTATACAGAAAATAAATGGGGGTACTGTCTCCTCATAGACTCCTCAGGCTCCCAAGTCTCTTCCTCGATCTGATTGCTACGCCATAGCACTCGGACAAGAGATACCTCCCTGTTCTGTAGCTGCCTGATCTGCTAGTCAAGTACGGCTACAGGCTGAAAACGTAAACTCAAGTCCTCTTGTACCTCTACTGGCGGAGGCTCCAAAATATGCGAAAGATCTGGGATATACTTCCTCAATACTGATACATGGAAGACATCATGGACCCGAGATAACTCGTCTGGCAGCTCTAGTCTGTATGCCACGCTCCCAACCCTACTGAGGATACAGAACGGGCTAATGTACCTGGGGCTCAACTTGCCCCGCTGCCAATGTCGAATGAGTCCTCTCAAAGGAGAAATCCTCAAAAACACCATATCACCCACCTCAAACTCTAAAGGCCGGCGTCTCCGATCCGCATATGCCCTCTGTCTGTCCTGGGCGGCTTTTAACCGCTCGCAGATCACCCTGACCTTTTCCTTAGTCTCATCGACTAACTCAACATTGGTAAGGCATCTCTCGCCTACCTCATCCCAGCACAATGGGGTGCGACACTTCCTGCCGTAAAGTGCCTCATAGGGTGGCATACCGATGCTGGCCTGATAGCTATTATTGTAGGCAAACTCCACCAGCAGTAAATGCCTGTCCCAACTACCCCGAAAATCCATAACACAAGCCCGAAGCAAATCCTCAAGCGTCTGAATGGTCCTCTTCGACTGACCATCTGTCTGTGGGTGATATGTTGTGCTAAAACTGAGCTGCGTGCCCAAAGCTTCCTGCAGTTTGGGCCAAAATCGAGAAGTGAATCTCGAATCTCTATCTGAGACTATGGACACGGGAACTCTATGCAGTCTGACTACTTCGTCAATATATAGACGTGTCAATGTCTCCAATGGAGAGTCGCTGCGCATTGGAATGAAATGGGCGGACTTGGTGAGTCGATCGACTACCACCCAAATGGCATCATACCTGGCCTGAGTCCGCGGCAATCCCATAACAAAGTCCATAGTCACATGTTCCCACTTCCATACGAAAATGGGAAGAGGCTGTAGTAAACCCGCTGGCCTCTGATGCTTAGCCTTCACCTGCTGACAGACTAAACATCTAGCCACAAACTCCGCAATGTCCCTCTTCATACCTGGGCACCAATAGCTATCCTGAATAGTCCGATACATCTTTGTACTACCCGGATGCAAGGCATAGTGTCACGCCCGAACCGGGAATCGTGAACAGTCGCCCGTTGCCCTGGATATCGGCTGTATTTCTACAAAAATCGGACAGAGTCTCCCCATAAATCGGAGGTCTCCCAATGTACAATTAACCTGTATAAACCTGTATAATTTAAAATCATTCTAAAAATAAATCAAATGGCCATCCCGGCCTAAAAACAATCCACCAATCACCCAACCGACATCCAGACAACGCAAGGCTAACACATCACCAACAGTCCTAGCCACAGACCTCTACTGTCATGCCCAACTAGAGCATGAACAGCCGCCACACCCAGCGGACCTAAATTTATACAATTATTTTACAAATTCCCAAGTCAATACTTTAAATGTTTACAAATGGTTACAAATGCCTCAATGCAAGCGAAATATGAGAGTTTCGCAAACAAAAGTCTAAAAATTATACAGTCATCCCATAATATGTACACGGTCAACTACGGACCTCAACAAGACCACGCAGGGTCGACAATAAAATATGAAATTCATATTTTCAATTAGAACTTAAATCTCACCGTCGATAATCACCCAAATCCACCATCAAGCTATCATACCTTCCAGAGCCAAATGCGTCGCTCTAGCACCATAATCCTGTCTGGGGAGGGAAAAAGGAGGGGTGAGTATTCAGGGAAGAATACTCAGTGAGTGAGTGGGTCAATGTAATCGTGTAATATGGAGTGTGAAACTGGAGTGTCAAAGTATAAGTATACAATTCATATTTCAAATCATCATGCTTTTCATTTCAACCATATATCATTTACACGCATCAACAAACCAAATATGCATCCAAAATACTTTCATCAAAATCATAGCGCTACCAGTAAAACCCCTGGCAGAGGTCTACCACGACCTATGACAGGCGCACCGGGGGTGTTATATGCGATTTTATTTAAAGTGCTCTCTACCCCGGCGTTGGCGACGGACCTCGTCCGAGTGCTAGACTTGACTAGCAGCCAAGTCCTCCCCCTTTCGGGTTCAACCCGCCTAGTTCCGTGTAGTAAATATCATCTCATCTCGACATCTCGTGGGATACCCCAGGCCTAGGCATATCCGGACGCCACCAAAGCGCCTCTCACGGTGTCCTTCGTAGCTACGGAACAATACATATCACAGCCATCAAGGCCAATATCAATATCATCAATCCATATCACAGCCCTCAAGGCCAAAATCAATATCATATCACAACATGTGCCGTAAATCAGGTTTACAAACCAAATGCAACATATAGCATAAAATGGCACATTTTACATTTCAATCACATGGATGCATATTTCATAATTCAACCACATTTTCGGACACTCCATCGGTTCACAAAAATCATTTTCAAAGCCAGTCAAAACATTTTAAGCACGCGGTAAATCATGCTCATTTATCAAACTGTTGTAAAACAGAGTTTGCATATTAAACGAAAACATTTCAATAAAACCCACTCACAGTATACGGGAGGGTCAATCACTCCCTACAATGCACAAGTGTCGAAATCGTGCTCCCATCGATCAGTCTCCAATCAAGTCACTACAATTATAACACATCATATATTTCTCACACCTCAACCTCAATTGTATCTATGTACATTTACAACATCACACTGTTCAATCCATATACACTTGCATATACTTACAATTCAATCAATTAAAATTTTACTCGATCCTCGATTGACCTTCCTAATACAAAATCATAATTATGTCATCAATTTCCATTTTCTCTAATTTTTTTACAAGTCTCAATTCTTCAATTCATGAATACACTCTAATGTCATCAATTGCATTTCATTTATAATTCCAGAACACATTCAAAACCAAGTTTAATTCAACTCCAAAACCACTCAAAGTCGGAAACATGCGTAAATTAATAAATTGTCTACAAAATAGAAAATCATACACTTTTCGTTTCTCATCCGATTTCTTCAAACCTTATGTCATTTTAAAGGTATTGAAACCTATTTTCATAATATAGAGTGTATTTGACTTACCTATATGCAATACCAACTATAATGTAAAACATGCATCAATCCTTAGGCTCAAATCCCAAATTTCAACTAGTTTTCATACATTCGTCAAATTAAACTCTAAAAGCAACCATTCAAATCAAATCAACATGATTCTCTCCTCCGGAACATTCCAATTCATATAAAATTTCTATAATTGACCTGAATAATTACTTATAATGTCACACAAAGCATTAAAATCAAATCTAACATACTTCCAACACATATACAACACTTTTGATCCTAATTTACCCTAATTGCATCCAAATAATTCAAATGAGTTAGAAATCCCTCACCTAGGGTTCACTGCGATCCAAAAACCCTAACGTCCGTACGACATTCGATTCATTCCAAAACCTGCAATGTCTCCAAATTGAAGCAAATTTTAGCAATTAGACTTAATCACTATGGAACTCAAACCCTAGAATTAAGATCTAACTCAACCCTTACCTATGCAGTGAAAGGGTTGCAGTGGGCTCTCGAAGGAGCGCAGAAGGCACACGAGCGTGCGAGCAAGGATGGAGCTATAGTCGCGCGCGCTGAGAGCAGGGCAATCGCGCGCGGGGTCACGCGCGCTTTGGCTGTCTTGCGCTGCAGAGGCGCGCGCAGAGGAGTCGCGCGCAGGGTCACGCGCCCTCTTGCGCTGCAGTCGCGAGCGCGCGAGGAGAGGCGTCTCGCCTGTGGGAGTGGCGCGGCAGTCGCGCTGAATGGGCTGGCGCACTGGGAGCAGCGCGCGGTCGCGCTGGGAGCGCGCAGTGGCGCGAGAAATCGCGCGCTGCTGCGCGCAGTCGCGCGCTCGAGCAGGAGGGAGACAAGCGGCGACCCGTGGTGGTCGCGGTGGCGGCGATGGCAACGGCGGCGGCCAGGCGGAGGCGCGAGGAAGGCATGGCCGCAGGAGAGGGAGAGGCGACGAGGGAGAGAAAGAGGGAGAGAGAGAAAAGAATGAAGAAATTAGGGCTTAGCCCTAATTTTGACTTTTTTTTTTTTTTTTTTTTTTAATAAATAAATCTTTTTGTAAATAAATTTAACAAAAAATTTAATTGAGTAATGTATAAATAAATAAATGAATAAATGAATAAATAAATCATCTATATAATTTTTTTTATACTCACTTTAGTTTAGAAATCGGAAATACGGATATTTTAAATATCCCAAAAATTTCAAATTACATACCTCAAAATCGAAAATCAATATAATTTAAAATTTTCTCTCTCTATATGTAAATGAAGAAATATTTTATTTAATTTCGTGAGCAGGATACTTGTACGGACACCGCAGTGTCGGTGTTACATTTTCTAACCCCCTAAAAATAAGTTTCGTCCTCGAAACTTCAAATGCAGTTTATACATAAAAATGGAGGGTGTTGCTTCACATTGTTCCTTAAATCTCCCAATTTCTTTGTCAAGTAAAATCTGGTTATTAAACTAGCAACATTTTACTTCCATAAAATTGGATCCATTGTTTTCATTCCTTGTCATTTATACATTACTATCCACTAAGATTTCCACTCATAAAACTACCAACTTATGTCTTAGTCTCCTTTCCTTAATCTTGGATAACTTCTTATTGGAAAATATTATACCATGTGGATCTCATTCTCGCTGCACTCGTTATCCTCAATACTTGTCATTTAACCTTCTAATACCTTTCCATGGGTGCTTCAAACCCTCGTCAATATGATTGCCTAAATTAAAAACACAATATTTTCACTATTTTAGGGCTTTAAAATGAAAACCCTACAATCCAAAATTTAATTTCCCAAACTACGAGTGCAATCAAAATACATATATTCCTTGAGGTAATATTAGTCAAACTCAATAGTCTCCATCAAGATGGTGCATATAGCAGCCACAGTTTTAAGACTTAGTGTAAGATATATACAATTCCCTATATCATTAAACTTGTGTATGGTGAAATGTAGGTCAATACCAAGATAGCCTAGACTACGTAAGAAAACTTAATCCACTTTCAATATTTGAACCTTTCCACGTTTCAAATCTCAAATCCTTAATTGGATAACTTTTCAATCAAAGTACTTCTATCATAATCATTTTCAATCAACTTTAGTATCATACAATATCACTGATATTCTATACACCTCAAATCAAGCACATATCACCCGGTATTTGCATTACTACTCCCAACTTATCAAGATTTAGATATAAGAAATATATACATCATTTCACCTAACTCTATTGTCACAAGAGACATTATTTCCAACTTCAAGGCCAAAAAGACAGACTCAAACTCTCTCTATATTACCTCATTTAACGATCCACATAAAATGAACATGAATAAATAACGAGAATACTAACCTCCATACAGAGAAATTCAATAACTAAATATTAAGTTTCCCATTTCCATTGGAAATTCAATAATAGAGCATAAGTCACCTTTGGTTCAATTTCCTATCAAACCCATAAACTCCATGTCGATAATTGTATGAGCATCAATACTTTAACGATTTGCTCCTGTAGACAATATACAATGTTTCACTACCTCCTTAGTTTTTCCCAAGTCTCTAGCGATATTATATGTTTAAGGGCTAATAATTTCTCAGTAGACTCATAGTTTTGTACAATAAAATCCTTTATATCACAATACTTTTCCATGTGGAATTTCATTCTTCTATTATATATGCCTAGCTTCAAGTTTACCTTCTTTGAAGAAATCATCACCCACTAAGTATCACACCATCAAGAAGCATTTTCAATCTAAAAATATACATATAATAATGCATATACACTCAAACTTCTATTATAAACTGAAGTTTATGATTGTATCTTCATGTAAATATTATTCATTAATTTGTCAATCTTCTCCATTTTCAAGTGATGAGTAAAAGAAACTTATACAAAAAGGATGGCCTAAGAAAGTCAAACCCAACATGGGCTCTATAAATAAAAATTCCCATATGATATAGTTTCAAAAAATCTTGAATTCATAAAATATACAAAATAATCAAAGCTCAAATTTGATAACACTTATGGATAGTATTATAACTTTACTATCTAACGGAAAAGATACTAATATACTTTTTCATACCCTCATTCCCTTAGACCTTTGTCCATAATACCTCGGGCAAATAGAATACATACATGTCATATGTATCTAAGAACAGTTATAAGCAACGTAACATAATTGCAAATGCAAATTGCTAAATTTTCTCTAACTAAACTTTACACATTTTCCCATCTAATTGTAGTCTTGAATTACAGAATTGGCTAACCTCACCAAATAATATAAAGAACAAAGAAATACTATGAATTCTATAATAGTGTCATCAATAATTAAACCCCTACCTTCTTTTGGTCCCTACAGACTAATTGAAAACTTTAAGAATTTCTCCTCAGTAAAAGAGAATAGTCTCGACTCTCATATTCTTCCAATACAATGACATTCAAAAGTCCTTTGTCAAGAGAAGTCAAGAATCGATTAAAGTGCTAAACAAACTCCATATTCATAAACGAGTTATTAAACTCCATGAAAATGAACACCCGTGAAATCAACTTAAACATATTCATCGTAGCTAACAAGATAAACAAGAGAACATTCATCAAGCCCCAACATCCACTCACAATATCAATTTCTCAATAGCATTTTACTCTATATTTTAATCATAAACAATCATATATTGTCATGCCTATTACACAAAATATCAAACTTTTAACATCAATTGTCAATCCGAAATGATTACTACAAAAGTACTTACCATTCAGCCAAACAATTCAAGTAAAATCTTCAATCACAATTAAATATACATATACACACACACTAAGTATCTCTAACTCCTTTATTAACAACCTCATTTCCATTTTATTTATACTCAACACCAATTCAAGTTTTGTACACACGAATTTCTCGAGATGTTTCAATTCTGAAGTTATATATAGCTTGCTTCCTTCAAAAGTAAAATAGACACGAATTTGTAATCTTTTCCTATCCCCAAAGTTTCTTCATCAATTTATAAAGTTAAAGCCTCTTTAGTAAGAAAATGTCACTAGCAATCTAGAAATCCATTTGGTATTCATTATTTAATTCCAAGGGGATCCATCGATCCATGAGTATACCATATACAAGAATCCTAGGACTAAAATATGTTAACTGAACAAAGTCCTACTAAAACTTCATAAAATATCGGTGGTCAAATTTCCTCAAGAAGTCTTCCTATCATAATAGATCTGTAATTTCATCACCAATAGCCTCCCACTAATTGAGGGCATCACCATGTAACAATCTCTATTACTCGTAGACTCTATAGACTGTATCTCGAATGATATGCTTGCCAAAATGAGTGACTACCATAATCTTCCCATCAAGTGGCGAGAGAGGCCTATCAGAATGGCGAGCGAATGTGTCGCTCACATATAAAAGCTTCGACCCGATATCTATGAGAATACGGGCGTCAATACCAAATATTCGTATGGTACTTAAAGATAAGAAGAGATTAAAACATTTAAAATATTAAGAAAAGTAGCCATATATATATATATATCAAACTAGTTAAGCTTCAAAAGCTTTAACTAGTCAAAACTGTACATCAATATCGTGATATACTAGATCCCATAAGGAGCGTACAACAAAAGCGCTACTCTGAGGGGTCCGCGAGAGAATCCCCATAATAACACTAGGGTTTGCCGGTGCATTCTCCTGGGTCGTCGCAAACACACAAGCCTGGGCCCTAGGCTGCTGTCGCGACGGTCCTGACACTGTACTACTCCCGGATGCAGTCCGAGGAGCGGTAAGAGCTGAGTGCACAGGTGCCCCCTGCTGGCCTGTGCCAGAAGTACCAGTATGACTCCGTAAAGTCGATCCTCGACCTAAATCCAGGCAGGCACTCATAATATGACCTTGCTTCCCACACTGGCAGCAAGTAACCCTTATTCTTCATGCCCCATATGCATGGTGGTTGCCGCATTTGCGGCAGAAAGGCTATCTCTATGCCGTAAACTGTGTAGTGACACTAGGGGCTGGTGCCCCAAAATTCTGTGGTCGAAATGATAGCATCTGCACCCAATGGGAGGTGCACTACTCATACACCTGTCTAAACGCATCAAATGATGGTGATAGAACCATGGCTATAATAGCCGGCTGAGAAAGTGCTAAAATGATACACATAACGAGGAAACATCCTCGGATATTCTAAGTGCCTCAGGTACAAATCTAGTACCTCGCCTAATAATCAAAATCTTACAAATAAAGAGCTTAAATTAGATATGATTTAAAAGTTAGGGTTAGTTACGAAGTAACTAACCCCCTAAATGAATAAACTTATCAGTTTAAGAACTGATAGAACCATTATGCTAGGTTAGATACGCACCGTATCTAACCCCCTAAAAAGAATAACTCATATGCCAAAGACCATGTACTGGGATCTCATGACTGTAATGAAACTCTCATATGCATTGAGGACTTTAAATCATACTTGGGAATGTTTTCAAGACTCTTTTCCTACATAACTCTCAACCTAGAGCTCTGATACCACCCGAACTGTCACGCCCGAACCGGGAATCGTGAACAGTCGCCCGTTGCCCTGGATGTCGGCTGTATTTCTACAAAAATCGGACAGAGCCTCCCCATAAATCGGAGGTCTCCCAATGTACAATTAACCTGTATAAACCTGTATAATTTAAAATCATTCTAAAAATAAATCAAATGGCCATCCCGGCCTAAAAACAATCCACCAATCACCCAACCGACATCCAGACAACGCAAGGCTAACACATCACCAACAGTCCTAACCACAGACCTCTACTGTCATGCCCAACTAGAGCATGAACAGCCGCCACACCCAGCGGACCTAAATTTATACAATTATTTTACAAATTCCCAAGTCAACACTTTAAATGTTTACAAATGGTTACAAATGCCTCAATGCAAGCGAAATATGAGAGTTTCGCAAACAAAAGTCTAAAAATTATACAGTCATCCCATAATATGTACACGGTCAACTACGGACCTCAACAAGACCACGCAGGGTCGACAATAAAATATGAAATTCATATTTTCAATTAGAACTTAAATCTCACCGTCGATAATCACCCAAATCCACCATCAAGCTATCATACCTTCCAGAGCCAAATGCGTCGCTCTAGCACCATAATCCTGTCTGGGGAGGGAAAAAGGAGGGGTGAGTATTCAGGGAAGAATACTCAGTGAGTGAGTGGGTCAATGTAATCGTGTAATATGGGGTGTGAAACTGGAGTGTCAAAGTATAAGTATACAATTCATATTTCAAATCATCATGCTTTTCATTTCAACCATATATCATTTACACGCATCAACAAACCAAATATGCATCCAAAATACTTTCATCAAAATCATAGAGCTGCCAGCCGTAAAACTCCTGGCAGAGGTCTACCACGACCTATGACAGGCGCACCGGGGTGTTATATGCGATTTTATTTAAAGTGCTCTCTACCCCGGCGTTGGCGACGGACCTCGTCCAGGTGCTAGACTTGACTAGCAGCCAAGTCCTCCCCCTTTCGGGTTCAACCTGCCTAGTTCCGTGTAGTAAATATCATCTCATCTCGACATCTCGTGGGATACCCCAGGCCTAGGCATATCCGGACGCCACCAAAGCGCCTCTCACGGTGTCCTTCGTAGCTACGGAACAATACATATCACAGCCATCAAGGCCAATATCAATATCATCAATCCATATCACAGCCCTCAAGGCCAAAATCAATATCATATCACAACATGTGCCGTAAATCAGGTTTACAAACCAAATGCAACATATAGCATAAAATGGCACATTTTACATTTCAATCACATGGATGCATATTTCATAATTCAACCACATTTTCAGACACTCCATCGGTTCACAAAAATCATTTTCAAAGCCAGTCAAAACATTTTAAGCACGCGGTAAATCATGCTCATTTATCAAACTGTTGTAAAACAGAGTTTGCATATTAAACGAAAACATTTCAATAAAACCCACTCACAGTATACGGGAGGGTCAATCACTCCCTACAATGTACAAGTGTCGAAATCGTGCTCCCATCGATCAGTCTCCAATCAAGTCACTACAATTATAACACATCATATATTTCTCACACCTCAACCTCAATTGTATCTATGTACATTTACAACATCACACTGTTCAATCCATATACACTTGCATATACTTACAATTCAATCAATTAAAATTTTACTCGATCCTCGATTGACCTTCCTAATACAAAATCATAATTATGTCATCAATTTCCATTTTCTCTAATTTTTTTACAAGTCTCAATTCTTCAATTCATGAATACACTCTAATGTCATCAATTGCATTTCATTTATAATTCAGTAACACATTCAAAACCAAGTTTAATTCAACTCCAAAACCACTCAAAGTCGGAAACATGCGTAAATTAATAAATTGTCTACAAAATAGAAAATCATACACTTTTCGTTTCTCATCCGATTTCTTCAAACCTTATGTCATTTTAAAGGTATTGAAACCTATTTTCATAATATAGAGTGTATTTGACTTACCTATATGCAATACCAACTATAATGTAAAACATGCATCAATCCTTAGGCTCAAATCCCAAATTTCAACTAGTTTTCATACATTCGTCAAATTAAACTCTAAAAGCAACCATTCAAATCAAATCAACATGATTCTCTCCTCCGGAACATTCCAATTCATATAAAATTTCTATAATTGACCTGAATAATTACTTATAATGTCACACAAAGCATTAAAATCAAATCTAACATACTTCCAACACATATACAACACTTTTGATCCTAATTTACCCTAATTGCATCCAAATAATTCAAATGAGTTAGAAATCCCTCACCTAGGGTTCACTGCGATCCAAAAACCCTAACGTCCGTACGACATTCGATTCATTCCAAAACCTGCAATGTCTCCAAATTGAAGCAAATTTTAGCAATTAGACTTAATCACTATGGAACTCAAACCCTAGAATTAAGATCTAACTCAACCCTTACCTATGCAGTGAAAGGGTTGCAGTGGGCTCTCGAAGGAGCGCAGAAGGCACACGAGCGTGCGAGCAAGGATGGAGCCTGCGCCGCGCGCGCTGAGAGCAGGGCAATCGCGCGCGGGGTCACGCGCGCTTTGGCTGTCTTGCGCTGTAGAGGCGCGCGCAGAGGAGTCGCGCGCAGGGTCACGCGCTGTTGCGCGCAGTCGCGAGCGCGCAGGAGAGGCAGTCTCGCGCTGGGAGTGGCGCGCAGTCGCGCTGGGAACAGGGCTGGCGCGCTGGGAGCAGCGCGCGGTCGCGCTGGGAGCGCGCAGTGGCGCGAGAAATCGCTGCGGCTGCCGCGCGCATGCGCGCTCGAGCAGGAGGGAGACAAGCGGCGACCCGTGGTGGTCGCGGTGGCGGCGATGGCAACGGCGGCGGCCAGGCGGAGGCGCGAGGAAGGCATGGCCGCAGGAGAGGGAGAGGCGGCGAGGGAGAGAAAGAGGGGAGAGAGAGAAAAGAATGAAGAAATTAGGGCTTAGCCCTAATTTTGACTTTTCTTTTTTTTTTTTTTTTAATAAATAAATCTTTTTGTAAATAAATTTAACAAAAAATTTAATTGAGTAATGTATAAATAAATAAATGAATAAATGAATAAATAAATCATCTATATAATTTTTTTTATACTCACTTTATTTTACAAATCGGAAATACGGATATTTTAAATATCCCAAAAATTTCAAATTACATACCTCAAAATCGAAAATCAATATAATTTAAAATTTTCTCTCTCTATATGTAAATGAAGAAATATTTTATTTAATTTCGTGAACAGGATACTTGTACGGACACCGCAGTGTCGGTGTTACACATAGACTGAGGAGTGTGCCTCCTCCAATATGGACCTGCGGAGATCCTTATCGGCGAGTACAGCCACTCTATCTTGATAAGTCAGAAGTCCATCACTATGGACTCTGAAATCATCAATATCACCTCTGCGGGCTCTCTCAGTAAGAGCCTGGAGCTCGGTATCAGTGCCCTGAAGCTCTTTAATACGGTCCAACAGCGTCGGCCTGACCTCAAACCTGGCTAGCAGAGTGTCCTAATCATCACTAGCCAATCTGACTCCCAAATCCCAGGGTCCCATCAAACAAGTGAGGTATGCCGTATCGTTCTCTGAGACGATGAAGCTGATTTCTGGCTCAAGGCATCAGCAACCACATTGGTCTTGCCCGAATAATAGTCAATGACAAGATCATAATCTTTGAGGAGCTCTAACCATCTCCTCTATCTCAAGTTAAGTTCTCGCTGGGTGAATAAATACTTCAGACTTTTATGATCCGTATACACCCGGCAAGTCACCCCGTACAAGTAATGACGCCATATCTTCAATGCGAAGACTATGGCCGCAAGCTCTAGATCGTGTGTCGGATAATTCACCTCATGTTTCTTCAACTGTCTAGAGGCATAGGCGATCACCCGACCATTTTGCATCAAAATACAACCCAACCCCTGTCAGCTAGCATCACTGTACACTATGTACTCCCGACTGCTGGTGGGAAGCGCCAAAATCGGAGCTGTAGTCAACCGTTGTTTGAGCTCCTGAAAACTCGCCTCACAACGGTTATCCCATACAAACTTGACATCCTTTCGCGTCAATCTAGTCAATGGAGCAGCTATCTGGGAAAACCCCTCAACAAATCTGCAGTAATACCCGGCCAGACCAAGAAAACTCATGATCTCAGTCACTGTCTGCGGTTGCTCCCATCTCATAATGGCATCGACCTTCTGCGGAACGACAAAAATCCCCTCCGCAGAAACAACATGCCCCAAAAATCCAACCTGTCTTAGCCAAAATTCACATTTTGTGAATTTGGCATTCAGCTGCTCATTACGGAGGGTCGGTAAAACGGTACGAAGATGCTGAACATGATCCTTGTCACTCCGCGAATACACCAGTATATCGTCTATGAAGACTATAACAAACTAGTCCAGATAGTTATGAAAAACTCTATTCATCAAGTCCATGAATGCTGTTGGGGCATTAGTCAGCCCAAACGGCATGACTAGGAATTCATAGTGCTCGTATCGAGTGCAGAAAGCTGTCTTTGACACATCTTGAGTCCTAATCCGTAACTGATGTTATCCTGATCGAAGATCAATCTTCGAGAAAACTCGGGCACCTTGCAATTGATCAAACAAATCATCTATGCGAGGCAGCGGATATCTATTCTTCACAGTCACCCGATTAAGCTGCCTGTAATCAACACACAATCTCAGTGAGCCATCCTTCTTCTTTACAAACAGCACTGGAGCTCCCTAAGGTGACGTACTAGGACAGATAAACCCTTTATCCAGCAACTCCTGCAGTCGGACCTTGAGCTCTCTCAGCTCAGCCGGCGCCATCCTGTATGGCGGCATAGAGATAGGGGTAGTCCCCGGAGCTAAATCGATCTCAAAGTTAAACTCCCGAACCGGTGGTAATCCGGGTAGCTCCTCGGGGAAAACATCAGAAAACTCCTGTACCACTGGAACATCCTCAAGTCTCGGTCCCTGAGTAGTGGTGTCTATGATGTGAGACAGATATGCCGTACACTCGCGGCGAATCATGCGTCTGGCCTCCAAAACTGAAATGACACAGCGGGGTAAAACCCGCCTCTCGCCCTCAAAAATCAACACTGGCTGATCGGGTCTTCGAAACTCCACCTGCTTCTTAAAGCAATCAACTGAAGCCCGATGCATATATAGCCAATCCATCCCCAAGATGGCATCAAAATCAGTCATGGCGAAAGGGATTATATCTGCCTTCAACACTGAATCCCCAACTTTGATCTCGTATTCTCTATACACCGTGTCGCGCACAATCTGCTTACCCAGAGGAGTGATGACCAATATCTCCTCGTCCAAAGGTGAGAGTGGCCTATCAGAATGTCGGGAGAATTGATCGCTTATATACGAATAGTTAGACCCCGTGTCAATAAGGATACGGGCATCTATTCCGAAGATAGGTAGGGTACCTATCATTGAACAAAATGCACATAGACTTAGAATAAAATCACATCTGATATATATATATGTCAAAATAGTTGAGCCTCTAAGGCTTTTACAACTTCGGTGTATAAAGATGTCAGAGTAGTATCATGTCGGTAAAAGGTACATAACATAAAATACCTATATAACTATCATGATACAATACTGACATCCCCAAAAGAAGTGGAAAAATGAATAGAGATCCTATTCTATAGGATCAGAAGGAGGAGTACCCGTGATGATGTCGGGATTCGCCTGAGCGTCCTCCTGTGTCATGGCATAAAGCCGGGCCTAAGCCCTAGGCTGCTGTCTTGCTTGGGTCTGCACTGTGTTACTCCCGGTGGTCACCCTGGGAGTATAAGATGCTGGCTGAGTAGGCTACCCTTGCTGACCCATATGAGGGGTACTAGTGCGGCTCTATGAACTCTGTCCTCCGAATCCTAACTCAGGGCAGGAACTCCTGATATGTCCCGGCTTCCTATAGTGGAAGCAAGTGACTGACATTAAACATGCTCCTATCGAATGGGACCTATTGCACCTGCGGCAACAAGGATGCCGCTGAGTAGTATACTGTGCAGGGTGAGTCGGAGTGGGCTGTCTGAACCCCTAGGAGTACTGTCTCCATCCCAGCTTAGAAAATCCAGATCCAAATCCGCCTCTATACGAACTGGGTCCCCAGCCCCTCTTGGAGCTCTGCGCAGAATGAGACTTCTCTTTCTTTCTCTTCTGCTCTCTGCTCTCTCTCTGCCTAACCTCGGCGCAGACCAAAGCCTTCGCGCGGTGAGCAGAGTCTATCACCTCAGCCAGTGTAAACTGTGTAGTAACAGTCATATACCTCTTTATGCTGAGGCTAAGACCGTCCTCGAACTTGAAGCGCAAATACTGAGGTATGGCCAGATCCGGTACAAATACGGCAAGTCTCCGCATGTCTGCCTCATACTCTGAGACAGATCTGGACCCCTGTGTAAGCCGTCCCAACTCTGACCCCATCTGGTCCTGCTGGTAGAGTGGGAAGAATCTGCGGTCAAACTCCCGAAGGAAATCGTCCCACCGCAGTGGCTCTGTCGCCTCATCAGTGAGGGCCTCCCACCATAAGAGGGCCTCTCCCTCTAATAATCGCTCCGCCACTTTCAGGTAGAGCTCCTCTCCAATCCCCAGATTTGTCAAAATCTTGCGGGTGTGGTTGATCCAATGCTTGGCTGCCGCAGCATCACCAAGCCCTGTGAAATCAGTGCACCCCAGCTGACGGGCCTCCTTAACCAACTGAGTCAACTCATGTACCCGTCTAAGAGTAGCCGATGTGGTCTCACTCGGCTCTGACAAATTAGAAGGACCGGCCACCGACGGTGGAACCGGTGCCGAAGGAACTGGCGCTACTGCAGGTGCAGGCACCGCTGTAGGAGGTTGTGGTGGCAGCATCTGGACCCCATACGAAGCGTACCACTCGTACACCTGCCGAAAGGCGTCGAGTGTGGGTACGGGAGTCTCAGCCTGAGCAGCTGGCTGGGTAGGTGCCTGTGGTGGCACGTGTGTCGAGGAACGATCCTCCGGCTCTCTAATTCCTCTGGTGGGGTAGAACGGGTGCTCCGTCAGGTCGTCATGCTTCTGCAAGAGGAGGATCCTTATTAGGTATCGTTCAAAAAAATAGGCATGGTTCAAGAAATTTGGACTAATCACAGCATGACTACCCTCACAAAAGAATGGAATCCTTAGTTCAATAAGGGGTGAAAAATAGCATGTTAGATTAGATACAAACGTATCTAAACTCCCTAAAATAGATGAACTCATGTACCTATGACCATGTATTGGGACTTTATGACTGTATGAAACTCTCATGCATTGAGGACTTTAAGCACAACACACTTGGGAATGTTTTCAAGACTCTCTTCCTACATAGCTCTCAACCTAGAGCTCTGATACCAACCGAACTGTCACGCCCCGAATCGGGAATCGTGAACAGCCACCTGTTGCCCTGGATACTGGCTGTATTTCTACAGAAAATCGGGCAGAACCTTCCCATAAATCGGAGGTCTCCCATGTACAAATAAATCTGTATACCTGTATAATTTAAAATCATCCTGTAAATTAAACACATGGCCATCCCGACCTCTCCAAACTAACAAATCCCGCAACCGACATCCAGAACAACGCAAGGCTAAATAAATTACCAGCAGTCCTAGCCACAGACCTCTACTGTCATGTCCAACTAGAGTATGAGCAGCCGCCACACCGAACGAGCCTAAATTTATACAATTATATTACAAATTCCCAAGTTAACACTTTAAATATTTTATAAATGCCTCAATGCAAGTGAAATATGAGAGTTTCGCAAACAAAAGTCCAAAAATTATACAGTCATCCCATAATATGTACACGGTCAACTACGGATCTCAATATCAAGACCACGCAGGGTCGACATAAAGTACAAAATTCATATTTTCAATTAAAACTTAATCTCACCGTCGTAAACACCAATCCATCAACAAGCTATCTCTAGAGCCAAATGCGTCGCCCTAGCACCATAATCCTGTCTGGGGAGGGAAAGATACTCAGGGAAGAATACTCAGTGAGTGAGTAGGTCAATGTAATCGTCTAATATGGGGTGTGAAACTGGAGTGTCAAAGCATAAGTATACAAATCATATTTCAAATCATCATGTTTTTCATTTCAACAATATATCATTAGCACGCGTTATCAAATTAAATATGCATCCAAAGCACTGTCAATAAAATCATAGAGCTATCAACCGAAAATGTCCTGACAGAGGTCTACCTCGACCTATGACAGGTGCATCGGAGGTGTTATATACCAATTTATCTAAAGTGCTCTCTACCCCGGCGTTGGCGACGGATCTCGTCCAGGTGCTAGACTTGGAGAGAGTATCCAAATCCTCCCCCTTTCGGTTTCAACCTGGCTAGTACCGTGTCGTAAATATAATCTCGACAACTCGTGGGATACCCCAGGCCTAGGCATATCCGGACGCCATCCAAGCGCCTCTCACGGTGTCCTTCGTAGTTACGGAACAATACATACCAAAGCCCTCAAGGCCAAAATCAATATCATATCAAATATGTGTCGTAAATCAGGTTCACAAACCAAATGCATCATATAACATAGAAATGGTACATTTTACATTTCAACAACATGGATGCATATTTTCATAATTCAACCAATTTTTGGACACTCCATCGGTTCACAAAATTCAGTTCCAAAACCAGTCAAAACATTTCAAGCACACGATAAATCATGCTCATTTATCAAACTGTTATAAAACAGGGTTTACATATTAAACGAAAATATTGAAATAAATTCCACTCACAGTATACGGGAGGGTCAATCACTCCTTACAATACACAATAAGTGTCGAAACCGTGCTCCCCTCGATCGGTCTCCAAGCAAGTCACTACAATTATAACACATCACATATTTCTCACACCTCGACCTCAATTATATCTATGTACATTTACAACATCACAAAAATTATGCACACTTTCTACCATTCTCCTTGGCCTTTAAGGTGATTTTAGTACACAATAACATCCCATTATGCTCGACCAACAACATCACACTTTTCAGCCCATATACACTTGCATATACTCACAATTCAATCAAATGAAGTTTTACTCGATCCTCGATTGACCCTTCCTAATACAAAATCATAATTATGTCATCAATTTCCATTTTCTCTAATTTTTGTACAAATCTCAATTCTTCAATTCATGAATACTCTCTAATGTCATCAATTGCATTTCATTTATAAATAAGTAACACATTGAAAGTCAAGTCTAATGCAATCCTAAAGATCATTCAATATCAGAATTAACCATAAAATAATAAATCTTCTCCCAAAATAGAAATTCTTTGAAAAATCACAAACTTTCTGATTCTCATCCGAATGTTTCAAAGTATATATCATTTTCAACGTAAGGAAATCTGTTTTCGTAATATAGGGATGGTATTTGAATTACCTATATGCAAAACAACCTATAATATAAAAGAATGCATCAACCCTTAAACTTAAATCCCAGATTTTCAACTATTCTCATGCATACATTAAATTAAAGTTCAAGAGAACTATTCTAATTAACTGAACATGATTCTATCATCCGGAACAACCCAATTCGTATAAAATCCTCTATTTAACCTAAACAATTTCGTATAATGTTAGATAACGCATTCAAATCTAATCTAATATACATCCTAATATATACAATGCATTCTTACTCTAATTTATCCTAAATTCATCCAATGTATCGAAAGAATTTGTATTTTACCTCACCTAGGGTTTCTCGATTTGTAGACCTAGCTTCTAGTCACCAGTGGATTCAAGCTCGAACCTGTAACAATTTCAATTTGCAGGAATCATTAGAATTTAACCTAACTAATAAGAATATTTAAACCCTAGAATCAAAATTAGAAAACCTATGCTTACCTCAGCAGAACTGCGATCTAGGGTTTCCAGAATTTTACTATCTGCGGCCTAGGGTTTCGAACAGAGGCTGTCAGTTTGGGGCTCCTGCAAGATGGCAGAAGAAGCTGCTTGCAAGAGACCGCACGAGCAGGGAGGAAGGTGAGCTCTGCGCGCGCAAGAGAGGGAGGAAGAATCGTCCGTTCATGCGTGAAAGAGAGGGACTGAGAGATGATTGTGAGAGAGAGCGAGAGATGGAGAGATCGGGATAGGGAGAGAGAGAGAAAATGAGAGGATGGTGGCGAAGAAGGTGGCGCGACGCCGCTTGCGGTGGAGAGAGAGACGAGAGGCCGAGAGTGATTCACGAGAGGTAGAGAGAGAATGCGAAGGAGAGAGAGAGCGAATGAGGGAGAAACAGAGAGGGAGAAAGTGGCGGCAATCAATGGTTGGCACGGCGGTGGGTGGTGTGCGGTGGCGGAGAGGGTGGCGGAGGGAGTGAGATAGCCGCGGGAGAGAGGGAGTAGAGAGAGAGAGGGGGCGGGAGAAACAGGGATTAAGGCTTTTAGCCCTAATCCTTATTTAGGGCAAAACACAGCGTTTTGCTGCGTTTTGCAACTCCCCTCTTTTTTTTATAATTATTTAAATGAGTAAATAATTAAATAAATAATTAAATAAATAAATGAATAGGTGTGTGTATATATATGTACATATATTTTTATACTCACCCTACAAATCGGAAGTACGAACATTTTAAATATACCAAAAGTTCGATTTAAAAATCCTAAAATCGAAAATCAATATAATATATAAAAAAAAAATTCTCTGCTTATAAAAACTGAGAAATATTTAATATATATTTCATGAACAGTACATTAGTACGGACACCGCAGTGTCGGTGTTACAACACTTTCAGCTGGCAGCTCTATGATTTTAATAACAGTGCTTTGGATGCATATTTTACTTGATAATGCGTGCTAATGATATATTGTTGAAATGAAAAGTATGATGATTTGAAATATGATTTGTATACTTACGCTTTGACATACCAGTTTCACACTCCATATTAGACGATAACATTGACCCACTCACTCACTGAGTATTCTTCCCTGAGTACTCACCCTCTTCTTTCCCTCCTCAGACAGGATTATTGTTGTGCCGGAGCGACGTTTCAAATTTTAGAGATTTTGGTAGATTTGGGTGATTCACGATGGTGAGATCAAAGTTTAATTTAAAAGATGAATTCCGTAATTTATTTTCGACCCTGCGTGATCTGGATATTGAGATTTGTGATTAACCGTGTACTTAGTTTGGGATGATTGTATAATTTACGTACCTTATCTGTGAAACTCTCATTTTTCATTTGCATTGAGGCAATTGTAGTGTTTGAATGTTAACTTGGAAAAATTTGTTGTAAACTGTATAAAACTTAGGCCCGCTCAGTGTGGCGGCTGCTCATGCTCTAGTTGGGCATGACAGTAGAGGTCTGTGGCTAGGATTGCTGATAGTTTATTCAGCCTGGCGTTGTCCTGGATACCTGCTGTGGTTGGTGGGTTATTGTGAGGTCAGGATGACCCTTTTATTTTAATTACAGGATGATTTTGAATTTTACAGGATTAAACATGTTTATTTATACATGGGAGACATCCGATTTATGGGGAGGTTCTGCCCGATTTTCTGTAAAAATATAGCTGGCATCTAGGGCAACAGGTGGCTGTTCACGATCCCAGTTCGGGGTGCCAGTTCGAGGCGTGACAATCTGCTCCCCTAAGGGAGTAATGACCAATAGTGCTTTATCTAATGGTACTAAAACCTTGTCAGAGTAGTGAGCGAAGTCCGTGGTCACAAAGGAACTATTCGCTCCAGTGTCAATCAACACACGGGCATCTCTTTCGAAGATAATCATAATACCTATCATCCAAATTTATAAAATCTATTAGCCCAATATCATCAAAATAAATAAAATTACTTAAGCATAAAATCGCAAAAATGGATATATATATCATCTTTCAAGGTTCGGCAAAATACATCATAGTCTAGAGTTCTTGTACATCATCAAGATGAGGAGTGGGAGTGGCACCTGTTACTATGTCTGGACTGGCCTGTGCTTGCTCGTCGGTCATAGCATATAGTCTAGCCTGTGTCTTGGACTGCTGACGAGGAGGTGGAGCAGGCATGTTACTCCCACTGATAGACTTCCCTGTAATACTATGAGGAGGTGCTGTAGAAGGTGCTATGCTACCCCTGGGGCCATAAGGAAAGCTCTGATCTGGGGCATGACTGTACCCCTCAGCTCGCAGATCGGGACAACGGTCTTTGAAATGTCCCTTCTTTCCACACTAATAACATCTATGAGAGAATCGACATGGGCCTGTGTGTGCCTTGTAACAAATCGGGCAGGACCTCCTCTGCGCTCCTCCAGTCCATGGCGCATTGCCCAAGTTACCTCCCGGTGTAGGCATCGGTACCGATGACTGCCCATACTGCCCATGAGGTGTGTTCCTGGGCCCAAGTCGTTGTATAAACCTTGGCCTCTGCTCCTCTTGGAGCTCTGTCCCTGCCCAAATCCGGGCCTCTTCCTTTGGTCTTGTTGGTCGCGAAGTCTGTTCCGTTCTTTAATGTTCTGCTCTGCTCTCAGTGCCCATTACAGAACTCTAGCATATATATCCTCCTCGGAGACTATCATCCGATCTCTGATAGCGAGATTTAGTCCATGTTCAAACTTAAATCTCCTGGTCTCCTCAGTCACCACCAACTCTGGGAAAAATGCTGTCAGTCTACGAAACTTAGTCTCGTACTCTGACACAGACTTCTGCCCTTGCTTCAACTCCAAGAACTCTCGCCGCTTCATGTCGCGGTCAAATATCGTGTAATACCTGGGAATCAAACTCCCTCAGAAAGTCAGCCCAAATCAATGGCTCATCTACTCTATCCTTGACGCCGTCCCACCAGTCACGGGCGTCATCCTCTAGCAGTCTGACTGTTATCACCAACTTGAGTCTATCCTTAACTCCCATGTCCTCCACAGCCTCTTTGACCCGTTTGAGCCACTTCCTGGCCACAACGGGGTCGTGGGTCCCAGAGAAGGACTCAAACCCTAGACTCCTAGCCTCTCTCAGCAAAGTGGAGACCTCTGTCATCTGTCGAGTGGTCAGTGTAGTCATTAGTGTAGGAGAGGGCGCTGGTACCGTTGCGGGTATAGGTAGAGTCTCAACTGTCGGTGTATGTGGTGCTCTCATTTGGTCTCGGTGGGTCGTCTACCACCTCATTATCTCCCTAAGTATAGAGAGCGGTGGGGGTACTTCTCCGGTAGGAGGAGCCTGAGGTGCCTGAGACGATGACGCGGCCTCGAGCGAGGTCTCAGTGGTACGCCTCGATTGTTCTTGGGGGTGCATAGTTCTACATAAAGGGTTTTACTAAGTACTTAAGAGTAGGAAAGCAAAGGGTTAAGTGCCAACCTAATTCCCTAATAAGAGTTAACGTTATAGGACCGTAGGAGGCAAATTATAAACTCTTTGAAAAATATTTTACAAATACTAGTTGTGAAATAGAATAGATCCAAAACCTAGAGCTCTGATACCACCGAAATCTGTCACGCCCCGACCCGCAGGTCGAAAACGCGAACAGACTGTCGCGACTCCTCGAGGCACGGGTATGCCTTACTCACACATTGAGGTGATGCAAGGCTAATATTATAACCCTACTCGATATCATTAAGTCAAAATCATACAGCAGAAGATAAAAAAAAAAAAGAGTTTTTAATAAAATTTTTTTTTTAAAACATTTGCCTCCAATTTACATATAATATTTATATGCATGGTCCAATTGTAAACAAGAATGGATATGATCACTTACCCAATAGCGTCACTCAGTAAAACTCGTGGGATAATACCTCAATGTATGTCAAATACAATATAAGCTAGAAATATTAATATGAGGGGTGAGTATAATCCATATACTCAGTGAGTGAGGTGCAATGACTATATAATGACAATAAATGAATTTGTGAGAGTGACAAGTTAAAATATCATTTTCAAATTTCATTTCATCCATTTGCAAATATATCGCGTAATTCAAAATAATATGCATCCTTATCATCAAATCATACATTAATGGGGTGTCAAAAACATATTCTACCAATAGTTTGGCCTAACTAGTGTAAAATCTACCAATGGGTCATCACAATATCATAAGAATAAAACACATATATCTTCCCCCCTTCCCTTTGTGTTGACACGGTCCTCACGGTTGCTCGTCTATTGGATCCGTTGCCCAGAGACAGGGAACTCAAACCCCTGCTCCCGTGTTACCTCACCACGTCATCCCGTCAGGTAAACGCTCAATATTATGGTAGGGAGTATGCTATAGCCACTATGCACCATTCCATAATCATACACTTGTGCCATAAATCATCATTTATAAATTTTTACTCGTAAAACAAGGCACTATCAGATAATCATAACATCAGGATACAATTCGTCATAAACATCATTTCAAGACATGTCACAAACACTAAAACATTTCTAAATCACATTTAAAAAATTTATTTAAAAAAATCATGATCAAAATATTTTTCATTCAAAGTCAAAAATAGTTGTCTCACTCACCTCGACCGGGGAGGGTACGCCACTCCCCCTAACTATCCTCGTTTCTCGAACGAGTCACCCCTCGAACCCTAAACCTAAGTTAAACAATATCATTTATTAATTCAATATTATATCATTGGATTATAACATGCATATAAAAATATCCTCTTTCATAAGATTAAATCTCAAATTTCATACTTAGAGAAAATTTTCTATAAACCTATAACGCGCAGGTTTAGTAAAATCATGATATCTTCTAAAATCTTGATCAGATTCAAATAATTCAAATTTTTTCTTAACATTAAGATATATATCTTCAACTTTTATGTTTAGACCATTTTCAAATTCTAAACACACGAATTTATAAAAAAATATATCACTTTTCAGTCTAAGTTCCTAAAACCAACTCTGCACAGTTTTGGGAGAAATTTCATATCTCCTAGTATCCTTCTCCGATTTTAGTGATTCTTATCCCAAATTGAAGATAAGACATATATCTAAAAGTTTTTAGTTTTGACTATCCTCAGATTGTAAATATATAATTTTATAAAATTTAATATGCATCTCGGTTTCAGTTTCAGAACAACTTCTGCACAGTTTTAGTAAAAACATCATCACTTTCTGTATACAACTCCGATTCAAGTGAGTCTTATCTCATTTTAAAGCTAAGACAGAGATCTAAAACTTTCATGTTTAATATTTCTCCAAATTATTTTCATAAGATATCTCAAAAATTCATACAAATTACTAGTTGTACACAGGACATGAAACAGAATTTGTGAAACATGCCAAACTTCCAAAAATCACCAAAAATCGATTTCTTAATAAAAAATTTTGCACTATAGCTCATTTTAAAGTCTAGAGAGTCTAGTTTTACCAGAAATAAACTAATCTAAATTTCAATCATCAGAAAATAAGATATTATAAAATTACTATAGTTTCCTCAAATTGAAATATTCATATCTAGCATGCTAGTACATATATTTAATTTCACTACTTGTAAAGACTTCAAGTTTGAATATTTTACCTTCCTTTATATAATCTTTTGCTAACTAATACCCATCATCTTGATCTTGATTTTCTTGAAACCTTGAATTTTTTATCACCTTAGCAAAATCAAATCACAATGAACATAAATTTTCTATACAATACCTCTATACTTTCAATTGAAATTCAAAAATTCCTAAAAATGTTCTTACCTCTTTGGCTCCATAGTTGAACTCAAAAATGGAAGTGAAATCTATAAATTTCATGCAAGGGGTGAGTTGAATGAAGAAAATGAGACAAACTCTTCTTAAACAAGTTCTTTTATAAATCTAGCCAAATTTCCTTAACCATTGGATCATTTCATGCATCATCTCAACCTTCTACTTGTCTTAGCACTTAAACCATACAATTGTTGATGCAAGAAACCTCCATGCATTCCACCAAGTGTCTTTGGACATCCATGTCAAGGGGAGAAGGTGTCACAAGCTAGAACAAGCTATTCTAGTTAATTTTCATGCAAAAATTTCCATCCAATAAGTTTTCGTGCATAAATTTCTATCTAATGAGATTTCTTGAATGTGAAAAATCCTATGTAGCCACTAACCAACCTTGCTTCCCTCTTTACTAATCATTTGGCTCCAATTGTCCATCCTTGAGTGGTTTGCAATTTAGTCTCTCAATTTTCATTAATTGCATTTAAACCCCTAACTTTTAACAATTTGCATTTTTGGTACCTATGAAATTTTATTCAAAATTTCTTAAATATGTGAAATTTCATTTAAATATCTTTATTTAAGTGTGTAAGACTTTTCTTAGCCATTTTTGACCTCTTTAGGCATTGCCGGCATTTTTCGAGAAAGTTTTTGGCTTATCGATAAAATTTTCGGTTTTAGCAATTTTGAGGCGAAATCTCAAAATAAATAAATAGATAATTAAATAGATGTCTCAAAAGGATATTTATATATTTAGAATCATGAGGAGTAGTACATGATATACAGTCACCGAAAATCGGTGTTACACAAACAATGATATCGAGCACTTAGGAGACACAAGGACCAACTAGTAGATGATCGAGATAGACTTGCCAAAGGTTTATGAGGTAAACATGGAAAGCCAAACAATGTGAAGAAAGGAGCTTATAGATGAGTGGGCTAGAGTTATCCAACTGACGTGCTATCACCGATCAATAGATACTATGTATATTATTTTCATTGCTTAGCATCAATTTAGAATAGTTTCACATTAGCAGTTTACTTTGTCATTTCTTCGCATCACAAATATTAAGCCATAGTTCTGACTTATAATATTTAGCACTTTGCCTGTTATCTGATAATTGACATTCATAGTCCAATTCAAGCCTTTCTTCTGTAACTTTTCTCAAGTAATAATAACTTTAATTTTTCAATATTTACTTAGGTGATCATAAACCACAAGATTTTTTTGGTGGACCATGAAACTTTCTGTTGAGAAGTAGCAAAATCCTGTTCTTGACTTAATCTCCTACATAAAGAAGGAATCACTAAAGATGGTTGCTATGAAAACAACCCAATATGCTGACCAAGCCATGGGTTAACTAAAGTCAAAAGTGACTACTGGTGGATGGGTAAAAACCTTATCAAAATGGATATAGCCACAAAAATAAGTAGTCATAATGAAACGGTGGCCAACCATTACACACGATCTAGTCCTACGAAATCAGCCAAATGGCATCTCAAGCAGTAATTAATCCTATCAAGTGATAAAGAAATTGATTGTGAACAATCAATCAACCATGTTGATGACATCCTTGATTTGGTAACGAATCAACTTCAGTATTGGAGAGAGATATATATATATATATATATTTATGGCATACTGGCTCCTATTCTAAGTGTCTAATGGCTCATGATTCAAAATGGGGAGAGCTTCAAAAATGTATGAGGACATTCCCGCAATACAAGACCAAATGATGAATCATGGCCCAAACGCCCATTGTCATAAGACCCAGGATAGTCCAAAATGTGTTTAACAATATGGGATTTATCTCCCCGAGGGATAGATACGGCCCACCTCCTTTCCAATAATGAAGTTGATTTGTTACCAAATCAAGGATGTTATCAACATGGTTGATTGATTAATCACAATCAATTTCATTATCACTCGATTAGGATTGATTACTACTCGAGACGCCATTTAGTTGATTTCGCAAGATTGGGTTGTGTGTGATGGTTAGCCACTTTTTCATTATGACGACTTATTTTCATGGATATATCCATTTTGATAAGGTTTTTACCCATCCACCAGTAGTCCCTTTTGACTTTAGTTAACCCATAGCTTGGTCAGCGTATTGGGTAGTTTTCATAGCAACGCTCTTTAGTGATGCCTTCTTTATGTAGGTGATTGAGTTGAGAATAGGATTCTATGACTTCTCGATAGAAAGTTTCATGGTCTACTAAAAAAATCTTGCGATTTATGATCAACGGAGTAAATATCAAAAAATTGAAGTTATTATTACTTGAGAAAAGTTATAGATGTAAGGCTTGAATTGGACTATGAATGTCGATTACCAAATAACAAGCAAAGTGCTAAATACAATAAGTGAGAACTATGGCTTAATAGCTGTGATGTGAAGAAATGACAAAGTAAACTGCTAAAGTGAAACTATACTAAATTGATGCTAATCAATAAAAATAATATGCAGAGTATTTATTGATCGGTGATAACATGCTCTTTGGATAGCTTTAGCCCACTCATCTATAAGTTTCTTTCTTCGCATTATTTGGCTTTCCATTTTTACCTTGTAAACCTTTGGTAGGTCCTCTCAACCTATGTTTTACTTTCGAGAATTATGTAGAAGAGGTATGCTTTTCAAAATTCGCAATATTTGTAAACATCTTTAAATACTTTTATTCATTGAGAAGAGTACTTATTCTAATTTTTCTCAATCAATGTTTATACAAAAATAATAATCTAAAATTTATAATATGTTGTTGGAGGTGAGTTATAGTTCTATAGATATCGGTTCATTTGACTCGAATGGGTACTCTAAAGGATGAAGTGAAACCTGCAAAAGACCATCGGAGGGTATTCTAGGAGGAGATTCTGATGCTCAAGTCAGAAAAAGTGGTTTTCGAAAGAGATGAAACAGACTGAGCAGGAGAGGGCTAAGTATAAGAGTCTTATGCTTTGTGTGTTAAGTGTACAGTTCTAAGAGTGCGTACAGGCAGATAGCACACAGAGTGTCTTTATAGGTTGGCCCCCACGAGCTATGTGCCTTCGAGACGTTATTACTTTAGTTTCCTTGTGGGAATGCCTGAAGATTTCAAGACTCTATAGTCAAATATTATCAAGAGATTTAGGATCTTTATCACTTAGGAAATTCAACGAGACAAGGAGATTCTTTCTTTATCAATTTGATTTTGAAAGGTCTCATTCCTTATCTAGGAAGTATACTTCGCAATCGAATAGGAAATAAATTCTAATACGAATTTTAATTGAATATTACCTTTAGTCGATGAGAGTAAGTTTTGTGAAGATGATCGGCTCCCTACGAAGGCTACTGATTAGGTAGCAAAAATGGAAGTATCAATCGTGAGTTTATTGAAGGCCAATGAGGACTGCAAACCAACTAGGTCGTTATGGATCACGGGCATGTAAAACTTTGGACATCACCATAATGGACCTTTGAATTACATTCCATCATTTGCCCCCTACTCCTTGTGTCATTTCGAAGAATATGTTACAAGGAGTAAGTCAAAAGGTTGGTATATGGAATGTCGGAAGAGCATTAAGGCGTTTAACTCTCAAATGAATGACCTCGGAATAAATGGTTCATGGGAAGTTAGAGAGTTAAAGCCATTTATTTATTATGCACGTTTCTCATTGGACTGTTTCGTCTGCTCAGGATTGCGAAGATCACATATCTCGGGCTATAAATAGGGGTCACGTGGCTCAGCACTGCCTTAGAGAAATTTTGTGAGATTCTACGAGTTCTTCTTATTGGTGATCTGCTTTTTGATAATGGGTTTTGAGCCACAACACTTGATAGCATAGCATCTTTCTATCGATGCGAGGCTCCGCCAAGGATGGGATTGTTAATGCGAGGTTTCATCATGTCATTCGTTATTTGAACATCGTGGTGAAATCTGTCATGGTTCCTATCAAAGTTCTCAACTCAGAGGGGTATTTATGTGGTAAGACCTCACTCTGGGTTGAGTTCGTCGTCCCACTCGTGTTTTCTCGGGTCGTGCGATAAGAGAAGATTGGAGGTGGCTAGAGACTGGGTATGGTAGAGGGTTTGAAACCTAATACATTCTCATAGTTTCTTTTTGGCTATCTCCTACTTGCTTAAATTCCTTACTGGCTTCTGTCGATAAGGGTCTTCAATCTTTGTTTTCTTTAATTCTGCTGATTGACAGTGGCTCTGTGGTCTTTTTGTCTATGAACAATGCTGTAGATCTTTTATGTATTTCTTTTGATATAATTCGATTCGACTTAAGAACTTGTAAATCGTGTTTATCTATATACTCTGATATATATTCATTATATAGAAATAAAAGAAGACTTTCGTATTACTTACTTGTTAATCTTTATTTTTTGCTAAATTTCCACCGATAGAGATTGAGTGCCTAAATAAGTGATGTAATCGGTGAGACAATCATTTGGTAGGCTTGTTGGATGTTGTATCAATTTTCTTTGAATTACCTTGTCCCATTGGTCCAATCGGGGGCTATTCACCAACACCAGCAAAGGTATTCTACAATATCTTGATGAAGGTACCGATTACTTGAAGAGGTAAATCTTTAGCTGTCATTCATATACGAGATTGAGTTATGCTCATACACCAAAGGAAATACTCTCTTGTTTATTCATTCATCCGTTAGGATGGATTACACCCAAGTGGGAGATACATCCCTTATTGTTAATGTACTATGATTAGGACACCCGATAAAGAGTTCAATCGATAGAGTGGGCCGTATCCTCTTGACTGGGAGATATTACCCTTGCCTTGTTCGTTAGGGATCAACTGATAGGATGGATTGTGCCTATCTGACTGGGAGTTATTTCCCTTATTGACAACACGTTACATTCATTAGCAATCAATCGATTGGATGGACTGTACTTACCCGACTGAGAGTTATTTCCTTTATTGACGACACATCATATTCGTTAGAAATCAACTGATAGGATAGGTCGTATCTACCCTACTGGGAGTTATTTCTCTTATTGTCAGCATACTACATTCATTAAGAATCAACGGACGGAATGGATTGTGCCTACCCGATTGGGAGTTATATCCCTTATTGTCAGTATGCTACGTTCATTAAGAATCAATTGATAGGTAAGCAATAGAGCGAGATGAAAGAGCACAAATATTTTACTCGGTAGGAGACTCTTTTGCTCAAAGGAGGTAATGAGACTTACTAATAGTAGGTGCATAGATTTTCTGAATTTTAAGTCCCAGGTACAGCCGAGCCGTCTAGATTATTGAGGTGGTAAGTTCTTGGGCGGATTATGGAGCATATCTAATAAAAATCTTCTCAGTTAGATGTGAGTTTGTCCCCTGGTTGAGGTTAACCAGTGGCCTCTACTTTCCTTAGGACTAGATCGCCCCAACCTAAATGATCTGCATTTTACCCGTATGTTGTAATATTGAGTTATTTGCTATTGATACATGGTCATCCGAGCGGATACAGATTTCCATAGCTCTGGAAGTAGATCTAATCGTTCTCATAAGGCAGATTCATTTTGTGCCATGTGGTACTGGTCTACCCAGAATGAGTGAATTCCTATCTCCACGGGAATGACAACTTCACATCCATATGTCAGATTGAATGATGTTTCGTTGGTTGCCTGTCAGGGTGTGATACGGTATGCTTAGAGGATACTGTAGATTTCATCTGCCCATCATCCCTTAGCCTCATCCAATATTGTTCTTAGCCCCTATAAGATTGTTCTATTCGTTATCTCAGTGAGTCTGTCGATTTGCAGATGGGCAACCAATGTAAATCGATGCTGAATTTCTAGTTTGTTGTAGAACATTTGGAATCTTTTATTGTTAAACTACTTTCCATTATTGGTGATGAGAATGTGGGGTATATTGAATCTACTAATGATATGGGTCCATACGAATGATTGAGTCTTTACAGCCATTATCTAGACCAGTGGTTTGGGGTCCACCCACTTGGTGAAGTAATTGGTAGCTATTATAAGGAACTTTCGCTACCCGGTGGTGGTTGGTATGAATGGTCCAAAGATATCTATTCCCCATTGAGCGAATGGCCAAGGACTAGCCATAAGACTGAGCTCAGTAGAAGGTAATTAGCGTACCAAGGAGAAACGTTGGCACTTGTCACACCTTTTAACATAGTTATCAGAGTCAGTCTTCATAGTCGGCCAGTGGTACCCTTGACGCAAGGCCTTATAAGTTAGATTTCAAGTGTATAAGTGATTGTTGCATATTCCTTCGTGAATTTCTCAAAAGACATAGTTTTATTTTTCAGGGGTTAGACACTTCAAGTACGGGTGAGTGAAAGATTTTCAGTACAGGCTTCCATCAATGATCACGTAGTGAATGGCCTTTCATTTCAATTTTGTTGCTTCCGACGGCGAGTCTGGCAAATGATTATGCTTTATATAAGCTTTTATGGGATCCTTCCAGTTTGGAGCCTAGTCTACTACAAGGATCTTCTTGGATTCGTCAATACTAGGACATGGTAGGCTTTCTATATAGACTCTTCGGCTAGTGGCAACCAAGTTTGAACTTGCCAGCTTAGAGAGTATATAGCCCGTGCGTTCTCTGATCGAGGAATTTGTTGTATGTTCACTTTGTCTAGCTTACATATCATCTCGTATGGTTTACTCAAGTACTTGGCCATGATCGGATCTTTAATTTCACAGACTCCCTTTATTTGTTTAACAACCAACTAGCTATTGGTGAACACTTGAACGCTTTGGGCCCTTAAAGATATTGTGGTTCGGAGTCCGTTAATAGAGTTTTGTACTCGGCTTGATTATTGGTAGCTCTGAAGTCAAAATGAAGGGCATATTCCATTTTGAAATTGTTCGAACCTATCAGTATGAGCTCGGCACCATTCCTTAAGGAGTTTAATGACCCATCGACATACAATGTCCAATTCAGTAATAACCACTCTTCTCGATAACTAGTAAGCTCATGCTCGAGTGGAACTAGAAGGGTGTATTCGAGGATGAAGTTTGTAAGGGCTTGACCTTTGATGATCGGTCTCAATTGGTATTGGATGTCAAATTCTCTCAACTTTCGCTCCATTTGATGAGACGATCAAAGGTGTCCCTTCTTTGAAGAATCTGTTTCAACGGTTAATCGGTGAGTACTATGATCATATGGGCCTGGAAGTACAGCCGAAAGTGCTTAGCCGAGACAACCAGGGCATAAGCTATCTTTTCTATTGGCCAGTAGTTGACCTCGGATTCATGTAGTATTTGGTTTATGTAGTAGACCAATTTTTGGACAATAGATTCTTGTATGACGAAAACAGAGCGAAGTGCTCAATCAGAGATAAAGAGGTAGAGGTATAATTTCTCAGTAGAAACAGGACAAGAGAGCAACGAGGGTGACATGAGATATTCCTTGAGTTACTCAAAGGCTGTTTGGCATTCGGTCGGCTAACTGAATTTTTGGATTTTTTCAGGGTATTAAAGAAGGGTTTTTTACTTTTCTCTCACCTTCGACATAAATTGGATTAAGGCTGATATTTTGTTTATGAGGCATTGTACCTCTTTCAATGTTTTGTACTGGTGACATATCTAATATAGTTTGTATTTTCTCAGGGTTTGCCTCAATTCCCCGGCTAGTGATTATAAATCCAAAGAACTTTCTGGGTGCGATTTTGAAAGTGCACTCTGTTGGGTTCAGTCGCATGCTGTAACATTCCAATGTTTGAAAAGTCTCCTCGAGGTCGGAAACATGGCTTCTAGGTTGGTGCTCTTGACAAACATATCGTCAACATATGATTTCTCGTTTTTGTCGAGCTGGCCATTGAAGACCTTATTGACCAATCGTTAAAAGGTTGTTCCAATTTTTTTCAAACCAAATAGCATGACTCGGTAGCAGTATGTGCCAAACTTGGTGATGAAGCTTATCTTCTCCTCATCTTCTGGTGCTACGCGTATTTGATTATAGTCATAATAGGAATCCATGAAATTTAAGAGTTGGTGACCCCAGAAATTGTCTACCAACTTGTCAATGTTGGGGAGCGAGTAATTATCTTTTGGACACGTTTTGTTGAGGTTGGTAAAGTCCGCGTACATTCTCCATTTGCCATTGGTTTTTTTCACCAAGACCACGTTAATTAGCCATTCGGGATATTTGACATCATAAATGAATCTGGTTGTCAAGAGCTTCTGAACTTCTTGTATGGCATGTTGGCATTTCAGAGCGAACACCCTTTTCTTTTGTTTAATAGGCTTATAGTTGGCATTGACTATCAACTTATGGACTACAATTGATGGGTGAATACCCAGCATATCTTCAGGAGACCAAGCAAAGACTTTGGAGTGGCATCGTAGGCATTCAATGATTGCTTCTTGCAAGCGCGTTGGTAGATGGGCATCGATTCGAACGTTTTAACTAGGGTCATCAGTTAGGAAAATCTCAATTACTTCCTCTGCAGGTTCTGGCTTAGTCGTTACTCTAGTATCATCCTTGAATTCTAGGATATCAATTGGAAAGCTTTCTTGTTCTCCTTCAACGACAAGGAAGGCATGAGGGTTAAGGTCACTACAGAGGGTGGTTATTCCATGCGACGTTCTAAACTTGATCTTCATATGTTTCATACTAGGTAGTGCTTCCAATTCATCCAGACTAGGGCAGTCTAGAATGACACTATAGGGAGAGTATTTTTACCACATGGAAGGCAACCTTAACGACCACATGGTTGGGGGTGTTCCCAAGGTTACCATGAGGGAGATAACACCCTCTAGGTGTATGCACTCGTTCGAGAGTCTTTTGAGAGACCCAGTGGAAGGTTGAAGATGAGATAAGTTGAAACCTAGTCATTGAAAGGTGTCTCAAGTGAGGAGACCGCAATCGGCTTCTTGATCAACAAGGATTCTTTTAACGAGATAAGATTCTATTTTGACAATGATGACTAAAGGATCATTACGATTGAGGTCAACTCCAATTAGTTCGTCGTCATTGAAACTAATAATTGATCTCTTTCTTTTGGTCATTTTCATGATTGGTATGAGTAGTGAAAAATGAAGAACATGTTTGATCAGGGAATTAATCTGTTCCCATAGACAGCACCAATCTGTTGGAGGTGAATTGCAACTCCACATATACAGGCTCTTTTGACTCGAACAGGTACTTTGAACGATGAAATAAAACTTGCAAAAGACTGCCGGAAGGTGCTTTGGTGGGGAAGTTTCGACACTTAAGTCAGAAACAGTGATTTTTGAAAGAGATGGAGCAGACTAAGCAGAAGAGAACTAAGTATGAGAGTCCTGTGATTTGTGTGTTGAGTGTATAGTTTTAAGAGAGTGTATCTGGTAGATAACATATAGAGTGTCTTTATAGGTTGGCCCCCTAAGAGCCATATACTTTCGGGATGTTATAATCCCAGTTTTCTTGTGGGAATACTTGGAGATTTTGGGATTCTATAGTTAAATATTTTCAAAAAATTTAAGATTTTGTCATTCAGGAAATTCAACAAGCCAATGAGATTCTTTCCTTATCGATTTGATTTGGAAATGTCCCATTCCTCATGTATGAAGTACACTTCGCAACCGAATAGGAAATAAATTCTAATACGAATCTTAATTAAATATTACTTTTAGCCTGTGAGGGTAGGCTTTGTGAAGACGATCAACTCCCTACGAAGGTTGCCGATTAGGTAGCAAAAATGGAACTATCTATCATGAGTTTATCGAAAGCCAATGAGAATTGCGAACCGACTGGATTGTTATGAATCGCGGGTTTATAAAACTTTGGACGTCACCATAATGGGTCTTTGAATTCATCTTATCATACATATAATGAGAAGTTAATTGTTCACACAAAAGCAATCAAATATCAATATTATTTTAAATATCAATATTATTTTAATATAAAAAATATAAATATTTCATGATTAAAAGTTAAAATGATATAAATAAGAAATTTATAAATTGTGCAACTTTATTTATCAAAAATAAAAAGGTAGAGAAATGAAATGAGCAAAATTTTAACACAAAACTCCTATTACTACCACAAGCGATTTTATCACATGGATTAACATATACATTATTATTTAATTTAACTAATAAAAAATCTAAAATTAATCTTATAATTTTTGAAAATCAAATTTTATTTATTCTAATATTCATTAAAAAAAATTTAATTTAATCAGATTTAATATGATTAATATATATCAATAATTTATATAAAATAAAGAAAAGGGACAAGCTCAATTCTTTTTACAAATTAAAAAAAAAATTATTTACAAGAATTGCATGATCTTCGAGCACCATGTGTGTTTTTGAAGGAATTATCTAATGATTTCGGGCTATATAAAATTTTAATTTTTATTTAATAATAATGATATATAATTTTATGAGTATTATTTATAATTTATTTATTTATATTTAAAGTGAGTGACAACCGGTCTGCCCGCTCGTGTGATAACTTGTCGTGCGACCGTTCAAATAAATAGCAGCAAGGTCTCGCGAGTGAACTAGTCGGAGAAATATTGGATACTGAAGTTTCTTCAATGGAGGAACCCTAGAATCGCCAAATGCTCGTTCTGGAGAAACCGTTGAACTCACCACCAACGACAACAACAGCGCTGAGAATCAATCCGACACTTCTTCCGATTAAGACGGCGACGATGACGTGTCGCAGAAGTTGCAGTTCAAACCCTAGAAACGCAACTAGCCAATAACCCTAACAACTACGATGCTCATGTTCTGGTATCAATCGTGACTTTCCACACATTCTCGAATTTCCACAAGTTTCAATTCGGTGGATAGTATTTTTTTTCCTTTGGTTTCAGTTTATAAAGACACTGAGGAAAATGGGTGACATTGAGAAGTTAAGGCTAGCTAGGGAAACCATGAGTGAGGTTTTTACTGTGGCAGGAATGGGCTAAGGATGAGGCTTCATTCATTACTGGGTATCTCCATCAACCTTTGATTTATCATTCTTTTACTTTGTTGGTTTTGCTAATAATTATAACGTATTTAGAATAGTGGTTTCTTAGACTAAAATTGAAATGAAATTAGATAGTTCCTCAATCCATCCTCATGGGAATCTCTGTCAGGACTGTTAGAAAATTTTGAATGCAATTGGCTGTGTTGGTAGAGGTAGGCTATTGAAAATCTGGAAGGAATGTATTCGTAAGGATATGATAGGGATGGATTTAGTTGAGGAGATGGTTTTAGATGGGAATGAGTGACGTAGTAGAATTCGCACAAACTAAATCTCTCTTTTTTTTTTGTACGATTTCATTATTTGTCTTTTCATATGGTTGATTCCAAATTTTGGGAAAGAAGACCTAGGTTGTTGTTGTTGTTGTTGGCTGTGTTGGTGAACATAGGGCTAAAATCACGTCCTGTAATGTTCTAATGTCTGCACAAACATGAAAATAGGGAGCCAAGTACGGAAATAACCTCATTTAAAAAAAATTCTTAAAAAAACTCACACGGGAAACCAATTTTAAAAATAAGCCAGGATGTAGTGTTGAACACTCACTAATGCAGTTCATAGGTTGGTTGAAAAAATTCTTAAAAAAACTCACATGGGAAACAAATTTTAAAAATAAATGAGGATGGTCGAGTGTTGAACACTCACTAACACTGTTCACAGGTTGGTCGAGTGTAAAACACTGGACCAAGACTATTCATACTCGAAATTGGTCGAGTGTTCAACACTCAACTAACTTAGGATAGTTCCAAAATTTTTTTCCATGGAGGTTATTTTAAGAATATATATATATATTTAAATTTTGGGTTATTTCTATACTTGGCTCTGAAAATAGGACTATAAGATGCATTGCAATATGACATAAACACGGTGATATAGAAAATTTATAAAAGTTTTGTATTATTGTAAGTTACAAAATGTTTTATTATGCCGACACAAATATGTTGTATTAATACGGCTCACGTGAAGCTTGTATCTAGCATCGATCAAGCATCCTATATTTGAAAAATAATTAAAAAAAGGATAATGCCATGTGGAGCACCATGCATCCGACGAGTATTCGTGGAGTATCATATCCAATACATGTGTGCTAAGTTTTGCATGTTGAAGTATCTGTGCTATTTAAGCATGTACACATCTTGATATTTGCTTTTCCCCTCAAAGTTTGGGAGCCAAATTATTAGATTGAGAGAGCCTGGCATATTTTAACTTTCACAATATTGGTTTGGAGGGAATGGAAGAGGAGGATCTTTGAAAGGACAAGGAAACCCTTGATGAATTTTGTGGATATTTTTCTTAAGATTATGCATTTTTGATTGATCTACAAATCATTTGAATTCTTTGTAAGGGTTGTTGATTTTGAAGAGTCTTTGTCAATTGTACTCTTTGTGGGTTTGCACCACCTTGTTGTCTTTCCTCTTTCTTTCTTTTTTGGCTTTTTGTGAATATTTTTTTCCTGATAAAAAATATTCTATCTATTCCTATTTTCTACAAAAGGTTGTAAGGGCTTCAAAGAAGAAAATTGGTGCCCACCTTCTTAGTGATTTATGTCAGATGTAGCTAAACAGTTCTATTCCTGAGACAACTTGCCTTGTCTTCTTCCAAGATAATACATCAAGTACATCCCTATTTTGATTCCTGTTAACGTATTCTTCAGCTTTATGAAGGGTGTTCCTTTTTCTGTTTTGGTGGGAAGGGTGGGGTGGGGGAGGAGTTGGAAACTCTCGCTATGGCCCAAAAGTAGAGTAGAATAGCTGAGCTGCTAGGCTTAGCCCCATTCCCATGCTTTAAGGCTTGGAAAGAGTAGCTTTGCACCCCATCCTGATATATTTTGTCTTGTTTTCCTGTAAGTAGAGAATAATCGAAAGCATATATGGACGCCATAGGACAAAAGTGACAGTCAGATCTAGAGGAAATCTTTGAAATACAATAAGGAATATTTAAAAAAGACTTCTGCTATTTATGTACTCTATTATTAGTATTATAATTGATATAGTTTTTTGTTCTCCTTGTATTTGATTTTGTGGATCCATTTTTTGCACTTGCATCAGTGGCGGTTGCTTCACAAAAACTGGAAAAAAGGAATATGAACTCTCTCATTTCCATTCCTGTAATTGGCTAAGGTCTCCAGTATCCTTTTTTTACTTTAATCTTACATCTGTATGTGTCTGCATTCACCCCCTCCATAGGAGCATGTGTTGTGTACATTTTTTAATAGAAAAAGTAGAATATATTAGATGATTGAAATAATGTACAAAAATTTCTAAGGATAAGAAATCCGCAAAAGAGAGAAAACAGCAATATAGTACAGAGATACTAATGCACAACTGCTTGCATGCATGTTGTTTATTTTTTTATTCCTGTAAATTTAATTTAGTGTCCTTGCAAGCCTAAGTAGAATACTTCCTTTGCTTTTATTCATCAGGATATATTTCCAGCAAATGTGCATTTATTTGTACTTCACTTTTTCAACAATTTCAGGTCTTCGAGAAGGCTTTGCAATGCACCTTTTCGAGCTATGAGAAGGTAAAGTCATTCATTTATGAAATATTAATGCAAACATCAATCATCAGCATTGTTGTTTAGTTTCATGCGTTGTTTATTTTCTTTTCGTCTTTTAATTTTTTAGACAGATATGGCTATAGACCTTTGTTAAGGGGAGGACCTTGAGTCCCAAACTAATGGTTGGAGCTGGAGGGTAAGCCAAGGACCATTGGGCCATGAGCCTCGTGGCGAAGAGGCCTAAAATTTCTATTTTTATGTAGTTAAATGTGTAAGAGGTAGAAGGTTAACACACTGGGAAGCTTCTGTTAAGATGTGGGGGATGTTATCTATTGGTGTCTCTATTAACTTGCTATTTGGACATGGTTAAAGAGGTTCATGACTATGAGAGACTTGCCTTGGAAAAAGTCATTGCTTCAGGATGGAATATGGTGATTGGTTTTCTATAAAGGTGAGGGCAGGCCTAGGACTGGGGTGTTTATAGAAGGCTATTATGAAGGGGTGCAAGACTTCGATATATATATATATATATGATTTTTTGAGATGGGCTGTTGTAATATTTCGGAGTAATGCCTTGTGTTCAAATGCCCCTTAAAAAGACCTTTTCTAACTCAATATTCTAATTGGAGCTTGTAGGGCTTTGCCTTGAGACTTTGCTTCATTTTAAGACTTATTTTGTTGGCTGAGATTGAGGCATAATTCTTAGCCAAGGGGAACTTAGAAGCTCTTGACTTACCTGAAAATATAAGTAGAAGCCCAGTCTTTACCTAGATTTCTGCTCAATTTACCTGAGAATTAGTTTGCCGGTTTAAATTTGACTTTGCTTAACCGAATAAGGGAAATGATCTTGGTAATGTGCTTCTTGAGCTAATTAAATGGTGTATTCATCCTTGGTTTGTGCTACAGGATTATGGTGGGAAATGGGCAAGGAACTATGAGTTTAGTTTGCTAAGAACTCTATGCTTCTAGCAGTTTGAGGGTTCATAGTGATGAATGCGATGTTTTCCTCTGCATTCCTTATATTATGTTTTGGTTGGTCTGGGGGAGGAAAAGTAGTAATGCATTTGAGAGATTCCTTCTCCTCGCACTTTATTTATTTATTTATTTTTTTAAAAATTTTTTTATAAAGGTGTTTCTTTTTGGTACATAATTCACCAACACTCCAGACAATAACTTATCCTATACATTCCAAGAGTATGCCTTATACATAATGCATTTCTTCGGCCCACCCTCTCTCAAATAAGATTGCCGTTACTTGGAAGGGGTGAGAGCTACCGGTTGGTGACTGCTTGCACTTAAACCTTATTGCAGAAAAAGGGTCTTCTGTCTCCTCTTTAAAACCATGGTTGAGGCTTTTGGTTCTTTTAAATCTCAATACCATTCTAGCTACCAATCTGTCACATTTCACCAGGTCCACATGTTGCTTTTTTTTTTTTTTTGTGTGAAGTTAGATCAATTATTATTGATGTGAAGACCCTTACTCTATCAGTTCTCACTTTCATCATACTTTCTTTTCTGAAAATACCAGGAGCTCTTGAAAAGCCATTACGCATTATTATAAAACAAAATACCATTATTCCATTCATAAAAAAGATAAACCAACAGTCAAACTATTCATTGTTTGGCTTCCCACCTTTTTCTCTCCCATACATGTCTTTAAAATCATTGTTTCCCCCTACTTTCTTCTTTTGCTCAGGTAATGCATTTTGAGGACTTAAAAGAGAGAAAAAACTGATAAGATTTTATTATAATCTGTATTTTCTCGACTCATGGGTAAAATTAGTTAGATGAGATCCAATTCTTAAGTGATTCTATTTAATCAATGGCCACCTGACAATTTCTGCTTAAATATCCATGAGTAAAAGGTAATAGTTAATGAGGAGGAAAATGACTAAAATCTTACCAATATTCAGGAAATAGCGTAGTTTTGAGAGAAAAAGCTTGATAAGCTTTTTTTCTGGTAAAAGAGGACCAAATCTCCATTGTTCTGACCGTAGTTTTTTCATGACATCTCTACTCTAACCTGATTTTGTGACCTCTTATTTTTCCTTCACACTTCACATCTCTTACTGAAGGGCATCTTCTTGAACAAATGCACTCATCTGGTAAACTGAATGCTAAGGTCTGGAGAAAACTCCCTCTTCTCTCAGGAAACCCTTCCATATAGCAAGAAAATGGCAAATTATCTTCTCTCTTTGGTTTGCTATTATTTTGACTTTCCGGAGGGGGCTCTTTGAACCATCTCTAGATTTCAAATGCCAAATCACCAGCTCTTAAAGATCTAATACATTAAAAGGGTAATAAAAATCATAATGTATAGGACATTTCTCACAGCCTTAAATTATCAATTTAAATCATCTGCTAACCAGTGACTTAGGAAATAGTTCTCGAAAGATCTTTACTCATCCTTCTTTGGCCAGTTCATATTCTAGTTTCAGTTTCTAGATGCATGTTTAGCACTACTAAGAGCAGTTGGATGTGGGTTTAAATTAAGCAATTGAAGAATATTTTTCCTGATTCCCATAGCCAGACTATGATTTTCCTTTTTGTTTTATGGATAGAACAAATATATAACAGAAGCACTAAGATTGTGCAAAGGGGATATATAACAAATTATTTTTTACTAATTGTATCTATATCTATTTGGGGTGTATATATATACTAATTATATTAACTACATTTTCTCAATTGACTAACTTGATAAGTATAATTTTATCTCTCTTCCTTCTTATCTCTACTACATTCCATAGTAGGTTTTTACATATAATTATTTTTACCCTATTTTTAGTTCTATCTTTACCTGTGTACCAAGTTTATGATTATAAAACTCTATTATTTTAGTCTTCTCTCCCATCCACTTAGTTTCTTGAACACGTGATATTAATTTTTCTTCTATTCATTATTTCTCCTATCTCTACTAACTTTCCTGTTAGGGATCTTTTGTTCCAAGTGGCTAAGCGAATCCTATTTTTATGGACTATCTTATTTACCTGCACCCTAATGTCTCTTGGTAACTTGTCACTATATCTAGGATCTGATGTAGCGCGTCGCTTACGGGAAACACCCCAAACGTTTTTCTATATTTGTCTTCCATTTTTTAATTTGACAAAAAGTTTCATGTTGACTGTCAGTTTGCCGCAACCCTACTCTTTTATCCGGGTTTGATACCGACCGTAATAGAATTCTTCAGATAATAATAAATAAAACGAATTAAAAAATGATTAAAAAAATAAAAAATAAAACAAATAAAAATAAAAAATAAAACAAAAATCTAAACTATATCTATATACACAAAATAACGATAAAAATAATAAATTTTTGTTATAATTATACCGTTATGAGTTTGAAAAATTTTAAATTTTAGTAACTTTAAGTGCATAAAATATATTTTATTACTACTACTACTACCACTGCCGCCGCCGTTGCCACCGCCACCGCCACCGCCACTGAAGGTAGAAAGGGGGTAGTTGGAGAGAGCCTTGGAGGCTTCAGCTGAAGGCAGATAGGAGGTGGATTTTAGGTTTAGGCTGGAGGCCGGGCCGAGGGGGACGGGAGGTTTCGGCTGAAGGCTTCGGTTGTAGATCTAGGAGGAGGAGGCTTTTTGTCGAGTTAGAGAGGGAGGAGAAGATTTGGGTTAGAGGGTTTTCGTTGAGTCAAAGAGAGATAGATCTGATGGTAGATTTGGGTCAGAGGATTGTCGTGGGTTTTCGTTGCAGATCTGAGGACAGAAAAGGGGGAAAAGGTTTTCGTAGATCTGGGGGTTGTAGGGGTGGGTTTTGTTAAGTGACGGAGACGGATATATATATATATATATATATAGAGAGAGAGAGAGAGAGAGAGAGAGAGAGAGAGAGAGAGAGATGGAGGTCTGAGGGTGGTCTGCCGGTTGAAGGAGTGCAGATCTAGGACTTGTGAGGCCGTGGGAGAATGGGTTTCCTTGGTGAGAGAGACAGAGAGAGAGAGAGCAGCTTGATCCAATAAACATTTCAAAAATGACTAGGAACTTATCGTGAATTTCATTAATTGCAACTTTATATGCTCAAGATTGAGTGTTCAAAGGCTTCAAAGATGGTCAGATTCTTAGTCTTGATCACCAGATTAAGGAATATTGCCAAAAAAAAAGGAAGACGGGTGAGGAAAGAAAGAAATAGGAGTGAAATGAATGGGGCTTCAATGTTGTTGCCAGAAAAGATGGAGGATGTGCGCAAGAGAGAAGCAACAAAAGAGGGTCCTTTGTATCATATCATAGATGGTATGTGGAGTAATAGAAGGCTTATTACATTATAGAACAGTATAATGACATATTTAATTAAAATTGAAAAATACAATGCTATGTCATATTACAGTGTGATTTTGTTTTTTGACAATTTTTTTTGGTGCCGAACCCGATTTTCAATGTTTTATATTTTTAAAATCTCAGACCTGCCCTTTTGGGAAAAAGTCGGCCAGTCTGGTTTCGTTCAGCTGGCTGGAGGGGATTTTTAATTTTTTTCCCCCAGTCCATCTCATGTGGATGTAGCTATAGATCGTATGGGGTCACACTTGGTATAGGATTATGTGATGTGCGTAGATTGAAAAGAAAGGATTTTCCTGATCACTAGGATTGCTCTATGAGCCTATATCGGCCTTATCCATTCATTCGATGGATATTATGCTATCTATGTATATGCATGAAGCACCAAAACATCATATAGGCAACTTCCAGCATGTCGTATACTTGTTGGACATGAACATGACATCAACATGGCTTTTCCATGGAAAATTCTTTATTTAGCATTTTATGTATGTGTGAAAAAAAAAAAATGGTAGAAAGAGTAAAATACTTAATAGAAAATTTGTCGTGAATTTTTTCTCTTTTCAAAGTTATTTTTGTATTTTTATTAAAGACATAGGTGGTTCAGTTATGTGTATTTGCATATATCACATTTGCTAATCTTAATAGTCAAGATTCTTTTGCATGCTTATTATATTTCAAAATCTTTGTGATCATGTTGTGTCATGTCTAGTGTTAGTCTCTATGCTTCATCTCTGTGTGCCCATGTGTGCGTGCATGCAAGTTTCCATTTATCTGCATATATATGAATTATGTAAATATGCACGCATCTGCACAAATATGCATGTTTAAGAGACGTGCTGGGTTCATAGCATTGAGCAAGCTTTGAATTGCTTCTTTTGTTGAGAAATAATTCAACAGCTTTATCATCATCTATGCATCTTATAAATGGTGATTACTGCAATATCACCCTAGTTATTACTTGTGCAACCTTGTCTATGAGCCTTGCTCAGTTGCAGAAGAACTGATTACCTGGGAAGAATGTGAAGGACTGAATTGCTTCTTCTCCATGAATTGAACATTGTGTTGGGTAAATTTTTCAGCTGATTTAGGTCAACGTTTGGGAATGAGAGTTGAATTCCACAAAATCTAACTTGTTCACCTTAGATATCAGAAGTGTTTGGAATAGAAAATGTATCTTTTATTACATTTTCAGGTTCAATTTTTGGAATTTGAATTTACTGCAGAAATGTTGGCACTTTATGTTTGTGTTAGGGACTATTGATGACAAGATAATCGAGCATATGTGTGTCTATGACAACATGATTGAGCTATGTTGTGTCGCTTTGTCCATCTCTGTGTTATATGTAAAACTTGCCCAGCACTTGTTGATGTGTGCTGAATGTGATGTAACATATTTGTTTTCTTATCATCTTTAAACATGACATGCATTTTTTAGGCATTTTAGATACTTGAGGAGTACTTCAGATGGCATTTTTTTTTTAAAAATTTTTTAATGACAAGTTTAAATGCTTTTATTGTTTTGGATGTAGAGCCTTTGACTCAAGGCAGATTGTGAGAGTAGTTCATTATGATAATTTATGTTGCTGATGTGTTGTCACTTTTTTTTTGGGTTAAATTTGTTATATTACTGTCTCCATTTTGCATTATGTCTTTTATGATTCATAAATGCTTATGTGCTGCTACTTTCTTGTTCTTCTTTGAACTATGTAAATCCAGCGAGCAGCAGACTACCTATAGCCGCACTTGAAGAATACTGATGGCTTTCTGCGCTTGCATGGTTACTGGGCCGGTTAGAGTTGAATCTCGCAAAGGACGCAGCTGCTGCTCATGGAGTTTGGGAGACATTAGTTAAGATCAGGTTGTCCACCTTTTTTTTTTTTTTTTTTTTTTGAGTTGGTGTTATACGCCAATGTGATTTCTGAAGTCATTAAGCATAACTTGCTGTTTTTCTATTTAGTACTGCAACCTTAGATGCCTGGCTAGGCTACATAGCTATGGAAATTGAACTGGGGCACACTGGTGAAGCTAGATCTGTCTTTAAGAGATGCTATACTAGAAGATTTTCTGGGACAGGTTCTGAGGTACAATTCAGGCCACTTCATCTTTTGTGGTTCTTTTGTTTGTTCTTTATCTGTTGTATAAGATCATTGTCTATCAATGTGTAACTCTCTCTCAAGTTGTGTAGGGTCTTAAAGGATGCAAGAAAGTAAGATTAGGAATGAGAGGACAAATCATCTTCCTTTTTAGGATTGAAGATATCAAAGAAAACACTTGGTTTTTCAATGATGGGATGGGAAAGGTTGGAGGGTTATAATTTAGAAAATTAATGCTGTGGATATGTGATTTCATAAGGCGAATGACAAAGAATATACCATATTTCCTCATCCTTTTAAACCTAACACAAAAATTCTGTTTTGTAATAGGTTATCACTGACAATAATCAGTTCATCATATTGAATGATTTCATCTTGTAAGTGCTAGATTCTGAATGTAAGTGTGGTATTTAAGATGATCAATCGTGTGATTTTATTTTCCCTAACAAAATTTCAAATGCCGTTAACTTCAATATGCTAAGTAATTTATGAAGACATGGTGTTCAAAATGTTAAAAGAGAACCAGTAATGACATCCATACACACATACATAGATGGTGTCTAGTATAAACATGGAGTGAGTTTTAAGGCTGGACTCTTGTTGGAGGAGAATTTTGTTATGGTCTCCAATTCTTTTTTTTTTTTTTTGGGGGTGGGGCGGAGGGGTCTTGCTTTTGGTTTTATAGTCATTGTGGTGGAAGTGTGCAGCTCTTGATTGATCTTGTATAGCTGCATTTTAATAATTTTTTACTGGGTAGAATAGTGGTGGCACTTTTGGTAGGATAGTGGTGCTACTTTTTCTATTTGTACAATTTATTTCACAGATCTAAAATCTGCATGATCATCAGAACCATATTCTTGGACACCAAACTACCATGGCCCAGGATAGGTTCTCCTGAGAGATTTAAGCTTACACATAATAGTCAAGCTAACCAAATCTTCTTTTTGTTTGCAAGATATTTCCATACCATAAAGATCCTAGCATTATCCACTCTAAAATATTTGCATCCTAATCTGGAATCTTACAAAGAGAATAGCATAGTTAAAATGGGTCAACCCACGACTTGTAAGTAATATGGCTTGGTTCATGCATAGGACCGGAAATACAATTAGCACGTAAGAATCCATGGTTGGACCGCAGTTTTTCGCAACCCGCACTAACCCACGGAGTTTAAGAGAATCGGAAGACAATTAAAAGTCAACTTTAACCTTTATTTTGCAATATAAACTTATTCAAACTCGAGGGTAATAATGGAATTTTGTGTGTATTGAGAAGTGTCGTGGACTTTTCTTGTTTGTTATTTTGACTTTTGGGGCAATGAAAAATGTGAAGTTATGGAATTTTAATATTTTTACATAGTTATATTATCTTTTATGAATATTTAAATTGATATCTTATTTTAAAAATGTAATTATATATATTTTTATATTTTAAAATAATAATTAAAAACCAGCGGTTGAACTAGTGAGCCAAACAGTTGAACCTGTTAATGGTCGAGTGTGATTAGTATGGAGGATAGTTACTTAAAGGGATACTTGTGTAACATAACTGTGTAAGTGCACTATGATGTGATTATCTTCTGCAAGGCAGAATTTGAGCATCCTCTGCCTTGGGATGGTTGGATGGTAATGAGATAAAATAATGTACCAAAACAACCTTTGTATCATCTGTGTGTTAATACTACATGTGGTTTTTGAATTTGATGAGAATGTTACTGTGATTTCCACTAGTTTTATTTTTTATTTTTTATTTTTTTTTCTTATTATCCAACTTACAAGAAATTGAATTTTATTGCTTAGAATATACTGTGAATGGATGATACCTTCATCCTGTAAAATCCAGAATCATTCAGGATATATGCCATTCATGGCTGCGCTTTGAGAGGGAGTTTGGTACACTTGAAGACTTTGATCATGCAATTCAAAAGGTATGATTTCTGTTTCACCCTCATTTGATTTTACATAACAAATTGGCACCATTTATGTTTTGAAAAGTGTAACTCGTTGGAACTCCTGATAGTCTGGCACACGGAGAGTATGGTTGGGCTTAGGGCATGTGAATGTGAGTTCTATGTGCTAATAGATTTCTCGAAACAGCTATTGGTTGAGCCACTTGTTATGCACCTAATGTTCTAAGTGGTGCAAGTCATGTGATAGTGGCCACAACATGTTCACTTTTTGATTTGTTAAGTAAATGGATGGGATAATCAGCTATCGTAATCACAAACTGTGCTGTTCCTGTGGCATTTGATCAAAGATAAGGTCTTATGGTTAGCCAAGTGAAATTTGTTATGAGTGCCATCAGACCTGAATTTTGTTTAAGCCTCTGGCCTCTCACTGGCAATGACTTTTGTTGCTGGAGAATGCATTATGCAGAAATAAAATCAAAAGGGTTACTTGTACTCCTTTTGTTTTTGATAATATTGGAAGGGTTTCTGGAAACCTAATTAAGTCCTGTGGCCAATATCTGACAAGGTATTTTATTTTAATTGGCATTACAAATACAACACTTCTTTATGCCCAACAAGGTGAGATTTACTTACACCCGTAGTTTGCATGCTAATAGAGTTCACTAGCTTAGCCACATAAAGTATTTTTCTCTTTGTCGCATGCTTTGGAGGAGTTATTTTATACAATTGCATGCTTTAGAGGAGATCATGCTATTTTGCACTGAACTTATTGTGTGCCAATATTTTCACTCTTCGTGCTTTGATCAATCTTATGGAGATTCTTGACACATTTCCATTTTGGGTGACTCCTCGACTACCGGAGCTACAGCTATTTAAGCTACAGCAAGAGTCCAAAGGTGATGTTGTCTCAACACAAGTGAAAGAAAGGTACTCGTGAAAAAAGAAAACCAGTTTCGGATGAAATTTAAAAACAGCATTCAACTAAAAGGCAGAAAGATACAGCTACAATTCAAAAGAAAGTACATTCTGACAAACCTGAGCGCAACATAGTTGAGGCAAATAAAGTAGTAGAAACAAAAGCTGTGACTAGCAATTTAGGCAGCAAAATTGGAAAGCAACCCTCCAAAAGCTGATGTCTCTACAGATCAGTGCACTGCATTCATATCAAACGTTAACCTTCCGGCACGTTCTCTTACTCTTCCTGCTCTCTGATTACAATTGCATCGGCTCATGTTCATAGACAAACAGATATGCATGCTTGTTACATCAATCCAGGCAATAATTGAATCAACTTCTATTATATCAGAATGTGATGCTGGATTACAGGCCAATGAGGAACACCTTCAAAATTTCTTCAGCGATGTTGGAGTCATTGCTGCCATTCGAGTGTTGAAGGACAAGTTTACTGGAAAATCAAGGGCCTCTCTCTCTCTCACATCACTCTAAGCACAAATACCATCAGTTGTTTTTGGTGGGTATTTCAACATTGTTCTACACAAAACACTATTGTTCTTCACTGATGATAATGTGAAAGCTATTGTGAAGATTGGGAAATTCTTATTGCGCAAAATAGAAGCCTAAACTTGAATTATATAAATTGGTAGGAAATGAATTGAACCGTGCAAAAATCTTAGAATATGCACGTTTGATGTATTAAATGTGGCTAGAGATGGCAACATGATCTGCTTGCATGTATATGGATCTAAAACCACTCTGAGTGGGCAGTTGAAGTGGGGGCAAAGTCTTATTAAGGAAAAAGGCTATATGTACCTTTTAATGGGTTTGGGAAATGGTCAATCATATCCCTGCCCTATGTCCAACTTTATCCCTTCATTGAGCTTGGTCATAGACACATACACCCAAATGTTTGTACATTTAAATAGCTATGCATTTTTAGTGTAGACGTTATGGCTTCTCCATCAAGTTTTCTTGATTATAAGATTACTAAGCAGTACTTAATCTCGTAAGATAAAATGGCGAACTTTATAAGATATTCGTTGAGAAATGTAATGTAGTTTCCTTTTCTTTTAGTCCAAGGAGATGGTTACTTTTTGATAGAGCTTCTCATTATCCCACTAAAGCCAAAAAAAAGGATTATGGTTTGGCATCTACAAATAGTGATCCATAATTTTTTTTCTTTTGTTAGTGTGTGGCAGAAACTTAAAAAGCCTACAATTACTTTAATAGTGCCACTATTTTATTTATTTATTTATTTTTTAAGGTTGTTTAATGCACGAGCTTTAGAGCTGCATCCTTTTTTGGTATCCCTTTGATTTCTCATGTGCATTATTGATGCATGAAGGATTGACATATGTGGATTTCTTTGATGAGGAACACCTTGCTGCAGCAGTTGCAAAGAACAAGCAGTCTCTGCTTGGAAAGAAACTTAGCATTGCAAAGTCTGATCCGAAGCATGGCAGAAGCAAAGATTCTTTGGGACAAACTATGCCAGGTGAACACATTGTGCTATTGAATTTTTCTTTTAATTGGTACATGTGCACAAGCTCTCCGGTTGCTGTTACTCTGGCTTTGGTGTCTATTATCCAATCTTATTTCTATGGTGTGGCCAGTTTATGATGACATGTATAAATGCCAAAGGTCAAAAATCTTGAAGGTTGTATTTTTTCCTTTTTGTGTGTGTTTTGGGGGTGACTGAAGGCATGTAAACAATATATGCACAGATGATTAGTTTATGATATACTTGTTTCAATATCAAGGGATTGGTGTGTAACCAGCGTTATATATAGTTTAATATCAGTTTTATATCCAGCATTTTATAAGATGTCCTAGTCCATAAATTACCATGTGTAATATGATGTGCATCCAGGTACACTGCAAGAGAAGATGCCCTAAGCCTCTTCCTGAGCAGCTTTTAATAAATATGAATGATTGGGAACTGGAAAGTCTTTCAACTTTTACGAGCTCTTGGAAGGTGATAATCTTAATCAAGTCAAAGTAGACTTATAGGCAATACTAGTTCTGGGACCTTTTTAACTTAAAGAGTTCTATATGGTTATTCCAGGAAGAGTGTTAGGGGAGAGGCATGTTCTTTTCTTTCTTGTAGAGCAATTTGGATTTCTCTACCTCCTAAAGTTTTTTCACTTGCTAAGCACCCTTGAGAAGAATATTGATGCAAGATAACCTCTGAGAGAAATGTATATAGGTTCCCCTTGTGTAAAGGAACTAGAATCAGTTGACAACCTTTCGTTTTGTTGCTCCACAATTAGATGCATCTGGGAGTTGATTAGTAAGTTGGGTGTGGAGGGATATAAGGTGTTACATGGCCAAAGGAAAATCAATTGAGCCTTCTTGCCATCGTGTGGGGAAAATAAAATATGGGAATTTTTGCAAGGTTCCAGTTTTGTTGATTTTTGATTTTTGGTGCAAACATTCCATCTCCTCAACTTTTCTTTTTCAAATGAGTAGACTTGTTTCCTGATGCATTTCAGATGGATATGCATGATTTGAGCTGGATTTTAAAGTTACTGCTGCTGCTTTTTATTAGGAAACGGATACTTGAAGGTGTTTTGACTACCCATGTCAATGACCATTATTTGTGATAACATCCTCGAAAACATGAGCAACGTTTTCCCTTGATTGCTAGTCTCATGATGATAAAATTGCTATTTGTCGGTGTTTCCAATATCATTTTTCTTTGGTACTGGATCCAATACAGATTTAGAGGCTTTGTTTTCAAATTTAATCTTGATATGGCTTCCCCAGAGCACATGCTTGTGATTGTGCTTGATGTTTTGCCCTCTCTCAAACTTCAAACTTATGCCTTTCCATCCCCTTCTCACTTTGGTTGTGGTTGCTCATTGCTGATAATTTTTCTTTCTTTACTATTGAAGCTGCAAGGAGAGGGCGTGCTGGTGACCGTAGCAGCAGAGATACAAGATCTGATTCAAAGGATTCTGGGGCTGCCACAGATAGTAGAGGGTCTCGGGCAGCTCCCTTGCATGGAGATGGAGATTTTCAGCTAAAGGGTAAGAACACATTTGTCATGCCAAGAGCTGTAAATACTCCAATTTCTGATGGAGATGAGAAGCTAAAGTTTAATGAGGAGTTCTGAAAGATGTTTCTAAAATCTTCGAAAGGAGAATGAGGGTGCTGCACAAGGCTTTACTCAGCTTATAAGGCATGTTGATTCCCTTAAAACACAAATTTACCGGTCTGAGACTCACGCTACCATAGAAGGTTCTTTTTCTTTTTATTATTCTATATCAAAAACAGTTAGTACAGGCCTGGATGTGGGAGGATAGGATGCCATGATGTGTTAGCATATGTTGAAACCAGATTTGTGCACATATACGAGGGTCCTACTTTGAAAATAGGCACTCCTTTTATGAGATTCATGGTATAAAATCAACCTAGTGCTCTTATTACAAGAGTAATTGGATGTTTCCTCTTCTCTGCTTACACAACAGAGCTGGAAGTGATTAATGTGGTATGATTTTGGTCGTGATTGAATATGAGAGCCCATTTCTGTGGGGTCCATCCTCACATTGCTTATTTTGAATGATTTTGATTAATATGGCCTGCCTGCCTCAGAAATACAGGAGGAAGCTGGTTGTCAAGTCTGTACCGTTTTTATTGTGTTTGCTTGATGGCAGATGCTCTTAGCACGTTTAGGTGCCGTTTGGTTTGGAGTACGAAATAGAAGGGATGGGGCCGGGCCAAAATTTTTGGAAATATATGAGAGCAAGGTCACAAATGTTTCGTTTTGTCTCTTTATTCCTCTATCCCCTAAAAAATATAGAAATTTGACTTATTTTGATTTAAGAGATGTGGTCAAATTTTGATTTTGCCCAAGTCTTTGTATATGAATCATAACTTTTTTCTTATTTATACCCGTCATTTTTATTTTTGTACATCATTTCAAATATTAGCTTATGTTAAAAGTTATTTCAAATTTTAATATTAAGCTTGTTAATAACACTTTGAGGGTGATTTTTAAATTTTTCTATCGATACTAACGATTGGTTTATTGAATCAATACTCGGTGTTTGGGTTGTAGATTTTTATGTATATTTAATGAATTTATGGATACCCACTTTAAGAGTTTGGACATATTCTGGTGGGCTCATTTCTTGTGAAAACAGCTATAAGAAAGCATCACCTTATGTTGTAGACCTAAAAGCTTGGCTGATCTCATTCTATATTTGAGATAATACATCAAGGAAAGTATCACCTTATGTTGTAGACCTAAAAGCTTGACTGATCTCATTCAATATTTGAGATGATATACTATAATAAAAATACTTAAGTTGGTTTATTTCTCTCTTTTTTTTTTTAAATACAAACTCGATCACTAGTATTTGAAAACCTGATTAATCTGGTTTAAATAGTTGTGGGCTCCATTATCTATCGAATTATGCATGAGCCAAATTTTCATATCCAACGTTTGTACAACGCCTACAAATTCACAAGCAGTGTCTTCAAGGGTTGCTTTGCCATCTCTTCTTTTGTTACTTTGGGCTCCCAAGGGTGATATCTGCAAGAAGGAAAAAGACAAGTGCTTTCTTTAACTTCGTATCATCGGAGAGCTGAGGCTTGTTTTGAACATGAAGTGGGTAAAATTAAATTTGCATTAGTGTCTTTCTACGTATGGATTCAAACTTTGGGACAAGAATCAATTTCGTTTTCGTATACCGATGAACTCTCTCTAACGCTACTTGTTTTTTAAGGTACAAATGTGATCAAGATAGAGTTTTTTTTTTTTTTTTGAATATATGCTGAGACTCGAATTCGAATCTATTATAAGGAGAGGGGAAGGTGTCACTTTAACCGAAATTTATTGACATCAAAACAAGGTTCACATTGAGTTTCCCTCTGGCTATAAACTCTATTAGCAATATTTGAACATAAAATGTGTTGATACCTACCACAAAGTTTTTACTCTTGGATTAGCAACATTAGTTGCAATTACTATTCTTTGAATGTATTGAATCTACTATATACGAGGTATATACAGTTCTTTCTATCGATCTCTCTTCATCCAGAATTGACAGAACAGAAGTCATGGCTTTTAGGTTTTCGTGCAATGTCACCAACACAAAATGATGGGCCTATGGGTGGGGGGACAGATGCCAAAGAGGGCATGTACAAGTCATGGCTTTTAGGTTTTGTCCTATTTTGGGTTGTTGATATGTCACTCATGGAAGATGTATGACATCTCTCTCTCTCTCTCTCTCCACTTTACATATGTATTTTACCATGATAAGGGGTAGATCACAAGGTGAATTTCCACGTGGGATGGTCAGGTCCTTTTCTTCCATAACTATGGTGGGTGAGGTTTCATTTCTGTAGTGCAGAGATGCCTCTCTGCTTCTTCAGTAGGCCCTTATGTGTGAGTTATTAAATGTGGAGCAGAAGACACCAACAACATTTAAGTCATTTTGGCCTTGTTGAGTCACCTGTCATAACTTTTCACAAACATGCGAGTGACTGCCGTATTTTGGTATACACAAGAATATACAATTTAAACTAACTACGCATAGAAATGTCAATCACAAACAAATTGTAAAGAAAAGGACCTTTATCTCTTAAATCAAATAATGTACAACACATTCAATTTAGTGCCTTTCATCTCAGGATTTTTAGTCCATATCATAATATAGAACTATATTAAAAAGATCTTAGTGGGTGGAGGGAGCTAAATCCGATCTGCTGCATTTTGCTACGGAGTACTAATGATACAAATATGATGATCTTTCAATCTTTTGTTTTTGTTTTTTTTTTTTTTTTTGGTATTATGTCTTGGACATCAACCGGTATTTGAGATTTTGCCCCGATTAATCCGGACCGACAGCTGTAGTGGTTCCTTTCGGAGGGCGTGTCTCCCAACGGGGAACGCTTCGTACACATTAGGGTCTGATACTCCTAACGGGAGTCGAACTTCGGTCATGTTTAAAGGTATTCAACCATATGCAGTTGAGCGAACCCACGTTGGTATCTTTCAATCTTTTGTAAAAGCTGTAATTGGGAGTATTGGGTATATTGGGGTTGGAGGTTTTGAGAATGTTTTACATACATAAATCTTGCTTTCTTTGCCAATGAATTTTAGTTCAAGTAACACCACTTTCTTTCTCCCTTGTAATAAACTTAGGTTCGAGTTTCCCTATGTACAAAAAAAAAAAAAAAAATCTTGCTTTCTTCTTTCTTTTTGTGCCTTTTAATTTCCAAAGTTTATTGTCATTGTTCTCATCCTTTGCTATAGGAAACAAAACTCTGGATCTCTCGGATGCAAAATTGTTAAAGAAATTGGTTGCGTAACATATACCTAAAATTTCTCGGTCATAAAGAATATTATTTAGATAAAATTGACATGACAAAATTTAATAGATATGTTATGGGAGATAGAAGTTTAATGGATTTCTTGTTGTCCCATATCCCACCCATTTTGCCTAGGGAAAAATAAATAAATAAATAACAACACTTCTATCAGATTGTGAAGTTTACTTGCATGAAGAAAGAGGTGGTGACTTTGCATAAGAGAACTTAATTGTGAGAATTAAGAGCTAGGTTGGAGAAATAACAAGCTTTACCGATGGACAGTCTGCTAGTGGGATGAGATGTTAATTTTTCTAATTAAATTTTGGATTCGAAATTTGGTATTGAAAAAGACTACGTTGGGAGAGTCGTTCCCTTAAATAGGACCTCTGTAGATATTTGAACTAGATTAGTTAAAATATGATTTTATATACCAGTGACGAGAACCAAAAATAATAACAACAATAATAGTAGCAACCTCTGGGCCTTAATCAACTCCACTGGGCTGGGGTTGGATGAGAATGAAGTTGGGTCACTCTAAGGCGCAATGGCTAAAACCGTTGGGCATAACCAAAACATGACTCCAGTACTGGGGTCTGGACTGCAGCTTTTATGTACATTAATGTCTCAAATTTTAGTACGACCTTCTAAACATGAATTCATTATCTGTGCGGCCCATCCATGTGCCATGTCTTATTTTCATAAAGAGGGGAAAAAAAGTGTGAAATAGTTCAAATCCATTCTTTGAGTTCATGTTCATGGCAGTATTTTTGAGATTCTTGTCTCCTTAGTTTACTGATAGGCAATGGGGGGCAAAGTGGAGTGGATATGTTCCTAATCTGTAGATGTACAACCCTTGTCACCAACTTGTCCATTTGCCTTTTGGGGGCAAGAGTGGTGAATTTTGGCACCATGACACACTCCAAGGAAACACATGTTCTTTCAACAAATTAGCATATATCAATATTCACAAATTTGATTTAGGCCGTCCATTGATAATCTTTTAAATGTTTAGTCATTTTTTCTAGTTTTTCAAATAGACGGTTAACTTAAATTTTATGAAATTATTATCAAACTCAATTTTATAGAATGAAATGTTATTAATTATCTTATAGTTTAAGACATACACACACTCTCTCTCTCTCTCTCTTTTTTTTTTTTGTTTTGTTTTATGTACTTTTCCATTATATCCAAAAATCTGACTAATTCAGTTTGAATAGTTATGTGGTCCAAGTAAGAGATTAGCTTTTAATACTTATTTTTTTTTTTATTTTCAATATTTGAATTTAAGATTTTTATTAAGTATTCTGTCAAAATTCATAAGATGTTGATACTCTTTCTTTTATATGGCATATCCAATCACGTGATTAATCTTCCGCTCTGATACTATCTCAAATTTTATGAAACTATCACTCATTCAAATGAATAAAAAGCTTGTGTGATTAATTATTTAATATTTTAACTTTAACTAGATGGAACTTATAGACATCTTGTAGTTTATAAATATCTAATTATCTCACATCCTCCATCTAAATTCACAGTAAATTTGAGCATTCGATGGGTTCAGGTTTTACGCCCAAACAAAAAAATTGTAATGCATGTTCAGATCCTTTTGACTTAATAACTAAAATCCAAGCCTAGTGAGACCATTTACATATTACTTAAGAAACAAGCAAGCTAGGTTTTATTCTTGAAAACATTAGGTGCATAGCTCGCTTAGGGCTTTGAACCATCTTTATGAGCTTAAAAGAGGACATCCATGCGTAATCCTAGTTGAAGGTTTAAATTTTTTGTAAACACATGGCCAGACAAGCCTAAGGATTCGAATCGAAACTGGATGGTTCGGGTTTTGCAGGAAAAAGAACAAGAATTTGAATGATGGTTTTATTTCTGGTTTTCATATCGAAAATTTTTAGTATGATTTTGGATCTAGACCAAAATGATTTTGTTTCTACTTTTCTTTTTCCTATTAGAATTCTTGTACAGTTTTTTATAGACTTTTCAAAGTTTTTTACGATTTGTATTATCTTTTACGATTCATTCAAGATTTGATTTCTGATTTTAGTTTTAAAGACTTTTAAAGATTCTGATTTTTATTCTGATTTTGATTTCAAAATTCATGAACGGGAATGACACTAACAGTATGAAGGTTTCAATATCAGAATTGAAACCAAATCATTTTCACACTACTAGTTTCGGTCTACAAGATTTGGCTTTTATTTAGTTTTAGTTAAGAACTAGAAGTATGGGCATGTCTATCCCATAACATCTGTAAGAATTTTCAGCAAATTAAGTAGGGTGTGGCATACATTTGGAAAAGGCAATTAAGGGCAAAAACAATCCCTTTTTAGCGGTTTATATATATAAATAAATATATATATATATATATATATATATATATATATATATATATATATATAATGAAATACATTTAAAATTTTTGCTCACATAATTGAATAATTTACAAGTGAAATAGTAGCATGATTGATGCAACTTATTACCTAGCAAGATTTCTACCAATCTTACTAGACTTGAGACTTACCCACGAGAGAGAGAGAGAGAGAGGGAGCTCAGCTCAAAATCAAACCAATTCCAAGGGCCATGTGTATTTTTAAGAAACTCCATTTCATGTCAGACATGGTATACTTGGATCTTGGGATTTGGTTTCACCTGAACTGTTCACACCCATGAGTCCTAAGACTCACCCACGAGAGAGAGAGAGAGAGAGAGAGAGAGAGGAGCATCTCTTCTGTCAAAATGAGAGCAATACAAGAAAACAAAAATATTTTGCATCGGTAACAGTGTTTGCCTCTTTACTTGTAACCCAAACCAATGTTATGACTACTTACCATGCATTTCCGCATTTCCTGATTTTGCTGGCAATGCAATTAGAGATTACGTCAGTTCGGGCCGGTTTTGGGACGAGTCTAGAAGTTATGAGCCAGTTCGATTGCGATTCTAAGGTATTTTTAGTCCGGATTGAGTTGATTTTAAAAAAATTTACTTGGAACCACCCTGACCCTGTGAACTAAGCCTGTAACTTGACTTGATTCGACGATTTTTAAGTGAAAATTTTCAAAAAAATAGGCTATTAGAATTGGGCTGGACCGGATAGCACGGTTACTATAGTGGATCGGGCCGATTTTGATTACTATTCACTTAGTCCGGGCTGAATTTTTCTAAGTCAATTGGGTTGATTTTCGGGTGAAAATCGGCCGGATTATATCTCTTAATACAATGATAATATGTACACATTTTTTATTTTCTTAATAAATAAATACAAAAGAAAAGAGCAATCTATTGGTTATTTCTTACACGCGACAACAAGCCTCTCTGCACACATTGTACCCTCCGCCCAAATCATTGCAGCCGATCATATATTTTTTCAGTCTTCCTATTTAGGTTTTGCAATTTATATTTTTTTTTGGCGAAAACAAAATAATTAATAAAGTAAAATTATAAAATTAGATAATATTGTGTTATGATTATTTTAAAATGTAGTATAGTTTTATTAGAAAAAAAGAAGTGTTTTTGTTTTTTTCTCTAATATTAAATAAAACTCTCAATATATAATATAAAATAGAATATAATAATATTGAAAAATTCATATAATCGATCTCACTTAGTGAGGAGGTTTTGTGTTATTGTTGTTGAATAATAATTTATCAAAATAGATTTTTGATGGGACATGACCCAAAAACCCAAACCAAAAGAGTCAATTCTTTAAAGGTCTACTAAAGGGGTCTGCCGATCAGTATCTAACGTCCACAACAACAATCAACCGAGGGGCCATAGCCACCCCGATCGATCTACCGAAGGGCCTTAGTCACCCGGGTCTACCGAACGATAGGGTCTCAGCCGCCCCGATAACTGATCGTGACTCATCAAGCGGAGACAGTCATCTCGATCAATTAAACAAATGTTAGCTTTCCAATCGGATAAGTTTCGAAGGTCCCTTATCGGTCGAGCGATCGATTGGTACGCGATACTCCAAGCGATTCTAAAGGAAGGTCAGAATTTCCTCAACTTCAACCTTTTATTTCATAACGGCAAATCTTGGATCTTCCGAATAAGCAAGGCATCTCTCTCGAAGATGGAAGTTTTCCTGATAAATGAGGATCATGATCAATTCGGAATATTAGTCCCCGAGATTCTCGGATCAGCTCTATAAGGAAAGTAGGGTAGAGGTCTCTCAGTGGCGCACGATTCTCACAGATATAAGAGATCTCAAAACCCTCGACATCAGGTACGCTCTCTAAACCTAGCACAGGGAGCACACTGATCACAGGGAACCACATTCCCTAAATTCTCAGTCTGTTTCTTTGAATCGAAAACCGCTCTTTACTGATTTGAGCGTCGGAGCCTCCCTGCCAGAGTACCATCTGACGGTTTTTGCAGGTGAATCCACCCCATCGACGGCTATTGTTCAAGTCAAGAAGGAGCTGATATCTGTGGAGCCATAACCCATCTCCATCAGATTGACGCCGTCCGTGGGAAGCAGACTAGAGAAGTTTCGATAACCATGCCTCCAAGGACTAGAGCGTCTTCTAGAGCTGCCCTGGCTGTAGGAGGGAACATCCTTATGCCCGCCGAACCTGCCGCTCCCCCAATAACGAATCCTCCAATTCACAATCCTATGTTTTCCCCCCGATTGTTGCATCCGGAGCTAATTCCACGACATGCAAACCAAGAACAACAAGTCATGGCCCTAGAACCAAAACAGGCAGACCAACCCCAAATGGAAAGATTGGTATCTGGAATCCAACGAATGTGCAAAAGGTTAGAAGAACTCAGTCGAGCCCTTGGGTCGGACAACCACTCATTTGCTGCAGAGTCCGAATACAAACAACCCTCTGGACAAGAATTCCCGAAACCATCGGTGGCCTCCCAATATGACCCTTAGAGCCTAAAAAGGCAGATTGAACAGCTCGTGGCTGCTGAGCTAAAACGAGCAGGAGTAAAAGATAAGGAAGGTCCCCAATGCTCCCTGGGCGAATCGCCATTCGATGCAAAGATCTTATTAGAACCGATGCCAAGAGATATCCTTCTACCTCCCATGGAGCGGTATGACGGGACAAACGATCCCCGTGACCATTCTACTCATTTCATAACAGTGATGGTCTCTAGAGACCTCTCGGACGCCACGATGTACAAGCACTTCCCCACCACACTTAAGGGTAATTCCCTAACCTGGTTTAATTCTCTTCCCCCGCTCATCATTAAGAGTTTCGCACAACTCTGACAACAATTTGAAGCCCACTTTGTAATCAGCCGAGGGACTAAACGGAAATCTACATCCCTCTTATCATTACATCAATGGAAAGAGGAATCTCTCAAAAACTTCATGAAGAGATTCAAGACAGAAATACTGAAAGTCTCTGATATGAAGGTATCCATCACGAAGAAGCCACCAGTATCCATCCAAGAATTCTACTCCCGAGTAGAGAAATATATTGCTGCAAAAGAAGCAGAGGCCTTTGATCAATAAAAAGGCTACCATAGCAGAAAAGGAGGCAGTCGGTCGCAACGCCAACATTCCCCGAAAAGAGGCAAACTAGGAACTCCACCTTCGCAAAGGTTCAGCGTCTACACCCCATTGAGCGAAACCCCAAGCCGGGTTTTGTATCAAATAAAGAACAAGTCATATGTCAGGTGGCCCCCTCGTCTGGCGGAAGAAGATCCTAAAAAAGACAGATATAAATATTGTTATTTCCATAGGGACTACGACTACATGACCGATGAGTGTAAAAGATTCAAGGATGAACGGGAATTCTTGGTCAAGAGCGGAAAACTATAGAAATTCATCAGTTTAGAAGGAAGAAACCTGCCTTCCCCAAACAAGCGTGACGCACTAGGGGAGAATGAGCCACTTCATAGGCCAGATCCCAGACCACCACGCGAGGAACCAGGAGGGGTGATCCACCAAGTCCACCATGGAGATGGCTGGCACGAGCCTTATGTTCTCGTCTGTCCAGCATATGACCCGGACTTTCTGGCACTCTTCCTTTAATAAAAATTTTGATATTTGCTACTACTCATTGACTGCGCGTGGCCTGGGACTCCAAATTACCTTCAAAGACGAAACTCCCCGAACGGACGAACACGACCCTGATTCTTAAAGTCTCTAATCGACCGAAGGGTTTCAGTCGCCTAGATCTTCCGAACGAATGTGTCGCTAATATGGGATGAAACTCCCCGAACGGACGGACACGGCCCTGATTCTTAAAGTCTCTAATCGACCGAAGGGTCTCAGTCGCCCAGATCTTCCGAATGAATGTGTTGCTAATATAGGATGAAACTCCCCGAACGGGTGGACACGACCCTGATTCTTAAAGTTTCTAATCGATCGAAGGGCCTCAGTGGTCCAGTACTTCCGAACGAATGTGTCGCTAATATGGGATGAAACTCCCCGAACGGGCGGACACGGCCCTGATTCTTAAAGTCTCTAATCGACCGAAGGGCCTCAATCGCCCAGATCTTCCGAACGAATGTGTCGCTAATATGGGATGAAACTCCCCGAGTGAGCGGATACAGCCCTGATTCTTAAGTCTCTAATTGGTCGGAAGGCCTCAGTCGCTCGGGCCTTTCAAAGAAACATCTCCGAATCGAACTCCTAAGAACATACCAAAGCAGCCTTGATTCCAAGAGCTCTCAATAACACATTAGAACGAGCACATTATCAGAGGAGATTCCCCCGATCTCGCTTGGCTAGGAAAAATATCGGAAGTTCTTTGAAGATTATTCCAATAAATTAGGAGGTAAAAAATTCTCATTTCACAAAATTACAAAAGGACGGAAGGGACACAAGAAACATCAGGAGCAGAATTCAAATCCGCTGATCCTTTAAGCGGGGACAGAGTTTCGTACCGACTAACCTCTCGAAAAATCTCTTTGGCACATTTTAGATGCTCATTCAACTTACGTTGAGAAAGTTGTAGGGCGATAGCATCGTTGGCAGTAGAAGCCTTGTGGTCAACTATCTCCTGTTTGGCCCTTCGAAGGGATTCTTCTCATAAACGGGCTAACATTTCAGTGGCTGTTAACCGCGCTTTCCGAGCACATGCCTCTGTTTCCAATTCTTTAAAATGAGCTTGAACTAAAACAAGGTCTTCCTAAAGGCGGTTGATCTGCATGTCTTTGACCTCTCCAATGGTCTTCTCTTGGTTCTCTAAAGTATCATTCAATGCCAACACTTGGTCACTCATACGGGAAAATTGCTCATCTCGCTTAGCCCTCAACTTTCTTTGAAACTCAGCTAGAGCAGAAGTCTGGAGAAAAGACATAATGGTCAGAGCCACAAGACAATAAAGATCAAACTTCAACTCACACAAAGGAAATACTTACTGTAAGACAAAGAGATTGGATAGCCCTGTCGGTACACTCGAGAGACATCTTTCGAAGGGCAGACCTCGAAGGAAGTTGGAAACACTCAGCCAACTCTAATCTTTCCTGGGGATCAACAAGATTGAAATTATGGCCTCCCATGAAAACCGCCACTGATCCTTCTTCGGAACTTCGTCTTTCTCCAATCAAAATGGTGGAGGAACACAATAGTCATCTGGTAAATCGACCAAAAGACACTGAGACCCCCGAGGGGACTGTCCCGAAGTTTTGTTCGGAATGGAAGCAAAAGGTTACGTCACCGGAGACTCTTCCGACCCTTGCTCTTGAATCGGGATATTCTCAATCACTTCGAAGAATCCCCCGTCGGAACCGCCTCCTTCTCCAACTTCGGTCGATGCACCAAAAGCCTCGCCAACTAGATAACCCCCTCCAGTTTCAGAATATTTTTGGGACAGCGCATGTTTTCCAAATACAGCTTGCCCTTCTCTCCTAGCAGGTACACTAGGCACTCTAGTCTTAGACTTTTTCCGCTCGGACTCAGGGGAAGTATCAACCGCTTTCCTCTTTGCATGAGATCGTATTTCTCACTCAGTAAAAATTTTATCAAAAAGATGAGCATCAATGTCCAACACCGTGTCGACCAAGTCTTTTCCCTGTTGCTCCAACAGAAGGGGCTCGGTGATTTGGCTTGGCTCGCTCATGAGAAGACCGGATAGTATCAGCATGTTGTCGCTCATCAAGCTGTCTACCCATAAACTCTTGCAGCTGGCCTCACAATAACGGGCCATTGCTCACAGAAAACATGAATGACAAAGAAGAGAGGGGATTTTCTCGTTCAAAAAGGGTACTTGGTTAGCATTCGGAAATACAGGAAAGAGATCCTTATTCAAAAATTTGATGAAGAAGAACTTCTACATCTAGTGCTTATCATGGGTGTCACGCCCCAAATTCGCCCCCTCACCGGGACTTCATTGGTGGTGGACTGCCTGGCTCTCGCTAGGGCTTAGTAACTTACATTAGTAACAATGCCATGCTAACATAATAGATTTTCTTTATTCAATTACTGTAACTATTACATAGATCTTTTCTTCCTGATAAAATAACAGAACTTCTATACTAGAAAGATAATTTACAATAAGTATATCTCTACCCATTCATTAATTCTCTTAGACTTCCGATCCTGCAGGATCTGAAAATAATTTCTTGATGTGAGCTTGATAGCCCAGTGAGGTTCGTGTGTGCATGTGTAAAAAAAATCATTTCATTGTAAAATTATACGATAATGGCTTTATTGTAAAACCTATTGAAAAGTTCTCAATGCAGTAGTAACATGCACAAGTAATAATAATAATAGTAGCACGTAACAATACAGTGCAGATAACAGTTTACTAACGTCTTGTCTCTCCATAATAAGAACCATCTACTTATCTTTCCCAGGAGGTCCATTTCCAGAAAGGCCTATCGGTCTCCCCCGCATTTAGTGGACAAACCTCCTATCCATATTAATGGGGTGCTACCAATATGTACTTTGATACTCGACAGAGCCCTTGCTTGCTCGAGCAATCTCCACATATATAAGTTATATAGCAATCACAAACACATATATTGGTGGAGTAATAGCAGGTCATAATAATAGTGGTAAAACATGATGACAATAGAAAATCATGGAAATAATACCAATTCATAGTAGTTATATAAAATCATGATAATGGTAGTAAATTATAGAATTAATAGTAATTCATGATAATCATAGAAACTCATGTTAATTTATGCATAAAGAAATATTGAAATACAAAGAACACTCACTTGAAATGTAGACTAAGCTTGGTTTGCCTTTTTCTTAGCACTTTTTTCCCTTTCCTTCTCTTCATTTCTCTCTTTCTTTCTTTTTTTCCCTTTTCCCCATGAATTTGTTGATGATTTTGGGATAAAAGGGGTGGGTATTTATTGTTTTTAAGTAGCCTTAGGTCCATGACAAGTGTAAGGACACTTGTTTTCCATGTAATGTTCTTCCTCTTGATATGAGACAAGTGTCCTCCCATGTGACATCTGCCCCTTATACATAACACTTGGCATCCATGTGTCTTTTGTTGCAAGACAAGTGGTATGGGCGGTGGAGCTTGAAAGTTCATTTCATTTGGGCATTTAGCATTTCGGTCACCATTTTGATTCCTTATTTACATGTAATTTTTGTTCATTTACTTAAATGACATTACACGTAAATAAGAAAATACCCCCCATTTGGATTCAATAAAAATAGATCCAGAACCTAATTCCTTAAGGATAAAAAGTCAACTTTCCCTCCCATTTGGATTCAATAAAAATAGTTTCAGAACCTAATTCCTTAAGGATAAAAAGTCAACTCTCCCTTCCAAGAATAAAATTCGAAAAAGCGAAGTTTGTTGGATTTTGGTTAACAAGTTAACAACTTAGAAAAATTCTAAAAAAATAGGTTTCTATCTAATTTAATCATTAATAACAATTACCGGGACTTTTCCCTGTTATTTTCTGAATATTTCAGATATCTCATTTTTTTAGGTACTTAGTTTTGAGCGATTTGGTCAAACCTATGATTTTAACATCCCAAACCTTTGGTTTCATTTATTTAGGTAATCTCAGTAATCCACAATTAATTATAAGTCATTTCCAGTAGCTAGATTAGGGCACGTGACAATGGGACTCGCTATAGAAAAACTTCTAGTGAGACTCTCGACGAGTCTGGAGTTTATACCAACCATGGGTGGATCCTTTGGAGCTACATCGCCCCAAGGAAAACAGAACCCCCAAAATCTCCAGGTCGAAACGAACACGAAAAAACCCTAACAAGGAAATTAGGACAATCACAAATCGCCAAGCACTTGGGATGAGCAGCGAAGGATGAATGTTCCAATACGTCAAGATCTCCGTCAGTAGGCCCGTATATGGAATCTTCAAACCATATTTCACGCACTGTTTATATATTGGAACACAACCATCGGGGGCAAGACTCGCTCTATCCCCTTCGCCAGGTAATACAAATTCGAAGTCACTTCCGAGCAATGTTTTCTTCCGGACTTCTGTCAGATCCTCTTCGGTCATAATACTCTGAATATTGTCTATGCTACGTAATGACAAAGCATCTGGAGTATAAAAAATGTATAGAGTCTGTCAACTTTGCAACTCCAACTTACAAGTGCTATTCCCTCTGATGTCGACAAACGCTCCATTTCCGACATAAATCCTCCTACATGAGGACTTATTCAGCGGAACTCTATATACGCACTCCTATCTCAAGCTACGTGGTTGGTGGCTCCTGAGTCTACAATCCATAAAGGGGAAAAATCAGTGAACATCTCAAACCACGTAAAGAAGAAAAAGATAACTTCCGCTTATCACACTTACAAGCGAAATGACTAAGTCTACTATAGATGTAGCATTTCACCTTGGTTTTATCCAGCTCCTTCTTCTTGATCTTTAATACTTAGTTGTCGGATTTCTCAGATAATTTCTTCTTACCTGAACCTTTAGTTTTTTACTCATGCTTATGTTGGATTTCTCAGATAATTTCTTCTTACCTGAACCTCTAGTTTTTTACTCATGCTTATGCTATTTATGTTTGATTCCACGGGAGTCTTTACTCGACTCTATTGCATAAGCATGACCCGAGTATGGTCTACTCGCCTCTAGATGTTCATACTCGATCTCACAATGTCTATTCACATTAGTAAAAGTACGAATACTTTTGTCGTACGTGAGATAGGTTTTCATCATTTCCCATAAATCAGGTAAGGATTGCATCGCACCCAGTACTTGAAAAACACATCCGAAATCATTCGTATTCCCCAACTTGGCGATCGTACTCAACATTTGTATCAAATGTTGCATCATTATATGATCATCTCTTTTCTTATAAGTTATAAACTTATAAGCCAGCATCCTCACCTTAGGAACAGTAAGAGCACCACAATGCACTTTTAGGACGAGTCAAACCAATATAGCCGTAGGATATTGCTCATAGACCGGGATCACATCATCATGCATGGTGCTCAGAGGATTGCCCTAACTCGGCTATCCTTTATCTTCCATGTACATAACACCTCCTAATCCCATCTCTCTGAGGTGTGGTACCCTCCCTGGAGTCCACTATCCCATAGCTCAATGTTTCAGACAGATCTTGCTCCTTGAGGACAAACTGGATCTACCAGTGTGAAATCTCGAAATTATCACCATTTAGTTTGATTCCCCTTATAAAGATCTAATACGACAGTCTTCAAAATAGTCATATACACTTTAGTGACTTATCGATACTTATTCTCATATTTTGTGCACCCTACAAATCAACAAATCCTAAATGATTCGAGTATAGACCCCGAAGCGAGCATATGAGTCAACAGACACCATATACCATAACTCGATATCACATTTTACCATTTGGATTTGGATTCGATACACAAAAACCCATAAAAGTCTCATTTATGGATGTGGGATCCTTAAAAAATTGAAAAATTCCAATTCAGGATGATCTCACACGCCGTCGGTGGTCCCACATGCCGCCACGGATCGGTGGACACGCCTCGCGCACCTGCACTCACGTGGACCGACTTCTTGGGTCGAAATCGACCTGGACCGCCTCGACACCTCCATGCTCCTCACTCATGTGTGGACTGCACGTGCGTGCACCCGTGGGCATCACGTGCCTCAGAGCGCATGCATGCTACGCCCCCGCAGGTCTGGTGCGGTTTTTCTTCACTCAAATTTCTCTGCAACCGGGTCCCGTGACCTGGCTACCAGAAAACACCATTACCGACCTCTATCTCGCCAGATTTTGACTGCAATTTGCAATTCAGGCCTCCTCCATTCATCCTAACTCTATTATTTGGAGAATTTAAGCCCTAAACTTGGCAATTTGAGCATTCTCTATCATGACCCTTCGTGGCAATTTTGGAAATCTCATTTTCCAGCGACAACAGTGCACAATACGTGCTTCAAAACGTAGATCAGAGCATGATGAACATATTTTTGCCATTTTTATAGATCGAATTGTCCCTAATCTTGATAGATCTAAGATCTATGGTCTCGGGATCACTGTTCATGACCAAAACTTTGACCGACAATTTCATGCCGTAAATATGCTAAAAAAATTCAACAAAAATTATTTTTGTGATCTACAAGTGATGAGAAACATCATGGTATAAATGGATTCACGAAACTCATCCGTAATCCAAACCCTAAAATTTTTTATACCCTATTTTTCAAGCCCAAAAAATTTCAAAAATTATTTTAATTAATCCAACTAATGCTCTGATACCAATATTGGATTAATATGCACAAAATGTAGTGGAAGTAATTTATCAGAAAAATTAAATAGATTAAAATTTTGGATATGTACCTCAATATGTAGGTATTCCAAAAATCAACTGAACCATGAACACGAATCCCTCGAACGGATCGCACGGTCGGGATGGTGATCACGAGGTTAATCAAACCAACACCACGGATCCATGACACCTCAACCCTAAGTCTGGTGAATCTAATGACGGGAGAAATTTTCCTCCGCAAAATTTCTTAATCTCTCGATAATATTCTCACACTAGGGAATTTTCTATTTCTCTCTCTTAAGCATTCGGCCATGTACAATCACTGAGGAAGATCACCATTATTCATAATAAAAGTCAAGTGCAATTAGAGAGAGAATGAGAGTTATCACATAGGGTGGTTATTGGGTTAGTGGTAGCTATCCCACTAACCCCATAATTCAAATTTTGAAAATGCCAGGTGGGCACACATAACAAGCATAATCTTTGCAGAACACAGAAGGAAGCATTAAGTTGAACCCATTGGACAGCCCACCAAATAACCAAAGGGTTTTTTAAATTCCCATGATTTATGTAGAAACTTGTACGGTATAGCTCACCAAAATTGCCAAAGGGTTTTCTAAGATCCCCTGATTTGAGTAGAAAGCAGAGCGGTATAGCACACCAAACAACTTGCAAATGTGCCTACCACCATTACAGAGAAGAGAAGAGAAGAGAAGAGGACAAGGTGAACCACTGAGATAACAAATTGTAGATGTTCACTAAGGAGAGTACTACTATAATTTTTAAGGACTATTTGTGAGACACTACAAAAAAACATGAATTTAGCGACCGACATTTGTGACAAATAAAAATTTGTCATCAATTAGCAACAAATTTTGCAACAAACAAGAGTTCGTCGCAAATTTCCAATGAAATCACCAACAAAAAAAATTCGTTGCAAATTAATGACGAAAAAGAAATTTCATCGCTAAATTACCAACAAACAAAATAATTTGCCGCAAATTAACGACAAAAGCATAAGTTTGTTACAAAATCAGCTACGAAAGGTAGAGTTCATTGCAAATTTGCAATGGATAGAAAATTCATCGCTAAATTTGCGACAAAAAATATAATACGTCGCAAATTTGAGTCGAAAAAATTGGTCGCTAATTTTTTCGCCAATTTTTCGATGAAATTCGTATTCGTCGCAAATTTTTCCGATAAATATTCAATTGGTTGTAGAATTGGCGACAAAAATAATGTTCCTTGCAAAATTAGCGATGAAAAAATTGTTCGTCGTAAAATTGTGACGAACATATGTGTTCGTCGTAGAATTTGCAATGAACTTTTTTATTCGTTGCAAATTTTGCGACAAACGATTGTGTTTGTCACAAAATTTGCAATAAACTTTTTATTTGTCGCAAAATTTGTAACGAATTTTATGTTCGTTGCAAAATTTGTAATGAATTTTTTGTTCGTCGCAAATTTGGCGACCAACATTTGTGTTCATCGCAGAATTTGCAATGAACTTCTTTGTTCGTCACAAATTTTGTAACGAACTTTTTATTCGTCGCAAATTTGGTGATGAACATTTGTGTTCGTCGCATAATTTGCAACAAAATTCTTTGTTCGTCGCAAATTTTTTGACAAACATTTGTGTTTGTCACAGAATTTGCAACGAATATTTTGGTTCGTTACAAATTTTGCGACGAATGTCTTTGTTCGTTGCTAATTCAGCGACGAACGTTTCTTTTTTGTCGCAAATTTTGCGACGAACTCATATATTTGTCGCAAGTTTCCTCAACTTAGCAAATTTTGTGTTACTTTCGAATGACATCACTCTTCCACTATATTACTACTAATTATCACCACAATTTATCATAAAATTACAACATGTTATCTCTACCTATAGTGCTGACGACAATTATTAATCATTTTAATTGAACATCCAGTTTACAAACGGTGCATTTATTAAATTAGTATAAGTAAAGACCTATGCAAATGATATAGTTTAACCGTTAGTAAAAAAAAAACACATATAATAGTAACTTTTCCAAATCATCACTAAAAGTTGTCACATTTGTCGATGACAAGTGAGAAATGTCCGAATGATATATGATATTTACAGACGGTAAAATATATTACTCAACATAGATAAAAAATTTATATAAACGTTATTGTTAAATAGATAGAAAAGAAAAGTTATATAGCGATTATTTTCCAACCGTCTCTATACACTGTTACATTTAATGACCACAACTGATAGTTGTCAGAATTGAATATCGTTTTTTTATAGACGATTTTGTTATCTTATAGATGGTTGATAAACTTTTTCCGACTGACAATTTTATATTATCGAAACATGTAAATATTTTTCCACGGTTTCATAAAAAACGTCTTTAAAGATCATAAAAACCATCACTAAAGCTCACTGACAATAAAAGTCATCATCTGCATACTGCTTTAATTTTGTAATGTAAAACATTTTTATTTGAAAAATTAATTTATGATCACTCTTAACTATTGAATGCTAAATAGAATTCCTACGGTAAAGTTGGCAATCTAACTTCCTTTGTTATATAAAAAATTTTCTCCAAAAGCAACAATGACAAGGTCGGTGATATTTATCAAACAATCTGAGTTGTGTGGGAATGCATTTGTGATTCGAATTTTTAAAAAAAGAAATTGAACACATGTTTCGACCCTTATTGTTGTTTCCCATTCACGAAATTAAATGTGTGGAGTATACGAAAAATGATAATTAATGTTTTGGATCTTATCCTATTTTATTTGTTGACCTTTGAATTAAAATCTTTTATTCGTAAAATCTTTACGCAAATTTTGTGATGAACAACCATTTTTGTAACAAAATTTGCGACGAACGAAATAGTTCGTCGCAAATTTTGCGATAAACAAGGAGTTTGTCACAGAATTTGCGATGAACAATCGTGTTCATCGCAGATTTTGCAATGAACGTGATTGTTTATTACGGATTTTGCAACGAATGTGTCTATTTATTACAGATTTTGCGATGAATGTTAGTGTTCGTCGCAGATTTTGTAATGAATGGATTTGTTTATCTCAGATTTTACAACGAACCACAAAGTTCGTCACAGATTTTGCAACGAACGGTACTGTTCGTTGTAAATTTTGCAAAGAACGTTAGAGTTTGTCGCAGATTTTGTAACGAATGGTATTGTTTGTCGCAAATTTGCAACGAACACCAGAGTTTGTCATAGATTTTGCAACAAACATTATAGTTTATCACGGAATTTGCGATGAACTGTATCGTTCATCGCAAATTTTGCAACGAACGTTAGAGTTCGTCACAAATTTTACAACGAATAGGATTGTTCGTCGCAGATGTTGCGACGAAATTATCGTTTGTTGCAAAATCTGCGATGAACTCACTCGTTTGTTGCAGATTTTGCTACACTTAGAAAATTTTACTCCATTTTCATTTGGTTTGCTTTGTTTTAGTTATATCTTCGAAGGCAGCTCCACCATTACTCCACCTCCACCATTGCTCTAGTAAGCTCTCTCTCTTTTCTTTCTCTTTTCTCTCTCTTTTCTCTGTCTCTCTTTCTGTCATGCAGATCAGACGGCTCTCTGTTGGATCTGGCTTAGAGGGGGCGGGTTGCTCCCCTTCACTCGTGGTTGCCGCTGGAGGGGGCCCCCTCCCTCACGGCGGCCGCGACTTGAGAGGCCGTGATTGTCGCAACCTTCACGACAGTTGCGGCCGTTGCGGGAGGGAGTGGGAGTAGCCCCTCCCTACACTGTAGTTTTTTTCCATTTTTTATTTGTTTAAATTTATATATTTTATTATTTTTATTTTGTTTTAATTATTTTCTAATTTTTTAAATGCAAATAATAAATGTAAATTTTATTTAACTTGTTTAATTGTTTTCTCTTAGGTTTGGAATTGGTGAAGTTTGGAAAATCTGGTTTATGTTGCTCTAGTTTATGCAAGACTATTGACGGAAGGTTATGTTAATGTTTATTTTTTTATATGAATTTTTTTTTTGGGTGGTAATGAATGCATTTATGTTATTATATATTTTTGCTGTTATTTTGATTGCAAAATTTATTTAAGGATGAGAATCATATATTTGTGAGGGAAATTGAATGCTCATGTCAATAGAGGCAATAAAGAGAGATATAGTTTGGATTTGAGAGAGTTAATTTCTCAGTGAATTACAAATATTACATTGATATTTTTCTTATTTAACTATCGATATCTGAAATTCTAATTATTTCAGTTTGAATAATTATGTGACCCAATTTAAAAATTGATTTTCCTAAAATCTGTTTTCTATTCCTAAATCTCAAATTTGATATATTAATTAAGGGATTTTAATGTTTTATCATTAAATTTATATGTCATTGGTGTAAAATTACACTCATTAGAAATATACATATGCGGTATAAATAGGTGTAATTTAAAAGTAATTGATAGTTATTTAAAAAAATAAATTTAAATTTTAATAATAATTTTGATTTATTTTATAATTTTAAATGAAAGTATTATCTTTTATTATATAATTTTAAATTCATAATTCTTCTATTAAATCAAAAAAAGAGAACACACATGAATGACTTGATAAAACTAGACAAATAGATAGATATCGAAAAATAAATCCTACTACTTGATGTCATATATGTTTCTCTTTTCCTTGGTGTAATTAATAAGACATTGAGTAAACTAAATAAAGTTAAAATTTAAACCTAAGAACCTTATTTTCTCAACACCAATAACATAGAAACATATAAGCCACCTTGGCATTTAGTTGCAAAAGATATTTTAATTCCCTTTTTCAAATGAATTTAGATTAACCAATAGAAACTCGACCTAATAGGTAGGGATATTAAATCTTTGAACAAAGTTTTGGATTAAAAACTTTCGAACATCAGCAAGTAATGTTTCAAAAAAAAAAAGTTAGATTATTTGGAGACTTAATAAGAGCCATGGACCTAGAAAGCCACGTCAATGGCCGACAAAGCTTACATGTACCAAACTCAAGAAGGAAACCTATGAATGCCTAGAAATGCCAAATAACTCAACTACCACTGATCTAAGTGTTCACTCCTTAAAGTAGTTAATGTTGCCCTATTCACGTTTGATTTTGGACTATGTTGTCAGTCAAATGCATCTCATCATTTAGTTACATATTGAATTTATGAGTTCATTTTCCTTTCCTTGTTATTTATGTTTTATCATTTATCAATTTTTCAAATTTATAATTTTATAGTTTCTGAATTTAAAATTAATTTTTTATTATATGTTAATACTATATGTAAATATTATATATATATATATATATATATATCATTTTTTAAACTAATTTCATATATGTTATTGTTTTTTTACATTATTTTTTTTATATATTTAGGATAAAGAGTAAATAACATTAAATATTTATAATTAACATTAAATATTTTGTATTGCAGAGGTATTTGCTCTGGTTGGTCGGTGAATTCAAGTAGAGGGGAGAAAATAGCTATCTAAGCAATTGAGGTATTTATTTTTCGATCATATTGTCTTGTTGTCTTTTGTTTCTCACGTATATTTATTATCAGTAAATACCATATTATATTAAATATTAATTGTTTTAATTTTTAATAATTTTTTTTAATTGTATTCATTTTTCTAACGTATATTTTTTTCATTTATGATAAATTGTATTTATCTAATTAATATATATATATATATATATTTATATATATATATATGGCATGTGAAGAGAAAACTGAAATTAATTGTAATTTCATGTGTATGTATGCACTTATAAATTCATATGTGACAAATGACCCTTCTTGCACAATCACATATTTTATCAATGTAATTTTTTATAGATTTTATTAATATAAGCTTAATCATATGATTATTTTTTCCCAATCAAAGACCTTTTCTTAGTAGTGCATTTTATTAATATTTTATGAATCTTGAAATTGTAAACAGAAAAAATACAGAATGAAAGAAGTTGGATGTATAAAAAGAACTTACCAGAACGTCGGAGTTTAACTGATGAGTTCATTTTTAGGTTAGAACAATTTTTGAATTTTGCTTGTAGTAAAGTTGAGTTAATGGATGAGAATAAGTTAAGGTATCCCTGTAGAAAGTGTGATAATGGTAAATTTTTTGAGTGTGATAAAGTGAGGGAACATCTTTGTAGATTTGGTTTTACCCCGAATTATTATAATTGGACTTGTCATGGTGAACCGTTTATATTTGATGAAAAATATAGACGAAACCTGTAATTTTCAGTTAGAGAGGATTAGAGTTATTATGATCAATTGAATCCATATCAGAGAATGATATTTGATGCAATGGGTTAGAATTTTATTCCTAAATTGAGCCATGCAAGTTCTAGTTATGCTCCAACATTTGAACAAGTGTATGGTAGTTATGCATTACTATTGGAAGAGGCTGAAATAACTAGTGTTGATGACAATGCGAATAATGAAACTTACACAAGTAATCAATTTCAGGACGTGTTGAGAGCTGCAGATGAGCCTTTGTGGGATCACCACACGAAGTTATCTCTAACCGCAAGTTTATTGAATATCAAAGCGGAGCATAATGTGTCTGAGAATTGTTTCAATGATTTTGTTCAAGTTATTGGAGAAGTATTATCTCGTGATCACATAATGTCCAATGATTTCTACAGTATGAAAAAATTGGTGAAAGACTTAGGCATTCTGGTGGAAATGATTCATGTATGCAGAGATGGTTGTATGTTATATTGGGGGATGATAAAAATACAGAATTTTGTAAATTCTGTAATCAATGTAGGTAAAAGAGTAGCAGAAGATCAGGTCATAATTAACGATGTAAACCATACAAGAAAATGTTTTATTTGCTTTTAACTCCTAGATTGCAAAGACTTTATGCATCTAAGGCCACTGCTGAATACATGATGTGGCACGCAAATCATAAAATAGAAGAGAGGTTAATGTGTCATCCTTCAAATGCAGAGGCATGACAACATTTTGATAGAACATATCCTCAGTTTACAAAAGAGACTTGAAGCATTAGGTTAGGTCTCTGTGCTGATAGGTTTGCTCCATTTGGTAAATCAGGAAGAACTTATTCATGTTGGCCAATTATTTTAACTCTGTACAATCTTCCACCGGGTATGTGCATGAAAACTCCCTATATATTTTTGTTTTTGACATTGGTCATGCCTGGTTCGCAAAATCCAAAAAAATTAATAATAGATATTTATATGCAACCACTGATTGTGAGTTAAAACAATTATGAGATGAAGGTGTTCCTACATATTATATTCATACTAATAAGATATTTATAATGAAGACTATTTTTATTTGGACCATTAATGACTTTTCAGGTTATGACATGTTATTGGGATGGAGTACTGCTAAGATTTTAGGATGTCCGATATGCATGGAGAGATCAAAGTCCTTTAGATTGAGACATGACAAGAAGACGAGTTATTTTGACTGTCATAGACAATTTTTACTGCTAGATCATAAATTCAGGAGAAATAAAAAAGAGTTTACTAAGAATAGAATTAAGAAAACACCTCCTCCGTTGAGATTAACTGGTGAACAACTTTGGTGTAGAGTGCTTCACTTTCCTTTTGTTATTGAAGATTCATATGGTACAACACATGGCTATAGAAGTTGGCATAAATGGACTAAACGAAATATATTTTGGGATCTACCATATTGGAAGACCCATCTAATTTATCATAATCTCGATGTGATGCATATTGAGAAGAATGTTTTTAATAATGTTATAAATATAGTGATGAATATCACTGGAAAAACGAAAGACAACTTGAATGCAAGAAAAGATATGCGACTTCTTTGTAAAAGACCCACACTTGATGTTGATGGAAGTAGTAGGGGACCAAAACTAAAGACAGTTTATATATTAAATAAGGATCACAGACGGACTGTTTGTGAATGGTTAAAATCATTGAGGTTTCCTGATGGTTATGTCTCAAATATTGGAAGATGTGTCAATTTGAAGGAATGCAAATTGATTGATTTGAAGAGTCATGATTGTCACGATTGTCACATATTTATGGAAAGACTAATTCTTATTGCTTTTAAGGAACTCTTACCAAATTTTGTATGAGGTGCCATTACGGAGTTGAGTAATTTTCTTCATGACATTTGCTTAACAGTGTTGAGACAATCATATATGGAGAAGTTAGAGACAGATATTCTTATTATTTTGTGTAACTTAGAAATGATCTTTCCTCCTTCATTTTTTGTTTCTATGGAGCCCCTCTTAGTTCACCTGCCTTATGAGGCCAAAGTTGCAGGTTTCGTCCAATTTCGATGGATGTATCTGTTTGAAAGGTGAATTTATTATCTTTTACACTTCTTTTTCAATATACTTCCAATTACTAATTTCGTTGTTTCCTATTTACTGATACACTCTATTTCATTACAATTAGATTTCTATATCATTTGAAAAAAAAGTAAAAAATAAGGCATGAGTTGAAGCCTCTATTGTTAATGCTTACATTGTGGAGGAAGTCACAACATTTGTCTCATTTTATTTCGAGTCTCACATACACTACAAGAGGCAGAGAGTAGGAAGAAATGATGAGGGTCCTGTTGATCCTAGTTCGAATTCATTCTCCATTTTTAACTATCTCAGTCGACTAAGTGGATCATGTAAACTTAGATATTTAACTGATAAAAAATGGTGGACAACTCACATATATATGTTACTGAACTATCCAGAAGGGACGCCATATTTTGAGTAAGTATACAATTTATCAATAAATGTATTTTTTTTGGATTGCAAATATCTTATGACATAAATCGTCATCTTTTATGGTAGAATTTTTTAAAATTCATGGTCTGAACTACAGATGAATGAGTTTGATCGTCTGTGCGATGAAAAATTTGCAACATGGTTCAAAACATATGTAAGTTGATCATATAACAAATATACATCATTAGTTAACAAATATATTAACACATTTACTTTATTTCAGGTTCATAATAATCAAACTCAAGTTGAGCAAGAATTGCTACTCCATCTGTCTTGGGGTCCGAACTCAAGGGTATGAACTTGGCCTGCATATTTTATAAACGGATATAATTTTCATACTCATTAATATGGAATTGGCAAATCTACAATGAATAGTGAGGTTTGTATTCAGTCATCCAACGATGGAGGTTCAAAAAATGATTTTTATGGCTTGTTGAATGAAATATTAGAGTTAGAATACCCTGGAACAGAATTGCGAGTCGTATTATTTATGTGCCAATGGTTTGATCCCGTCAAAGGGATGAATGTGCATTCAAAGTTTAATTAGGTTGAAATAAATCATAAGAAATTGTATAGGAGATATGAACCATTTGTGTTGGTAAAACAAGCGATTTAAATATATTATGCATCATACCCTAGTTTGAAACATGACAAAATTGATTGGTGGGCTGTTTGTAAAATGAAAGCATGGAAAATGATCGAGAAACGCTGGAAAGATATAACATATCAACAAGAGGAAGTTACTAACATGTTTCAGACCGAGAAATATAGCATTCCAACGTTACAAGATCCACGTGGTGTAGTGATAGATGTGGATCCAAGTGAAATTTATGAGGATGATGATGAAGATTCAAATTTTGAGACAGATGATGAGAATAAGGAAGAAGATGATGAGGATGTTGAATCTAATTTTGAGACTGATGATGAGAATGATGATGAGGATGAGAATGATAATGAGAATTTTGATTTTTGATGTCAGGTAAGTCTTGTTTTCTTAATACATTGAAATTTATCTTCATATTTGGTAATGTAGTCTTGATTATATAATATTTGGTATCTTCATATATGTTTTTATTATAAAATTTAGTTTTTTTCTTTAATTGTTTGACAGTAAAAATACATTTAGTCGAAATGATGTGACATGAAATTGTTATTTTTTTCTTTTTAAAATTATGGTGGTAGAGGACAAATTGACAGAGGTGGATGTGCTCGTGGTTTTTAACCGATTCCTCACACTTGTATGCCTTCTCTGACTTTTTCTAGTAAAGAGCTTAATTTCATTTTCTTTGAATTTTTCCCTTGATTTATTATTTATTTTACTTATTTCAAATAAAACCCTAATATCGTCTGGTTTTTGTTGATTGTTGAATTTTATTACTCAATTTATTTCATATTTACTGTCTCATGTTTCATTTTTTGTATTTTGCTCGTTACTATACAGTCTTCTTTTTTATAGATAATTTAAAACGATTTTTTTTTTAGTTTTGTTGGCTTGCGAGAATCTATTATTTCATTAATTTAAATATGGTAAGTTTTTTTATGTACTCTATTATATTTTTTATGATGTGACAATTTTTATTTTTTTATTATCTTAACATTTATAATTGACAGTATCGACGTAGGGGGCATAGACGAAGTAGTAATGCAAGATCAGACTTTTCAGGATCGTAGTTCGCTTCAGCTGAATCTTCCCATTCCCCTTTATCAACTATTGTTGCACCTTCGCCGTCCCCTTTACCGAATGTGCAACATTCACATATTGAGGGGGAAGACATATGAGAAGTGATTGCCCTTTGTGGAGATTCGTAAGTATTAAATTTTATACTTTCATCACTATTGATTCTCTTATTTATCTAGCATATGAATTTTTTTAATTATCTAATTTACTTACCATTATTTGTTCATAATTTTATAACAGATTCACAAATTTTGTATATGTTCATGAGCTTAATAAAATAGTGAACAATCATTGGGGGCCGTGGCTATCTTTTCACAAGCACTCCAGATGATACGAAAGAGATATTGTGGAGAGAGTTCAAGATAAATTATGTTTTTTAGTTCAAATATAAAACTAAGTTTATAATTTTAATATAACTAATTGTTTTTTTATTTATTGCAGTGACAGTTCACTTGGGACGAGACGAAAGAGGTTGAAATAAGAAAATTTTTTAACAAGAAATGTAGTAATTACATTTGAGACATATTAAGTCATGCAAAGACTAGTAGAAGGAAGCCAAATTGCATCACTGATGAAAATTGAGGCATGATTTTGAATTTCTAGGAATCCGATGAGAGCCGACGGAGGAATAAGCAAAATAAGAAGAATCAATCTTTTAATTCTGAGGAAATATCTGCTACATTTGCGGGAGGCTCAATCAATATTGATGAGTATAGAAATAGATTGGTAATTTTATTAAAACATTAATTTTTTAAATTTAATTTATTTATTTTATAACTATTTCATTATATTTAACAATATTTTTTTTTAGACCAAGGAAATAGGATCCCATCCATCATTTATATGCACTTTCACGCGAACATTCCAAAAAAAGACAAGAGCTAGAGTGGAGAGAGAGTTAGAGCTATTAAGGTAGCTAATTTGAAAACTTTTCTTTATTTTATAAATCTTTTTGATATTGATTTGAACATATTTTAATGAACTTATAATAACATCTTTGGATGATAAATTTGTTATATTAATATCTTTTAAGTTTTTTTCATGACTAATTTAGGAGATGAATAGTACTCTTCTATTTGATTATTATTAATTAAATTTAGGGGATGAATAATGTCTTTGCAATCTAAACACATGACTCATAACCTCCCATCTCCTTATGGTAGGTCAATTTTCTTACGTACCAATGCTATTTCCTTCCTCATTGGAGCTGTCATAGCTTCAAACTCCTAATAACTGTTCAATTTTAATTCTAATGAGAGGATACCTCATTAAATTTGTAATGTGTGATACATATATTATTTTTTGTATCTTATTGTTAACTGTCAATGATGTAATAATTAACGAAAATTTGTATTTTGAGTTTTTTTGTTTGATATTTTATTACATTGTTAAACAGTAAATGAACACTTTGATTTTTTTTTATTATAATTTCATTTGAATTTATCTCATGATAATACAGGAAAAATATGATGACCTTGTACTGCGGAATTCGAGCAGTAGTGAAGATGCTTGCTCATCTGAGCCATCTGTTGATAATGTGGCTTTATGGCTCGAGGCAAGTATGAGGCAAAAAGGGGAAGAGTACTTGGGATGAGCTCTTTGAGTCAGAGTTGTAGAATTACCGGTCAATTTTCTTCCACCCCATTAGCTGTAAGGGAAGAAATGATGCAAATGAATCAAGACCTGAACTAGTTGAAGAGCTTACTAGTAGAAAAAGACAATCAACTTGAAGAGTTACGCACACAACAAAGGAAAAGAGATAACGAAATCAATGAGCTACGCACAAACCAGAGGTTCATAATGCAACATCTTCAGTTAGCTCCCTATTCAAGTCAAATGACCCATTTCTGTTTTCTTTTGATAACACTTCCGATAGTGATAATGGTGATGATTTATTTGATGATGATGATGGAGGTGGTGCTTCTTGACACTTTAAATGTTCTTTAATGGTTATATTTGAATATGGTTTTTTGAAACTATTATATTTGAATATTGTGACTTACTATTGTTTTTATTGTTGAGATTATTTATTGTTATTTCATTGTTACTAAATGATGATGTTGACGATGTTGATGATGATGTTGTTGGATGATTTGTTGATGATGTTGTTGTTGTATGGTTGGTTGATGATGTTGATACTGCTGATTGATTGTTTTAGTCAATAATGTTGTTGGATTAGAGACAGGAACATGGTATATAGGAAATAAGGTTAAATTATAATATTTAATATGATTTTTGAAGCAAAATTTTCAAATTTGTCGTAATATTTGTTGCAGATTTTGATATTCGTCGCTAAATTTATCGCTAAAATTCCGACCTCAAATTCCCAAATTCGTCGCAAATCTGCGACGAACACGAGTTTGTCGCTAATCTGCGATGAATAGTAGTTTGTCGCTAATCTGCGATGAACATGAGCTCGTTGTGAATCTGCGACGACCAGTAGTTTGTCACAAATGCGACAAACTCTTGTTCGTCGTGAATCTATGACGAACTTATTTTTGTCGCTAATTTGCGACGAACTTATTTTCGTTACAGATCTGCGACGAATTTTGTGTTTGTTGTAGATTAGCAATGAAATTTTTTCGTCGCAAATTTGCGATGGATTTTTTTCGGTTGTAGATTTTGTCGCTAATTTGCGACAAATGTAAAATTTGTCGCTAAAATTTGCAATGAATTTTACGACTCTGTTTGTCATTAAATTTGCGACGAAATCATTAAATTTTGTTGCTAAAATTTGCAATGAGTTGATAGCGATAAAAATTTTTTTGTCGCTAAATTTGTCACAAAAAAATTTAGCGACGAACTTTCAAAAAAATTCGTCACAAAACTCGTCTTTGCTGATGGTTATACAAAAACTGTAGGTATAGAAAGGAACTATACTTACAGTTAAATAAAACCATTGGTGTAGATCATATCTTTACTAGTGGTTTATTTTAGCTTCTAACATAGATATATATTTACCAGTGATTTTTAGAAAAAAAACGATAGCTCTACTGGCCGCTGCTAATGATATACCTTTACTAGCGGCTTCTTTGTTTTTTTTTTTTTTTTTACCGGCAAAGAGTGACCAATGCCAATGGTTTTACCTATTGCTGGTAAAGGGCATTTTTTGTAGTGGAAGGATAGGTTTTTTAACCCAACTTTGACACCAAATTAGAAGAGAACTTATTGATGGAGTAAATTCTGTCATGTTTTTGGATAATTGTGTTTCACGATTATAAGAGTGTACATATAGTCAATATATGACTACATATATGATTGATTCTTAGGCTAGATATAAGATATGATATTAGGCTAAATGTGAGGGTCAAATATTATATCAATCAATATACTATATCTAAGTGTTAAATATTCTATCAGAAATGGCATTTTTATGGTTTTGGTGAGGTTTGCAATGGTGGCAAAATAGTCATGTGTTTGAAGCAACTAGCTATAATATTTACAAACGTCCCTCTCTCTCTCTCTCTCATTTACATTCTCAATGCTATAGCAAAAGATTTGATTTAGATCAAGACGAGCAGATCTTAATTGTGAGAGAAAATCTCGATCTTCTCTCTTTCTTTCTCTATTGATTTTTTTTTTCTGTGTCCGGTTCTCTCAAATTTTTCTTTAGTATTGAGATCAATCGAGATGAACAAAAATATAGAGAGAGAGATCACGATGACTGAAAAGGAGAAAATGATAAAGAGAAGAGAAAAAGTGAAAGAGAAATTGATCAAACAATAGAAATTTTACGGTAAATCAATTCATCAAAATAAGAGAGGAGAACGAGAAAACAAAATAAAAGGGAGAAGATAGAGAGAGTAGGTAGGGCAATGTGGTCATTTTGTTTAACTACACATCCGTCGTTTTTTTTCGTAAAACCACCATTATTTTATGTTTCTTAGACAATTTGTCATGGATTTGCATTCGTTTGTTATTCCTTGATTTATGTGGACGTGTTTTTCATCATTCTCCCATCAAATTTCAAGTAAGCATCTTCCTTATACTGTGTTAAAAGTTGGGAGGACTCAAAACTCGTTTTCAAGAGAAAGAGAATGATTGCCCTACCAACCTACCAAATTGTTTTTTATGTAATATTTATATATATATAATCCAAAAAAAAAAATAATTGTTAAGCCAATTTAAAAATGGGGGAAAAAAAAAAACTAGCTAACCATGGAGATGGATGCTGATGGAACATGTTACCATGGCTAGAGATGCTTAAAATGATGTTGAGGTTGACATGGAGTAACAAAACTGCTCGCCCTCCCACTGTTTCCCTAGGGTAAAAAAATCGTGGGAATCAAATCGAATGGAGAGAAATAGTAACTATGTTATCATATGCTTGGACATGAGAGAATGAGAGAGTGAGAGAGAGAGACAGAGAGGGGCCACCAAATACGTAAAAGAGATTCTAAGGGGAGGCAGTGTAACACCAAAAGTGGTTTTACGGGCTGCGGTCATGCATGTGCCCTTACTAAGCACGCGTCTTCTCTCCCTCTCTCTCTTTCTCTCTTTTTTTCTCTCTCTCTCTCACCCTCTCTCCCTCCCTCCCTCCCTCCGCACACACGCCCAAAAAGCTTCATTCTTTCTCTCCAAGACATGCCTACAACTGCAAACACACACACACAAACACATTCTCTTTCGCTCAGCAACATGAATGTTCTCTCTCTTTAGTTTACTTTGCTTAAAGAATAAAGACCCCCAACCCCAACCCATCTATCTAATGGAGCATTGTTTTGTGTAATCACTATGAAAGCCTCACCATTTCGCATCTATTTAAGATAAGGGATTAGAAAAATATTTCTCAAGCCAAACATTTCTTTTAAAAAGGTAAAAAATAAAAAATAATTCAATGCCAGAGAGAGAGAAAAGAATGCCAGAGAGCTAAAATTATTTAAATGGCCTTTTATGGAGGACAAATGAAAGCGATAAAGTAATTATTCAATATTGGAAATCTTGTTTAATAAAAAATAAAAAATATTTAAATTTGATTCAATGCACTTATCAAATTTTGTACGTGGGCTTGATGGGGTGTCATGTTTTTCAATATTAATTAATAGGTTTACCATAACTTCGCTTTTCGGACTAACCATGTCATGGCCGACTAGTCCTACCAACTTGATCGGAGGCAAAATAAAAAATTTGTATGAGAGAAATAAAATACAAAATGTAATTAAAATAATAATTTTAAAAACAATAGTTATAGCATCTAAACTTATAACTTCATATTTACATAAATAATTCTTTTCTTAAAATTTTAAAAACAATTACTTTCTCTGCCCCCTTCTGCCCCGTACTTGTCTACTAACAAAGTCAATCTTATTGATCCGACCACAGTAAGCAGGCTTAGATCTAAAAAAGTGCAATATCATTTTAGCATATGGCCATTTACATTCATTCCCGTTCAAAAAACAATATATTAAAAATATCCAATAGTCGATAAAAGGTTTACGATTCAAAAGGTCTAATACGCCAAAATATAAATAGACCAGTGTTATCCCGTTCTACCGATAAGATATATCTCCCCGAATAAGTCATGTCGTTCCGACCCACCAAGGGGATCTATCATCCGTGATATCCCATTCACTGTTCGGCTAGATCTCAACAAGTTCTCTGCGATTGATCCATAAATACATTCGGTAAAACTGAATGACTCTCTCTTTCATTCGATCGATGACTATCGAATGCTTAAGGAATCGAGCGCCTCAACTTCTGAAGGATAATATTTAACTGAATCTCACCTTATTTGAGTTTCCTGTTTTAGTATGAAATGTATCTCTTGGATAAGGAAGGAAATCCTTAGAAATCTAATCGATAAGGAAAAAAAATACCCCATATAATCAAACTTCCTAAATGGTGACGATTTTAAATCTCTGACATTTGAATTATGAAATTTTTAGTTTTCTTTATAAGAAAACTAGAGTTGTAGCACTCCGAAGGTATACAACCCTTATGATGCTCCTTATAAAAGCTTTCGGTACATCATCACCAAGTAAGTTCTCTTGACTTTACACAGAACACACAAAAATCATAGGGAGATCCGTTCTCCCTTTTTCTCTTAGTCTGTTTCTCCTTTTGAAAACCACTCTTTCTGACTTGAACGTCAGAGCCTCCCCCACCAGAGCACCATTTGGCGGTCTTTTGTAGGTTTCAAACCTTTTAATTAAGTATCCGTTCGAGTCACAAAGAGTCAGATATGTGGAGTTAAAACCCATCTCCAACAAATTGACGCCGTTTGTAGGAAACATACTAGAGAATTTTTGTTGACCTCTTAGGATAACCAAACTGATATGCCTCCAAAGTAGAGAACCAGAACTGCATCGAAGGCCGCATCCGTCATGGATGGCCGTATTGCTACCCCTACCGACGTAGCCCTTCCAATGGTGCCCACTCGTTCTATTGACAATCCTCCCACCCATACCCAATCTCCTCGCTCAGAGTAGGTCCCACAACTTGTGACTCAGGAATCCCCAGCCATGGCTTTTGTGCCAATACCTCAAGAAAGAGTCGGTCAATCTCAGATAAATAGGTTAGAGTTCAAGATCCAGGACATGAACAAACAATTGGAGGGTTTCAGTCGTGCCATGAGGTCCGAGGGCCAGTCCTCTTCCAGAGGATCAGGAAAAGCAGGCTCATAAAGGTTTGTGGCTTGGTTGAACCATGAACAGTCGGTAATATCTCGCCAGGATCCTGATTATTTGAGAAAACAAATCGAACAACTCGTTGCAAATGAGTTTAAGTGGGCAAATGCTAGAAAAAAATGATTTACCCCTATATCCCTCAACCATGTCACCTTTTGACCCAAAGATCTCCTTAGAACCGGTGTCTCAGGATATACTTCTACCTCTTATGGAGAGGTATGACGGAATGACCGATCCCCATGATCACGCAACTCATTTTGTAATGGTGATGATTTCAAAAGATATGACGGACACCTCTATGTGTAAACATTTTTCTATCACCCTCAAGGGTAATGCACTAACATGGTTCAATTTACTTTTATAGCTAAGCATCTGGAGTTTCTCCCAACTTTGTCAGTAGTTCGAAGCATACTTCGTAATTAGTCGAGAAGCCAAGAGGAATTTTACCTTGTTACTATCGTTGCGGCAGAAGGACAACAAGCCTTTAAGAGACTTCCTAGAAAAATTCAAGATCAAGATGATGCAAATCCCAACCTTAGACCATTCCATTGCACTGGCTGCACTTCTTACTATATTGGGCCCATCGGGTATGAAGACATTAATCACAAAGAATCCTCCTTCCACCATCCAAGAGTTTTATGCTCGCTCTGAAAAATACATCATGGCTGAGGATGCCGAAATGTTTGAATGACGGAATAAATGATCATTTCAAAAAGAGCATAGCCGATTGCCTTAGCAGCTAACACCCAAAAAGAATCGACTAGGCCCTCCTCGTCAGCGAGAGTTCAACACTTACACCACTCTGAGTAAGGCCCCTAGCCAATTCTTATTTCAAATCAGAAACAAATCTTATATAAGGTGGCCATCTCGTCCCACTGAGAATGATCCCAAAAAGGACAAATCAAAGTATTACCACTACCATCGAGACTACAGACATACGACTGATAATTGTAAAAGGCTCAAAGATGAATTGGAATTCTTGGTCCGAAGTGGAAAGTTATAAAAATTCATTAGTGTGGAAAGGAAAAGTATGCCTTCTTTTAATCGACACGGTCCACCACGAGGAAACGAACCAAATGACCTGATGTTGGTAGACCATCACACGATAGGTAAGACGGAGTAATCCTTTAGATCCATAACCCGCAGCTCCTGCATGAACCCTATGTTCCAACTTGCCCTTTTTTGACTTATGACCCGATGTTCTTTGCCTCTCTTCTTGAATAAACTATAATGCTTTCCCTTAGCAGACGTTTTCTACTATCTCCTAGCAGATAACTCTCTCTGTATTTACATTTAATCCATTCAAAATTAATCTCCTTCCATGATAAGACATGATGGCAAATTGAATGGACCTTTGTCTCCTCGTCCTATCGAATGGATCTATCTCTCCGAATGGGCCTCCGTTGTCCTGTCCTACCGAAGAGATCTATCTTCCCAAATGAACCTCTATTGTCCTGTCCTACCGAAAGGATCTATTTTTCTGAACGGGTCTCTGTCACCTTGTCCTATTGAAACGATCTATCTCGCCCAATGGACCTCTATCGTCCCGTCCTATTGAAGGGATCTATCTCTTCAAACGGGTCTCTATCGCTCGATCCTACCAAAGTGATCTATCTCCCCGAGTGGACCTTATCGCCCCGTCCTATCGAAGGGATTTATCTTCTCGAACGGGATTCTGTCGCCCAGTCCTACCCAAAAAGATCGATATCCTCGAATGGGCCCACGTCACCTCAACCCACCGGTGGAATCTTTCCTCTGAATGAATCCATGCTACCTAGCCAACCCACGTAGAGATCCTTTTATTGAAGCCACTTCCATGATGGGTTCGTATCACCCTGATCCGTTGATGGGATCCACCATCCCAAGCAAACCGATGTCATATCATTCGGTTATTCTCTATTAAAGCATTATTATCTAAGTTTTTGAAGCGACGGAGGAAACCTGATCTCCAATATGATCAAACTACCTTTTTAATAGAGGCAATGCACTTTTGAATAAGTTAGCAATACCCCACAAACCAATTGACTCGAGACATCATCAATACGCAAAGAAAAGGATGCATTCTATATTCAATTGAAGAAGAAACTCTTACAAAAGACAAATACACTTTACGGCAAGAGGCCTTTTGAACGAAAAATATAAAATCACATTAGGTCAGGGAGAAGGAAGCACCATGACCTCTCGAGAAGAGGACTCCATGACTGTTTGAACTATAGCCGGTCCGACACGATCACTATTTGGAGCTACAGGGACAGGGCCTTTGCTTATCGCCGACCAACTAGTTGCCCCCTCCAAAGGAGGCAAAACCTCATATATCTCAGCTTTACGAGCTATTATCTTGTCACACCACAATTTCTCTAGTAACCTGCGTTGGGAATGCTTAAGGGCTAGATTAGACTCTTCAAGATGCGATATCATCTACTTAGCCTCCCGAAGAGACTTTTCTTGCAATTGCACCAGCGTCTCCGCGGTTATCAAGCTGCCAATATGAATAAGCCGTTTGGCTTCTAACTCTTCACATCACTTTTTGGCTGAATCTAGCTTTTCTCCCAAATGTCTGATCTGCTCATCATTCTCAGTGAGCAAGACGCTAGAGACACTCTTAACTTGGGCATTTTTCTCTTCCAAGGCATCCTGTACTGGAAGGACTTAATTCCCCAGGCGATTGGCCTGCTCTTTTGACTGTTTCCTCTGTTGCTTCTGGAGTTTTGCCAAATCTGTAATCTAAGGAAAAAATTACACAAGTCAATCAAAGCAAAGAACTGATCAGGATAAGTTTCAGTTAGAATAGTATCGTTAAGCAAAGAGACTGAAGGGCTTTATCCACTCACTCGGGAGATGACTTCGGTAATTCCAAGTTGGAATCCAGAAAGTCGAATTGTTCAGCCAGTCAGAATGTCCCTTCGGCATCGATACAATCAAAACTTTAACATCCCATGCAAATAGCAATTGATTACTACTCTTGCCTGTCCTTTTCGATATTGAAAGGCTTAACAGAAATAAACAATGAGAACCTCTCTTCTTCCGTTCTTTTACAATAAGGGCTTTGTGGCTCTATAGGAGATTGAACAGATGTCTCGCCTATATGCGCAATAGGAACATGTGACTCCACTGAAGGACCCCCTCTTAATGGGGGCAGTCGCATCCATAGACGCCTCTGCTTCTGGAGCTTCTTCTATTAGGACACCCTCTTTTGCACCCTTTGCAGAGCAAGACACGCCAAGTAGCCGAGTGGGAGATACAAGCTCTTCAACTTCTCCATGATCCCCTTTTTCCTCAGAATGCCTCGATGAAACCGGGGATGTGTGCTCTTCGGCCTCTTCGTGTGGCTCTTTCTCACGAGACTCAAGCACCTAGACTTTTCTTTTCTTTTCTTTGACTTCGATGGCCCCCTCTTAGGAGACCCCTCAACATGTTCACGTGGTCTCTTAGAGTTCGGCCTCACTTCCTTATGGGTCGAAATTACATCCAAGATGGAATATTCCTCTAACTTCAGATCATCGACCAGCTCCTTTTCCTTCTACTCTAGCAGGATGGGCCTGACAATTTTTTTTCTTTCATCAATTAGCAAGCCCGCCAAAAGCAACATTTGATCATCCACTAGCTAGTCCACCCAAATGTTTCGATGAGCAGACTCATAGTAGCGTTTGAAAGATTTGAAAAACTGAGAGTGATGAGTAGGAAGCGGAGGCTTCCCCTTCAACAATGGTTCATGTTCTGCTTTCAACAATGCAGGTAGAAGGTCCCTATTCAAGAACCTCACAAAGAAATGCTTTTGCGCCCAGGACCTGTCTTTTGATTCACTATAGTAGAACTTCCGATGGGAATCCGAGCGAGTCTATAGCCGATACTGGTCGGGTTGTCGAAACCCTCAAATTAATACTGATTTCCCCAAATGCAACAAACTGTAGTAATAGTGGTTACCAGGTCGAATCCCAAGAAAACTAATTAGTTTAATCTCCTAGTTGATGTTAAAAATAAAATTCGGGGGGTTCAAATAAATTGCTAAAATAAAATTTACTAAATAAAAATTACTAACCTAAAATTTAGAAACAAGCAATAGTGCAACAAACTAAAATTAGAAGGAAAGTTCAATGTATTAAATACTGATCCAAGAGTTCATATATTTGATTGTCTCATTAATCATCGGCTTAAATATTATTCTTACGATTCAAGCATTTAACCTTAGATCTATTAGGATAGCCGTAATAAATCTTGTGTTTTCCTAATTTAATCGAACAAACCCAACATCTAATCGAAACTTATCATTAATCGACTGGGCACGATAGCGTTCTATATCAATATAATGATAGCATTACGTTTTATGAAAACAGTTAAACCAAAATATAAATAATTGAGATTGTCGCAATTACTCAATTTTGTTCCATTGATTCCCTAGGTCAATTGATTACCGGTAAAAGATCCATAAACAAAAATAATCTAGTTGCTACTTGTACCATTCGTTCATGACAATTACGGATCACTGAATTCCTGAATAGTAATAGAAAAACTAATATTGAATTAAATTGTCAGATTAACCAATATTAGGTTTTCCTAAAAATTAAATCAAGAATCAACGAATACTTAAATAAAAGGCAATAAATTAAATTAAAAACATAACCTCACAATGAAGAACAATCGATTAAAATTCCCCTTGAATCAAAAATAAAGATTTAGCCACTCATGGTGGAAAATATCAACATAAGATAAAAAAAAAAAAGAAAATATATTCCTAAAGAAAATAAAAATAAAAACCTAAATGCAGAGTGACCCTTGCTGCAGCCGTCTCCTGTAGAATTGAAGAATATGCAACTTCTCTTGTGTTGTGTAGGCAGCCGACTATGTGGATTAAATAAGGGAGGGGGCAGCTGGCCCTCTTGTGGAGTTTTGAAAAGAATTAAGATTTGTTACCCTATTTTCCTTCCTCTAGACTTCTAAATCAATTAGGAGTCTCCAAAATTAGGTAGAGTATAAAAGTTCACTTCTACTAAAAACAGATTTCACTAAAAATAAAAATACTACTAAAATGTTGAATTAAAATTCAAGGTCCTCTTCTTCAAAACCCAATAAAGTGTCTTGACCCAATTAACTTCAAAATTGCTTCATTAAGCCCAATTTGCTTCAAACCTTCAAATTCAATCTCCTAAAAATAAAATTCAATAAAAACAATCATTAGAACATTAAACAATTTAAATTCAAAACATGATAACAAAAATAAATTCAATAATTTGCATGTTATTGAATTTCCCCACACCAAACCAATGCTTGTCCTCAAGTATTCTCTATCCCAATGTCACACAACCATTCTCCTCTTCACTCCTTCCCCTCCTTCATTTCATCATCCAACAACCTCAAGCAGCACACATTGAAACATTCAAATCAGAACCAGGATCCAGAGAGCAAGTAATCATAGCTTGTATAACTTTAAAAGAAAATATATAAGCATCCCAATAGACTCAACAATATCATTAGAATTCAATGCAACAAGATCCGTTACCCTCACAAAGAGATCACTATATGCACTCAAGTGTTTAAAGGGAATTTATCGATAACTCTCAAAATCAAAGCATAGTATGCTATTACCATAAGTTTGCTTATTAATCAAATCTCCACCACTGAATATATGAATTCAAAACAAAAATCCGGGGGTCTTTATAAGGGTTGTAATGTGGCTTGGGTAAGGGTAGGGAAAAGGTAAAAATGATGTGTAATGTATACCAAAGAAGCATGTAAAAAATTACAAAATATTCGTACTATCAACTCATCCCATAACATGAAGTATAATCAACCCAAGAAAAATGATTCAATCAAGACCTTATCATTCCTCGATCATATTTCTAAATACTTTTCTCTTCTCTTCTCCTTTTTTTTTTCTTCTTTCTTTCTTTTTCTTTTTTTTTTCTCTTTTTTTTTTGAAGAGAGAGAACAATCGAATATCAATCTCGAGGAAGAACATGTAGTGCATATTCAAATTTCATAAATCGAATGAACAAATTTCTAAAAATACTCCCCAACATAAAATTATCCCATTTCCTTTTGCAAATTCTCATCCATTCAAGCCCTAACACATACTTCTTTGATATGAGGACCAAAAAGAAGGTTAAACGTAAAAAGAAGGCATTGTGTCAATTTATGAGGTTATAAACAAAGAAAAAGGGATAAAGACTCAATTTGGTTCACTAAGGGATAAGTATGCATGGGAAGGTCATTTTAAGATAGCCAAGTGTGTGTAAACCTAATTGCCCCCATCATATTAATGCATGACTTTATGAATGTGGTCTTGAAAAGTATTGCAAAGCAAGTTCTAGAATAAACATGCTATGATTGATGCATACATATGAAAAAAATTAGAGCAAAGATGATAATACGCTCTCAAGGCTTAAATGCTCACAAAAGTGTATAATATCGTATCGAATCTTGCACATTTACATCTAATTCAATCATCAAAGTCAATGGGATGCTTAAAATAATTTTTATCCAAAATATAACTAATCATACTTGTCTCTTTCATGAGTTCCAGCTCAAATCGATAATGTATACTAACTCAAAGATCAATTTCAGATGAAAATCAAAAGAGTATGGAATTTGAAAGAAAATAGAAGAGATGACATGGATTCATGAATTCCTCCCCCACACCTAAATGCTGCATTGTCCTCAATGAAGCAAAAATAAGACGTTTAGGCACAATGCGGAAAGAAAATCACCACTACTACTATCTTAGCCCATAAACTAGAGACAAAAAAATAAAGACATGCAACAAACAAAATAAAAAGCTAACGGAAGAATGAAATGCTAAAAATGAAAACAATGAAGAAAGGAGAGAGAACTCCCCTAAGGTGGTGGTGGGAATGGGAGTTGAAATCCTACAAAATCCGCGAGGGCTTGAATGTTTTGCTCCATTTGAGAGATGTGCGTTGTATGTCTTGCACTATTTGAGCTAAGGAAAGGGAGGGAGATGATCATGCAGCATCAGAGGAACCTGCAAAAGAAGAGGGAACTCTCGACCGGGTGTCACCCGGTGAGGTAAAGTGATAGACACCATTGAATTTGTACACAACACCCATGTGAATGAGGCAATCAAAGTCTAATGGTTCAGCAGGATAAGCAATGTTCATATTGTGATTACCCAAGTCCAAAACCTTCAAATTAATAGCCAAGTGAGTAATCAAAGAGCCTAAAATCAATGGTCTAGCAGAAGATGACAGAACACTCCGAAATTGAGTGGCTAACCAATAACCAAAATTAATCTTTTGGTTTTGGGTCATTGACCATAGGAAAAACAATTCAGGTTTCGAGCATACGGCTGAACTAGCCTTCCTGCCAGAAAAACTAAAAGCTAAAAACCGATAAATGAGTTGTAATGCATGATCTCTAAGGTAGTGGCTCTTAGAGTGACTAGGATCAAAATTATGAGGGTCAGTAGTCAATGCAGACCAAATACGTGAATAATAGGAATTAAAATGTGAAGTGTAGTCACAAATTGAGGAATCAGAGGAGTCAATTGAAAACCCTAAGGCCTCATTAAATTGAGTCAAAGAAAAATGAAATGCACGGTTCATCAAACGAAATTCTATGAGACCTGGGGTATTCACAGTCCAATGTGCAGTGCTGTCAAACCGAAATGTAGTGTAAAATTCACAAGTCAATTCTCTAAATGCAGGATAAGACAAATTCAAATATGCACTCCAATCAATTGCAGATAAATAACTCTGTATGTTCTCAAGAAAGCTCAGAGATTCTAAAGTAGGAATATGAAAAGATTTGCAGGGAATAATAGTTCGGGAGGAGATATCTGAATACCTGCGCTTGTGCTTAGCAGAATAAAACTTGAGGTATCCGCCTAACTTTAGCGGAGCAGGAGGTAGTATGGATTTGCCTTTGGCCATGCGAGATCTTGATTTGGATCTGCTTGAAGATGTTGGGAGCTCTTGGTCAGCAGATGGTGGCTCGGCAGGTGCAATTGGGAACTCTGCAGGTTCCATTGGTGGTCCTGCAGTCGACTGAATAGCATTGGATGAAGTTGCAGTCGACCGAGGAAGCATCACTCGCGGCTTCTTGTGTGAAGATTCAGACCTGGGCAGCCGCATTTGAGGTCTTTGAATTGGTTCTTGCTGCTGTGGAAGGTCTTCAGCGGTTGGAGGAGAGGACTGCATATATGAATTAGTAGAGGGAGAAGGTTGGTCATCTGAAGAAAGAGATATTGGCTCACCACTAGGGTCCGCGATTTGCGCTCGGGAAAATAAACCTCTTTCCCATGGAGGAATATGAAATACAGAAACCATTGCGTGAAGATTTGTGGAAGCTTGAGTTGGTTGGGGCTTTTTATCGAACAGGTTGTGTACAGAGAGTGTGAGAAATTGGAATACGAAGAATAATAGGTTTCTGAAAATGGAACAAAGCAGTTAGATGCGATTTCGAAATGTTTTCGAAATTTTAATCGAAAGGGAATAAAGATGCAGAGGAATGAATCGAAAGCTTCGATCGAAAGAAGAACAAAAAGGGATTGAACAAATATGATTATTGTTCTGATTCAAATGAAACAAAGGCTAGGGATTCGAATGTCTTGCGATCGAATTTGGAGATCCAAATCGAGAATACCCAAAATGGGGAACATTAGGGTTTCGGCCAAAGGAAGATTTGGGGTTCGATTGAGTGAGGATTTGAGTCTTCAATCAAAAGGAATAAAGGATGGTGAAGCAGCTATCGATTGATGATGATGGTTTTCAAACGAAGAACAAGAAATCACGAAGAAGAAGAACTGTGAGTCTTCGAAAAAGGGGGTGTTTTGAGGGAAGGATGGATCTAAAGGTTGGATTATGAAGGATCTTCAATGGAAGGAAACGAACGAAGATGGTGGTGTGCAAGGTCTTCGAACAAATTAGGGTTTCGGCCAAAAAATTACGAAGAAGATGACGGTGGTTTAGGGTTCTTCGAAAGGGGTTTCGAAGGTTGATGATTGATGAGTGAAAGTTGTAATTGATCGATTGAATGGAACGATTCAAGGTCGCAATTGATGGATGGAAGGGAACGATTGAAGGGGGCGATTTTAGAGGATTCATAGGAGAACCGAGAGAGATATTAGCGATAGGAAGGAAGTGTTGTGAATGTTCTCTCTCTGCTCCCATTCGACCCCTTTTTTTCTGTGAAAAACCCAAAAATCACTTGATCATCTCTTGAGTTAGATAGTGCTTCTGCCCGAATTTTTAATCCTCAACTTGGCAAACCGCATGATCATCTCCTATGAGGAAGAGTGCTTCTGCCCGAAATTTAACACTCTATTCAGCAAACCGCGTGATCATCTGGTATGAGAAGACTGCTTCTGTCCGAAATCTGAATATCACTCCATCTGTGACTTTACTTGAGAAAATTGTTAGACACATGTAAAAATTAAAAGGGAAGATAAATAACACTAATAAAACACCCAAAAATAAATAAATAAAATTACTAGAAAATTAAATCAAACTCTTAAAATTTTGGGTTGCCTCCCAACAAGCGCAATTATTTTAATGTCGTTATGCTCGACAGTCTTCATGATTGATTCAGCCGGATGAATAATTAGGAGACTTCAATGTAATGTCCAACATTGAAGAAATCTCCATGTCATCGTGAAATATCTTCAACCTATGCCCGTTCACTTTGAAAACCTTATTTGTGTCAGGGCTTTTGATTTCCACTGCACCATGAGAAAACACATTAGTGACAACAAATGGACCAATCCAACGAGAACGCAACTTACCTGGCATGAGTTTGAGTCGAGAATTATATAGAAGCACTTTTTTCCCAATCTCAATTTGTTTCTTTAAGATCATACCATCGTGAAACAGTTTGGTTTTCTCTTTATAAATCCTCGAGTTCTCATAGGCTTCTAATATTAACTCTTCAAGTTCTTGTAGTTGTAATTTTCTTAACTCACCGGCTTCATCCATCTTCATATTGCAACGTTTGATTGCCCAATATGCCTTATGCTCAATTTCCACCGGTAAATGACAGGATTTTCCAAAAACTAACCTATAAGGAGACATCCCTATTGGCATTTTGAAAGCTGTTCGGTAAGCCCATAGTGTATCATCTGGACGTAAACTCCAATCCTTTCGTCCCGGGTTGACCGTCTTCTCTAAAATGGATTTAACTTCACGGTTGGAAACTTCGGCTTGTCCATTTGTCTGAGGATGGTATGTCGTAGCGATCCGGTGATGTATCCCATATTTCTTCATTAATGCTTCGATTGCTAGATTACAAAAATGACTCCCTTGATCACTTATGATGGCTCTAAGGATCCCAAACCTGCTGAAAATATTAGTCTTGATAAAACCTACAACAAACTTAGAATCGTCAGTCCTGGTGGCCTTTGCTTCCACCCATTTTGATACATAATCAACGGCCAAAAGAATGTAAGCATAACCACAAGACGAAGGGAATGGACCCATAAAATCAATACCCCATATATCAAATATTTCACAAACAAGAATGAGAGTTTGGGGCATCTCATTTCTATGAGACAAAGTTCTTGTCCTTTGGCATTTATCACAATTTTTACAAAACAAATAAGCATTTTTAAACAAAGTCTCCCAATATAACCCACTATCTAAAACTTTTCTTGCAGTTCTCCTTGGTCCAAAATGTCCCCCACAAGCATAACTAAGACAAAATGCTAAAATGGATCTATGTTCATTCTCTGGGACACATCTCCTAATTATTTGGTCGGAACAAAATTTCCACAAATAAGGCTCATCCCACACATAATATTTTGCTTCATATCGAATTTTATCCTTCCTTGACTTACTAAGATCATTAGACAAGATGTGTGTAACTAAATAATTCACAATATCTGCATACCAAGGAGTAGTACCTTTCAAGTGAAATAGTTGTTCATCGGGAAAAATTTCAGAAATAGGTAGAAGATCTTCTTCCTTTACTAACCTGCTTAGATGATCAGCTACCAAATTTTCAGCTCCACTTCGATCCTTGATTTCCAAATCAAACTCTTGCAACAAAAGAATCCACCGTATCAACCTGGGTTTTGACTCCTTTTTCGCCAAAAGATACTTCAAAGCTGCATGATCAGAATACACAATTACCTTAGGACCAAGTAAATATGATCTGAATTTATCTAAAGCAAAAACAATGGCTAAGAGCTCCTTTTCAGTGGTAGTGTAGTTGCATTGAGCAGCATTCAATATCCTTGAAGCGTAGTAAATGACGTGACTCTTCTTATCGATCCGCTGGCCAAGAATCGCTCCCACAACAAAATTGCTTGCATCGCACATGATCTCAAAAGGTAAATTCCAATCAAGTGGTTGAATGATTGGTGCAATAGTTAATAGGTTTTTGAGCTTGTCGAAGGTTTCCTTGCATTTTACCCCAAAATCGAAAGGTACATCTTTCTGAAGCAACTTGGATAATGGCAATACAATTTTTGAAAAATCCTGAATAAACCTGCGATAAAAACCTGCATGTCCAAGAAAAGCACGAATTTCCCTAACATTTGTAGGGTAAGGCAAGCTCTTAATCAAGTCAACCTTTGCCTTATCTACTTCAATACCCCTAGAAGAAATCACATGTCCTAGCACTATAACTTCCTTCACCATGAAATGACATTTTTCATAATTCAAGACCAAGTTCATTTCTATGCATCTTTTCAGAATTTTGATCAAATGCCCTAAACAACTATCAAACGAGTCACCGTAAACCATGAAATCATCCATAAAGGCCTCAATGTAATTCTCAATATATTCAGAAAAAATGCTTAACATATACCGTTGAAATGTACCTGGGGCATTACATAGACCGAAAGGCATCTTTCTATAAGCAAACGTCCCAAATGGACATGTGAATGTAGTCTTCTCTTGATCTTCTTGTGCAATCACGATTTGATAATAACCTGAAAAACCATCAAGAAAACAAAAGAATGATTTTCCGGCTAATCTTTCTAACATTTGATTAATAAAGGGTAAAGGGAAGTGATCCTTTCTGGTGGCTAAATTGAGCTTCCTAAAATTGATGACCATTCGCCAACCATTTTGGACTTGCATGGGTACCAACTCATTGTCTTGATTTCTTACCGCTGTGATCCCTGTTTTCTTTGGTACTACATGGATTGGACTCACCCACTTGCTGTCGAAAATCGGATAAATTATGCCTTCATCTAAAACCTTGAGAATTTCCTTAATTACCACTTCTTTCATGATTGAATTCAGCTTTCTTTGCGATTCCCTTACTGGTTTAGTGTCCTCTTCCAAAAGGATTCGATGCATGCAAATTGAGGGACTAATACCCTTTATATCAGCTAAGGTCCAACCGATTGCTGTCTTGTGATCTTTTAGAACTTGTAGAAGCCGATTTTCCTGCTCTTCCGTCAACTCTCTTGTTATAATAACGGGCAAGGTCTCTCTATCACCTAAGTACACATACTTAAGATGATCCGGCAAAGTCTTCAATTCCAATGTTGGAGCCTGCAAAACAGAAGGTAACATTTTCTTGTGAGAAATAGGATGTATGGTACTCGAATTCAAAGACCTTGGTTGTTGTTCCAATATTGACTCTGAAATTTCACAAGTCTCGACCGTCTCTTCCTTGGTATTGAATTAAACTTCTAATGCACGATTTGTGTCATTTTCTTCTTAAAAAATTTCCTGCACAATCGAATCAATGACATTAGCAGAACAAATCGAATGACATTTATTCGGGTACCTCATTGCTTCAAAAATATTGAATTTCATAATCTCGCCGTCAAACTCGACGGAGAGTGTACCCTCATCCACGTCAATCTTTGTTTTCGCGTTTTCATGAACGGTCTTCCCAATAGTAGCGGTGCTGAATTTGTAATGGTGTCTTCGTCCATTTTCAAAATGTAAAAGTCTGCTGAAAAAATTAACTCGTTAACCTGCACTAAAACATCTTCAACAACCCCTTCTGGATACACAATATAACGGTCAACAAATTGAATAATCACTTTAGTTTCCTTTAAAGGACCTAGATTTAGAGAAATATAGATAGAATATGGCATGACATTGATTGATGCTCCTAAATCTAGCATAGCACGTTCAAATTTTCTCAAACCAATAACACAGGGTAAGGTGAACATACCTGGATCCGAACATTTCTCGGGTCGGGATCTCTTGATGACAGCAGACACATTCTCCCCCACCTTTATTTTCTCATCACCTCTCATCTTCCTCTTGTTTGTGCATAACTCCTTCAAAAACTTTGCATATTTGGGTATTTGCTTGATAGCGTCTAACAAAGGTATGTTTATTTCTACCTTTTTGAAAGTTTCCCAAACCTCCTTTCCATAGTCTTCCTTCCTGGATCTTTCAAACCTACTTGGGAAAGGTGGTTCAACATTGTTAGAACTCGTATGCAAAAGAGAATCAGAATTTACCTTGATTGGATTTTCATTGGCTACTTCAGCTTTTTCCTCTTCGTCTTTCTTTTTATTCCTCTTTTTGGGTGATGGCGGTTTGGATTGCACTTCTTTTCCACTCCTCAACACCATTGCACTAGCATTTTCCTTAGGGTTTACTACCATTTGTGAAGGTAATTTTCCTGAACTTCGAGCCTCCAAATTGTTAATTAAAGTGGCTAGCTGTGTGATTTGATTTCCCAAGTTTTGAATGCTAGCCCTGTTTTCTTGAATACTAGCTCTCGTTTCCTGTTGAAATTATTGAGTGTTAGTCGCAAGAGCTTTTACAATATCTTCTAGTGACATACCTGAATTAGACGATTGTGTCGGTGCGTGTGTTGGCCTATTGAATTGCTGAGGAGGATATCGTGTTTGTCCTCCTTGATTACCGTAACTCAGGTTTGGATGATCTCTCCAACCGGGATTATAATGAGTGGAATAGGGATCGTACTTCCTTTGAGGTTGGCCAGGAATCCTCTTACGGTATTTGCTTGATGAGTAGACTCTTCTTGCAGAGATAGACACATATCCGTAGGATGTCCAGGTATCGAGCATATGCCACAGACTTTGGTTGCATGTATTTGTCCTACAGCTATCTGACGAACCAAAGCAGTCAATTCAGAAATTTGATTTTCAAGGTGAGAGTGGCTTACCTCATTGACACGTTTCGTAACTCCATCCGTTCTCAACCCAATTTGTTGAGAATTTTCTGCCATATTTATGATCAATTGTCTAGCTTCTTCAGGTGTTTTATTTACTAATGCTCCTCCGCTAGCCGCATCTACCATACTCCTATCCATGGGTAGAAGTCCTTCATAGAAATATTGTATCAAGAGCTATTCCGGTATTTGATGATGTGGACAGCTAGTGCAAAGTTATTTGAACCGCTCGAAATACTCATATAGCGTCTCTTTGCTAAATTGTTTGATCCCACATATCTCCTTCTGAATGTTGGCCGCCCTAGATGCAAGAAAAATTTTTTTCAAGAATAATCTCTGCATCCCATTCCATGTATTTATCGAACCCGGAGGTAGGTAGTACAACCAGTCCTTTGCCTTTTCTTTTAGAGAAAAGGGAAAGGCTCTCAACTTAATTTGTTCCTCGGTCACACCTTGAGGTTTCATACTCGAACAAACAACGTGGAATTCCTTCAAATGTTTACGTGGGTCCTCACCAGAAGACCACAAAAAATAGGAAGTAAGTGAATCAAACCAGATTTAAGTTCGAAAGCTACCTCAAGATTTGGGTATTCGATACACAAGGGCTGTTGATTTAGATTGGGTGCAGCCAATTCCTTCAAGGTACTCTCATGATCGGCCATCTTTTTCTCTTCTTCTTAAAAAATAGACCTGTCACAAATTGTCAAATCAATGTTAAAATTTGGTCTTCGACGCAACTTACCTTTCCTCTGTCTGGCCTCCTTTCTCAATCGGCGAGCAGTTTTCTCATTTCAGGAATATATTTTAATTCACCTCCTTGAGAAGAACGAGTCATAAAATAAAAGGGGTCAGCAAAACGAATAATAAATAAAACACAATTAAGAAATTAAAATAGATCCCCGGCAACGGCGCCAAAATTTTGTCGGGTTGTCGAAACTCTCAAATTAATACTGATTTCCCCCAATGCAACAAACTGTAGCAATAGTGGTTACCAGGTCGAATTCTAAGGGAACTAATTAGTTTAATCTCCTAGTGGTTACCATTGTCAAATCAATGTTAAAATTTGGTCTTCGACGCAACTTACCTTTCCTCTGTCTGGCCTCCTTTCTCAATCGGCGAGCAGTTTTCTCATTTCAGGAATATATTTTAATTCACCTCCTTGAGAAGAACGGGTCATAAAATAAAAGAGGTCAGCAAAACAAATAATAAATAAAACACAATTAAGAAATTAAAATAGATCCCCGGCAACGGCGCCAAAATTTGGTCGGGTTGTCGAAACCCTCAAATTAATACTGATTTCCCCCAATGTAACAAACTGTAGCAATAGTGGTTACCAGGTCGAATTCTAAGGGAACTAATTAGTTTAATCTCCTAGTTGATGTTAAAAATAAAATTGGGGGTTTCAAATAAATTGCTAAAATAAAATTTACTAAATAAAAATTACTAACCTAAAATTTAGAAACAAGCAATAGTGCAACAAACTAAAATTAGAAGGAAAGTTCAATGTATTAAATACTGATTTAAGGGTTCATATATTCGATTGTCTCATTGATCATCGGTTTAAATATTATTCTTGCGATTCAAACATTTAACCTTAGATCTATTAGGATAGCCGTAATAAATCTTGTGTTTTCTAATTTAATCGATCAAACCCAGCATCTAATCGAAACTTATCTTAATCGACTGGGCACGATAGCGTTCCATATCAATATAATGATAGCATTACGTTTTATGAAAATAGTTAAACCAAAATATAAATAATTGAGATAGCTGCAATTACTCAATTTTGTTCCATTGATTCCCTAGGTCAATTGATTACCGGTAAAAGACGCATAAACAAAAATAACCTAGTTGCTACTTGTACCATTCGTTCATGACAATTACGGATCACTGAATTCCTGAATAGCAATAGAAAAGCTAATATTGAATTAAATTGTCAGATTAACCAATATTAGGTTTCTCTAAAAATTAAATCAAGAATCAACGAATACTTAAATAAAAGGCAATAAATTAAATTAAAAACATAACCTCACAATGAAGAACAATCGATTAAAATTCCCCTTGAATCAGAAATAAAGATTTAGCCACTCATGGTGGAAAATATCAACATAAGATAAAAAAAAAGAAAATATATTCCTAAAGAAAATAAAAATAAAAACCTAAATGGAGAGTGACCCTTGCTGCAGCCGTCTCCTATAGAATTCAAGAATATGCAACTTCTCCTGTGTTGTGTAGGTAGCCGGCTATGTGGATTAAATAAGGGAGGGGCCTCTTGTGGAGTTTTGGAAAGAATTAAGATTTGTTGCCCTATTTTCCTTCCTCTAGACTTCTAAATCAATTAGGAGTCTCCAAAATTAGGTAGATTATAAAAGTTCACTCTTACTAAAAACAAATTTCACTAAAAATAAAAATACTATTAAAATGTTGAATTAAAATTCAAGCTCCTCTTCTTCAAAACCCAATAAAGTGTCTTGACCCGATTAACTTCAAAATTGCTTCATTAAGCCCAATTTACTTCAAACCTTCAAATTCAACCTCCTAAAAATAAAAACAATCATTAGGGCATTAAACAATTCAAATTCAAACCATGATAACAAAAATAAATTCAATAATTTGCATGTTATCAGATACCAACCGTGGGTAGAACGCTGATCTTTACATTATGTTAGTAAAAGAAGGATTGCTAAAATCTCCACAACAAAGCGAAGGCGATAAAACTCTAACAGGGAAATTATCGCAGACACAAAATGCCAAGTGCTAGGGATGGGCAATGTGGGGTAAACCCTCTAATATCACATCATCTCTGTTACCAGACCCGTATACGGGATCTTCACTCCATACTTCGCGACCTGCCTACATATAGAAACACAACCGTCAGGCGCTCTGTTCACCCTATCTCTGTCAGTGGGTAATTCCAGTGCAAAATCACCTCCCAGAGTTATAACCGTTCGTATCTCATTAAGCTCCTCCTTCGTTATCGTGCTTTGAATTTCGTTAATACTTTGATGGGAAAAAGACGAACCTTTTGGCATTTTTTAGAAAAAACTTTCACCAGATGAGAGAACTGTTCGTAGACGAAGATACAAAATACGCAATATGCCTAGACACGTGACTTATAAAGGAGTATTGAAGACGGTTCGCAGAAATTGAAAGGACACTCGTTGTATTAAAAGTTTGGCATCTTTTCGATAAAGTCATTACTTATGATGCCTTTCTCACGAAATGACACCACGAGTCAATGACAAATGATACCATCCTATTCAAAAGGCTCTATACTAGAAATGTCCAATAGCCATCATAAAGCATGCGATTCAGAAGGTCTAATATGCCAAAACACAAATGGAGCTATGTCGCTTTATTCTACCGATGAGATATATCTCTTTGAATGGGCCATGTCGCCTCGACCCACTAAGGGGATCTATCATCCATGATATTCTATTCACTGTTTGACTAGATTTCAACAAGGTCTATGCGATTCGATCCATAAATGCATTCGGTAAGATCGAGCGGCTCTCTTTTATTCGATCGATGACTGCCGAATGTTTAAGAAATCGAGCGCCTTAGCTTCTGAAGGGTAATATTCAACCGAATCTTACCTTGTTTGAGTTTCTTGTTTTAATACGAAACGTTAGGGGTGTTCATCGGTTCGATTTTTGAATTCTTCGATTAATTCGGTTTAACATATTTTCATCCCAAACCAAAAATCGAGCCGAATTTGTTTAAATTCGAAATTCGATTTTCGGTTTGAATTCGAATTATATCGAATAAACTAAATAAATCGATTTTGATTTTTGAGATCTAAATTTTCACATAAATCCAATTTAACCAAATTCGAATTGATAAAATAATAAATTTTTTAACTACTATTTTATTGCTTGATTAAAAAAAAAATTATCAATCAAAGTTTGCATAAAAGGAAAAGAAAATAAATAATAAAAAATCAAAATAAATAAAAAATAAGATAATTAAAAACCCTAATTCGATTTTCGGTTCGAATTCGTATTAAAAATTTCAATTCGAAACTCGAATCGAAAATTAAATTTGGAATTCGGTTCTAACCAAAAACTGATTCAAATCTAAAAATCGAATTCAAATTTAATTCGATTCGGTCGGATATTCGATTATCACCAAATATTACAAACCCCTACGAAACGTATCTCCTAAATAAGGAAGAAAATTCTTGAGAATCTAATTGTTAAGATAAAAAAAACTCCCCATCTAATCAAACTTCCTAAATAGTGAAAATTTCAAATATTTGACATTTGAATTTTAAAATTTTCAGATTTACTCGTAAGAAAACTAGGGTTGTAGTGTCCCGAAGCACACGACCCTTATGATACTCTCTATAAAAGCTTTCAGTACATCATCGCCAGGTAAGTCTTCTTGACTTTACATGGGACACACAAAAATCATAGGGAGATCCATCCATCCTTCATTTCTTAGTTTGTTTTTCCTTTCGAAAATCGCTATTTCTGATTTGAGTATTGGAGCTTCCCCCGCTGAACACCTTTTGGCGGGCTTTTGTAGATTTTAAGCCTCTTAATGAAGCATTCGATCGAGTCACAAGGAGCCGGATTTGTGAAGTCAAAATTCACCTCCAATACTCTCTCAATAGATTATTAAGTTGGCTCTACAAACATATATAATTTGATGGTTAATGTGGGAATTTGAGTTTTAATATTAATTTTAGTTTATTTAGTGATTATATAAAGATTTTTATTGGGTGATTGTATTGAGAAGTTTTATTCGAGGATAAATGAAAAATTATTTTTTATTTTTTTTGTACCATATCTTGGACACTGCCCAGTATCCAGGGTTTTATACCGATTAATCCGAACCGACTACTGCTGTGGCTTCTTTCGAAGGGCGGGTCTCCCAACGGGGAACGCTCCATACACATGAGGGCCTGATACTCCCAGCGGGAGTTGAACCTTGGTCATACTTAAGGGTATTCAATCTTACATCCAGTTGAGCCAACCCACGTTGGTACAAATGAAAAATTATTATGGTGATGCGGAATTTATTTCTTTGGAAACTAAAATAACTATCAACATTTAGATGATTCAATGGTTGAGTATTGATATCTTTTAAATAAGATTTTTTAACAAATTTTTGAATTCAAGTTTTGTATATAAAAAAATAAATAAGGGAAATTTTTGTCTTTTAAGATTTTAAATCAAATTGAATCAAATTTAATCAAGTTCAATAGGTGATCGGATACTGATAGTTTATATATAAAAAAAAAATTCTAAGTACGTTGTGATTATTCATATGCATGTCACGATCTTATTTCCCCATAAAGTTCAATGTAAAAGAAAAATATAAGGAAAAAAAAAAAGAAATGATAAAAAAAAATTCGGAAACGTTGACCGGGGCTCGGCTCTAATGGCTCTTTCTTTATTCTTTATTAGATGGCAGCAACCATATTCTCTTACGCAGTGAACCCCTTTAGGGAAGTACGGATGAGAATAAAAAGCTCTTAGAATGTTGACCGACATTTATTGCGTTGGTTATAATAGCTAAAGTTTAAGAACCACGTAACCACAAATTCCTCACCTCATCTCTAAAGATATCACAAAATGCTGAATATCATGTATCCTTTAATTCATACGAGAGAGAGAGAGAGAGAGAGATAAAGGAATATTCATGCGACTATATAATAAAGTGTCAAAATGCTAAGAAATTCAAAGCAATATGCTTTTTGTCTGCTTTCTTTTTCTTGCTGATATCTTTAATCTTGTTATCACAATCCTCCATCATTCATTAGAAGGTGCTGTTGGGGTAACACTACTAAGGTATTGTGTAAAACGAAAGGGAGTCTCTTTCTATATCCTTTTGCTTTGAATCTCATGCTTTGCCCTAAGAATGTTGGGCTTGGTGCCTTCTTTATGTCCTTTATGCCCCGAGTCCAGACAAATTCCAAAAGTAATAAGAATGTTCCCAACGGCTACTCTTTGCCTTCATTCAAATTTCTCTTTTCAAAAATATTTTTCAACACCCAAAAAAGAAAAATAAATAAATATTAAAGAAGACAAATCAAACATAGATTCTAATCATTCCATCACAAGAAGAAGGGTCCCAAAGACAGAAAGTCCACTCCAACCCTTCAACAACACTTTGTTACACCTACACACAAGATGTGTGCTGGATTTGAAATCGACATATGCTTCTTTCTTCTCTCCTAGAAATTTTCTGTCCAACCATGAAGATTAGAGGCAAACTTTAGACCTTAACATGCACAATTATTCTTTCTTATTTGTCCACATATTAGAGAAGTTTGAGAAAGTGATTTGGGGCTGTAAGCTAAACAATCTCATATTAGTATATCTTATAAAGATTTATCTCATTTTGCATCGAAATTGTTTAAATGAAAATTGATTATCTTAGCAAATTGCTATGTTGAGTACTATTGGCCTTTCGACCCGCCAGACATTCGGTAGTTAGGTTGGAGGGTCACGCCCATCTGTTCGGGACGCTTTGTCTCTTGCTAATAATTTGTTCGACCGATGGGATCTGGGTGACTTAAACCCGCCACGCAATAGGAAACTTTTAGATAGAAGGACCGTATCCACCCGCTGGGGGAGTTCCATCCCTTATTGACAACATGTTCGAACGATAGGATCTGGGCAACTTAGACCCACCGTGTGATAGGAAACTTTTAGATAGAGGGGTCGTGTCCACCAGTTCGGGAAGTTTCATCCCTTATTGATGACACGTTTGAACGATAAGATCTGTGGGACTTAGACCTACCGTGCGATAGGAAACTTTTAGATAGAGGGGCCGTGTCCACCCATTCTGGGAGTTCCATCCCTTATTGACGACACGTTCGAACGATAGGATCTGGTCGATTTAAACCCACCGAGCGAAAGGAAACTTTTAGATAGAGAGGCAGTGTCCACCCGTTCGGAAAGTTCCATCCCTTATTAACGACACGTTCGAATGATAAGATCTTTCGATTAAGGGGCAAAAATTGTTTGGTTCTTACTTGGCTGGCTCCTCTGGCTACAGATAGTTCCCAAGTTTATTGATAGTATATGCGTAGGTCTTCTGAGTTCCAGATCCTAGGCATTGTCGATCCGTCGAAATTGTTGGGGCGATAAGTTCCCTGTCGAACCACAGAACGTATTCGATATGGGCCTTGTCAGTTGGGAGCGAGTTTGCCCCTAGGTTGGGGTTAACCAGTAGCTTCTACCTTCCTTAGTACCAATTCACCAGGTCTGAATGTTCGGTTCTTGACTCTACGATTGTGATATCGTGTCATCTGTTGCTGAAAGCTGCCATTCATGCCAATGCGGATTCCCGTAACTCTGGAAGCAAGTCTAGTCTTTCACACAGGGTACGTTCGTTTTGCCCAGCGTCGTATTGCGCCACCCGAAGTGAGTGAATTCCTATCTCCACCGGTATGACTGCCTCGCTTCCGTAAGTCAGACTGAACGGTATTTCTCCTATTGCTCTTCAGGGTGTAGTGTGATATAACCAGAGGATACCATAAAGCTCTTCGGCCCATTGCCCCTTGGCATCGTCTAACATCATTTTTAATCCCTGTAAGATGGTTCGGTTGGTTATCTTAGCCAGCCCGTTGGTTTGCGGGTGAGTGACCGATGAAAATCGATATTGAATCTCGAGTTTTTCACAAAACTCCCGAAAGTGCTTGTTGTCGAATTGCTTCCCGTTGTCTGTGATAAGGATGTTCAGTATACCGAATCGGGTGATAATATGAGCCTACATGAAGGACTAGACCTTGGCTGTTGTGATCTGAACTAAAGACTCGGCTTCCTCCCACTTGGTGAAGTAGTCGATCACTACTATAAGGAATTTTCGTTGCCTCATGGCTGGGGGGAATGGTCCAAGGATATCCATGCCCTATTGAGCTAACAGCCAGGGGCTAGATATAAGGTTAAGTTCGGTGGAAGGTAGCCGAGGCACTGAGGAGAAGCACTAACACTTGTCGCATCATTTTACATAGTTATTAGAATCAACCTTCATGGTTGGCCAATAGTACCCGTGGCAAAGAGCTTTATAGACTAGGTTTCAAGCATCTAGGTGATTACCACAGATCCCCTCGTGGATCTCTCAGATGACATATTCCCCCTCTTTGGGAGTTAGGCATCGTAGATATGGATGAATAAATGACTTTCGGTGAAGAATCCCATCAATTATGGTGTAGTAGGCAGCCTTTCACTTTAGTTTTATCGCTTTCCTCGGGGACTCTGGAAAACGGTCATGCCTTAGATATTCTTCAATGGGGTCTTTCCAACTGAGGGACTGATCGATAGGGAGAGCTTCTTTGGGCTCGTTAATGTTGGGATACGGTAAACTTTCAATGTATATTATTCGACTGGAGGCAACTGAATCGGAGCTAGTCAGCTTAGATAGAGTGTCAGCTCGTGCATTCTTTGATCGAGGAATTTACTGGATGTTGACCTTCCCTAGTTGTTCCATCCTCTAATGCAACTTATTCAAATATTTAGTCATGATCGGGTCTTTTGTCTAGTAGACCCCTTCGATTTGTTTCACGACTAACTGGTTATCTGTGAATACCATAACATTCCGTGCCCCCATGTCAATGGCGATCCGAAGGCCAGTCAATAAAGCTTCATATTATGCTTGGTTGTTGGTGGCTTAGAAATCGAACCGGAGGGCATATTCCTCCTTAAAATCGTTTGGGCCTACTAGTATAAGCCCGATGCCACTTCCTAAGGAATTCGATAATCCATCAACATGAATGGTCCATTCTGGGATCGACCACTCTTCCTGATGGTTGAGAAATTTGTTTTCGAGCATCGCCGACAAGGTACATTCGAGGATGAAATCGGCCAATGCTTGGCCTTTTATTACTGGTCGCAGTCGATACTAGATATCGAATTTGCCCAATTCCATGCTCCACTTGATAAGCCGACTGAAAGTGTCTCTCTTTTGAAGGATTTGCTTCAGTGGTTGGTCAGTGAGCACCACAATGGTATGGGCCTGGAAATATGGTCGAGGACATCTTGCTGAGGTGACCAAGGCATAGGCTATCGTTTCGATCGGTCGATAGTTAACCTCAAACTCCTTTAATGTCCTATTAATGTAATAGACTAGCTTCTGGGCAGTGGATTCCTGTCTTACCATCACGGAGCAGAGCGCTCATTCGGAGACGGCGAGATATAGGTAATGTTCTTCCCTGGGGACTGGCCACAAAAGTAATGGTGGTTTTATCGGGTATTTTTTTAGTCGTTCGAAGGCTGCCTGACATTTAGGTGTCCACTCGAACCGTTGAGACCTCTTCAGTGCATCGAATATGGGATTGTATTTCTCGCCGACTTTGGATATGAATCGGGTTAGAGCCGCTATCCGACCAGTAAGACGCTGCACTTCTTTTAACGTCTGGGGAGGTGACATATCTAATATTGCCTGTATTTTCTTGGGGTTGACATCTATTCCTCGATCGGTAATCATAAAGCCTAGGAACTTCTCGGAGGCTATCCCGAAAATACACTTCGCCAGGTTCAGCCGCATGTTATATCATTCTAATGTCTGGAAGGTTTCTTCAAGGTCCGCGATATGAGCTTCTGTGGTGATGCTCTTGACTAGCATGTCAACATAGACTTTAATGTTCCTACCTAACTAGTCTTTGAAGACCGTATTGACCAGCCATTGGAAAGTGGCTCCAGCATTTTTTAAGCCAAGAGCATCACCCGGTAGCAGTACGTGCCGAATTCGGTGATGAAGCTGGTCTTTTCTTCATCCTCGGGTGCCATTCTGATCTAATTGTAACCAGAATAGCAATCCATAAAACTTAAAAGCTGGTGTCCTGAAGTGTTGCTTACAAGCTTATCGATATTGGGAAGTGGATAACTATCCTTCGGGCATGGTTTGTTGAGATCGGTGAAGTCTACACATATTCTTCATTTGCTATTGGCATTTTTTACCAAGACCACGTTGGCTAACCACTCGGGATATTTGACTTCCTGAGTGAATTTAGCTGTTAACAGTTTCTGAATTTCTTCCTGTATGATGCGTTGGAGTTCAAGAGCGAACACCCTCTTCTTCTGTCCACTGGTTTGAAATTAGGATTGACTGTTAGCCTATGGGCTATGACGGATGAATCTATGCCTGACATGTCTTCCGGGGTCCAGCCAAAGACTTTGGAGTGTCGTTGTAGGCAGGCGACTAGGGTCGCTTGTTAAAGGGACCTCAACCATTTCTTCGCTTGATTCGGGTTTTGATTTTGGCTCGGTGCCATCCCTAAATTCTAGGGCATCGATTGGAAAAGCTTCTTGCGTGTATTGAGCCGTGAAGAGGATATAAGGGTCAGGATCACTACATACGGTGGCGACCCCCTGCGGTATTCTGAACTTCACCTTCATGTGCCTCGTGCTTGGCAATGCTTCTAGTTCATCCAGACTAGAACTTCCGAGAATGGCATTGTAAGGAGCGTAGAGTTTTATCACATGGAACAAGACCTGGGCGGTTACATGATTAGGGGGTTTTTCGAGGGTCACAGAAAGGTAGATAATACCTTTTGGATAGGTAGGCTCATATGAAAGTCCTCTAAGGGACCTGGTAGGCAGCATAAGTCGAGACAGATCAAGGCCCATTCGATATAAGGTGTCCCAAGTAAGGAGATCATAGTTAGCCCTTTGATCAACAAGGACTCTCTTCACGATGTATGATTCTATTTTAAGGGTAATGACTATGGGGTCATCACGGCGGAGATCAACACCTGACAAATCATCATCGTCAAAGCTATGACTGGCCTTTTTCTCTTGGCGGGCGTTATACTGGGAGTGATTGTGTTAGATATCGTCATGGGCTTTCAGAGGATCAGTCTGTTTTCTCACAAACGGTGCCAATCTGTTAGAGATGGATCATGGCTTCACAGATACCGGCTCTTTGTTAGCTTGAACGGTCACTGTCGACGGGATATAAGACTTACAAAAACCACCGGAGGGTACTTCTACGGGGGAGGTTCCGACGCTTAAGTCAAAAAAAGCAGATTTTGAATGTAAAAGAAACAGACTGAGAGCCCAGAGGGCGAAGTTCCCTATGATTAGAGTGCCAAATGTGTAAAACTAAGGGAGCGTATCTGGCTTGGAAGGTTTTAGGATATCTTATACCTGCGAGAGTCGTATGCCGTTGGAGTGTTTCAACCCTACTTTCCTTATCGAACCGATTCGAAAATCTCCGGAGTTCAATATTCTGAATTGATCATGATCTTCATCATATGAGAACTTTTGTTTCCTAGAGAGATCATTTTCTTAATTGAAGGATCTTAAAGATGCCGTTCTCAAATGGGATACCAAAACTGTAGGGTGTTTTGACCTTCCTTTAGCATCGTTAGAGTCGCTGGCTATCGATTGGTCGTTTGGCTGATGAAGGGTTTTCGGTACTCGTTCGTTCACTTGATAAGTGATTGCATATCCGATTAGGGAGGTTACTTTCATTCGGTAAGCGGGGCGACTGAGACCTTATCGTTTGGGAGATCTGGACAACTAAGGCTTTTCGGTAGATAGTCATAAAGAGCATTGGATGTCGGTCGATGGCTACCCTTTGTGGGCCTTCTACATGGATCTTGAATTATTTTGTGGATTGATTGTTTATTAAACAACCCAATCTATTTAGAAAATATTGGAGGTGAGTTTCGGTTTCATAGATTCTGGCCCCTTTGACTCAAACAGGCACTTTGAATGATGAAGTAGAACCTGCAAAAGACCACCAGAAGGTATTCTGGTGGGGAGACTCCGATGCTCAAATTAGAAAGAGCGATTTTCAAGATGAATGAAACAGACTGAGCCAAATAGGGCTGACAATGAGAGCCCTGTGATTTGTGTGTTGAGTGTCTGGTATCCAGAGATCATACCTGGGATGTGGCATGCAAAATGATTTTATAGGTTGGTCATCTGTGAGTCATGTGTTTCCGAGGCATTGCAACCCTAGTTTTCTTGTGAGGCTATCTTGAAATCTCGGGACTCCATAGTTGAATGTTCTCAAAAGATTTGGAATTTCTTATCATTTGGAAGTTATAGGGATAATGGGAGTTAACCTATTATGTCCAATTCAAATTTAAATTAATTTGATTTATTTCCCACTAACCACAAATGTCCGTACATGGGCATATAAACCAACATCTCCCACTTACACATGAGGGCATTTTACGTTAGTCACAAGATCACAACTCATACAATCTTCCATATCACCTGACTTTGATACAGGATTGGGCATTATGCAACCAGCAAGTACACCTGAAAACAAAGACTTCTCAATACACCTGTTATGATGATCAAGGAGCCATTGTTAGTACCAAAACGAACTTGTTGTACCTCAAACTCAACGCACTTACATCTATCGAACCACTTTCCTTATCGAAAGTGTTCTCCAATCATTACTCAATTGTATATTTATTATTATGTTTGAATCCCTACATGGATAAACATAATAGGTCAGCCAGTGAATACTACACAATGATGTAATGTCGATTGGTCTTCATTTTTCCAAACTTAAATTTATTAGCCTCAATTCATATACTTTCCTAGACCTATCTCTTGGATCTCAATTTATCTTTCGGTCTATAGGTAACAGACTAAAGTAGCAAACATTGAACCAACACTTTTAGAAATAGTCGAAAGTAATAAGGGTACAAGAGATCCCTCCCAAAGGATCTCGGCTCTCACACAATGGGGTATGGGGATAAATATCAGATCATTGTCTCATGTAATAAAGCTCTCACTATCCCTAATCATCTTATCACACGTGGAATGAAACACATGTCACAGTGTTATTCCCTCATCTTTCAAAAGGGCATATGTCATAATTCTCTAACACTGTGCAGGTATGGTACTTGGTCTACACATAAGACTCTATCCAGAGATCTCAGAAAGAATACTTCAGAGACAATATCACTAGTCATAGGTGATATCTGAGATCTCAAATTAGGCTACTTACAGATAATATGGATGTAGATATGTCCATGTCAGTCATATCGCATATGATCTCATCCTGAACACGTATCAAGGTAACTTATGTTCTAACAGGGCCACTCTTAAAGCCACTTACAACTAGAAATCGTCTTATCCTCACTCACTTAGAGCTGGAGGTGGTCACTCATGTGAGAGAGTCGACCATGCCTGCTTGATATATCTTTCATCACAACACATTACAAAATATATGATAATAAACAAGTACAACAAATAAGTAACTAAATAATACACATATGTCATATATATATAAAACAATAAGCATCATCATCAGTACATAACAAGAAATGTAAAACTACACGTAAACCCAATGATTCCGAATGTCTCACAAAGGAATCTCTCATAATGGGTTTGATGAAGGGATCAGCCACCACGCTGTGTGTAAAAGTATACTTAATTGTCACTTCATGCTTCTCGATGATGTCTCTCATAAAATAGTATCGAATATCAATGTGTTTGGTCCTAATGTGATACTTAGGGTCTCGGGTGTGGTAATAATGGCCTGATTATCATAATAAATCATCATTAGTCTCCCCATATTTGCCACAATCCTTAAGTTATCCAGAAATCTCCAGAGCTAAACACTTTCCTGAACTACCGCTGAGCATGCCATAAGCTTAGCCTTCATCATAGATAGAGATACACAGGTTTGCTTATTGCTACTCCACAAGATTATAAAAACCTAATGTCGATTTGCATCTATCTAGATCGCTGCCCCAGTCAACATCTGAATATCCAATGAGATGTAAATCACCTCCTCCGCAACACAAGGAGAGGTCTAGAGTTCTCTTGAGATATCTCATAATCTTTTTCACTGCTCTCTAGTGATCCATTCTAGGATTTGATTGATACCTACTACTAGATTAACTATAAAACAAATGTCTGATTATGTACGCATCATCGCATGCATCTACTACCCACTGCAATAGCATAATGGATTTTGCTTATCTCCCTTATCTCCTCATGAGTTTTAGGATACATGTTAGGACTCAGACCTTCACCTTTAGTAATAGAAGTATCTATGAGGTTACAATCGCTCATCTCGAAGTACTCAAGAACCTCCCTGATGTAGGACTCTTGTGAAAGAGCTAACATCCGTCTCGACCGATCCCTCTAGATCCTAACTCCGAGGAAGAACTAAGTCTCACCCATGTCCTTCATATCAAAACTCGACGATAACCACATTTTGATGGTCATTAGATACTATTTGTTATTCTCAACCAATAGAATGTCATCCACGTATAAGGATATGATCACAAAGGAATCAAAAGAATGTATAAGGTACACGTAATGATCCTCCTCGATTATCACGTAATCGTAAGATATTACCTCGAGAAATCTTAGGTTCCACTACTTGGATGGTTGCTTAAACTCGTATATCGACTTTTGAAGTCAAAAGACCTTATCATTCTGACCTATAGGAATAAAACCAGATGGTTGTTTCATATAAATCTCCTCATCCAAACTTCCATTCAGAAAGACAGTCTTAACGTCCATCTGGTGTAATTTTAGATCTATGTCAGCGACAATCACCAAAAGTAAATGGATCAAGGTAATCACGCCCTTAATCTGAATGCAGCCCTTAGCTAGCAGACGAGCTTTATACCTCTCCACTGATTCGTTGGCATTTCTCTTGATCTTGAGAATCTACTTGTTCTCAATGACCTTTCTATCCTCAGGAAAATCAATTAGGTCCCGAACCCTATCAATTCTCATTGAATCCTTCTCCTCATCCGTGGCCTTGGTCCGTTATAGAACCCTCGAGAGCCTCCTAAATTGTTCTAGACTCCTCATCATCCTTAAAAGTCATAATGAAGGACTCACCCTCAATCGGGAAATGATATTTAGGTACTTTTCCTCGATTGGTCCCACGAGGAGGGGGGAGCCTGTTCACCTTTAGATGGATCACTCCCACTAGGATCAAGATTCGTAATGGGTTCTTGGGTCCCTCTACTGGGCTGAGCTGAACCACTAGGCTTATCCATTTTATGTAAGGAAAAGTCCCGATCGATTTCACCTCTCTTAGGGAAATCATTCTCAAGGAATGTGACATCACGAGATTCAATCTCAGTGACAATGTCGTCTGTATGCTCACAAAAGAATACATTCCCAATGGAGTGTTCTAAGTATCTTATAAAGATACACCTCTTTTCTTAAGGCTTAACTTCTCGTGTGAGTGTAAAAAATCATGAACATAAGAGCACAACCCCATAGCCTCAAGTGGCTAAGATCGGACTACCTCCTATCCAAAGCTTATATGGGGTACTGATTATGGATTTTGATGGAACCCAATTGAGGACATAGGCTTGCCCTGCGCCATCATAGACTTCACCATCTCCAATAGACTCCTATTCCTTCTCTCGACTACTCCATTCTGCTGAGGAGTAGCTGGAATAGTATGCTATCTCATGATACTCTTCTCAAAATAGAGCTCTTCAAGTTCAGATAAATATTCGTGCCTTCAATCGGTTTTGAGAGTCTTCACTCTCAAGTCTAGCTGATTCTAAACCTCAGCAATAAACCTCCTGAAATATTCCAATACTTAAGACTTTTACGAGATCAGATAGATTTAACCAAAACGCATGTAATCGTTTATGAACGTAATGATGTACACAGCTCCATTTCAGGCTCTCAAGTACATAGAGCCATAGATGTCAAAGTAAACCATTTGCAATGGATTCCCAACTCATTGTCTTATCAAATGGTTTTCTGAAAGTTTTGCCAATTAGACAAAACTCACATACGGATGCCCAACAGACCACTTGCTACGAACCAATTTATCCTCTCTCGCCCTAGGAGAAACACAAGAAACACCATTAAAATGTATCACATCCAGTACATATAGTCTATCATGGACTGAACTAAAACAAATCAAATAACTGGCGTAATGAATAAAAACTGATGAGTTTTTAAAAGACAAAACATATCCTAGACAGTCTTAAACAAAGTACAAAAATGAGATTCCATCGAACATTCGAGCATAAAAAATGTCATTTGACTATATAGTCTGGTTACTTTGCAACTCGAAGTTGCAAGTGCCAATCTCTCTGACGACGACAAATGCTCTGTTCATTACGTAAATCCTCCTAGCCAAAGGACTCACTTGGCAGAACTCCACGTATGTGTTCCTATCTCAAGCCACATGGTAAGTGGATTTTAAGTCTACAATCCATAAAGAAGAGAACTCAGTAAGCATCACAGTAGATGAGAGAAAGCATAAACCACGTGAAAAAGAAAGACATGCATTCCGTTCGTCACAATCATGAGCGAATGATCAAATCTACTATAGATGTAGCACTTCACCTTAACCTCATCAATCTCTTTCTTCCAGCACTTCAGTACTCTGTTATCGGATTTCTTGGATAGCTTCTTTTCAACTGGATCTCGGGTCTTTTTCTATTTATATTTGGTGTCTCAAGAGCCTTTGCTCAACTCCGCTACATAAACATGACCTAAGTGAAGCCTACTTACCTTCAGATGCTCCTCAAGCTTATAGTAACTACTCATATCAGTGAAAGTATGAATACTCTTGTCATGTGTGAGATAGGATTTTGTGGTCTCCTATAAATCGGGTAGAGACTGGATCACACTTGGTACTTGAAGCTCATCCGATAATGGCTATCCCTTATTCTTCAAGAAAGCAATTATACTCGATTTGTGCATAACATACCATTTCATGCTATGTTCGTGCCTCTTCTTATAGGTAATAATCCTATAGGTCATCATCCTCAGCTTAGGAGCTGACCTGGAGCCAAAATGCACTTTGGGATATACCAAACCGATATCGTAGTATGATACTTCTCATAAACTGATATCATATTGTCATGCATGCTACTTGAAAGGATTGCCTTAGCCTGGCCATCCTACATCTTCCATGCATGAAATGATCCCATCTCTCTGGAGGCATAGTACCCTCCTTGGGGTCCACCATCTCATGCCTCAAAATCTCATGTAGATCCTGCTCCACGATAACAAACTAAATCTCCCAGTGTCAAATGTCGTAATCATCACCATTCAGTTTATCCCCCTTACAAAGATCCAGTATGACAGTTTTCGAAATAGTCAAAGTGACATGAGTGACTCATTGATACTTATTCTCATATTTTGTGAACCCTATGAATTAATGAGTCCTAAATGACTCGAGTACAGACCCTAGAGTGAGTGTATAAGTCAACGGACACCAAATACCATAGCCCAAGATTGTATCTTACCATCCGAACTTAAATTCGGCAACAAAAACCCACTAAAAGTCACAAATAATGATGTGAGACTCTTAAAAAAGTGAAAAAACCCAATTCATAGTATCGTCACGTGCCGCTCAAAGTCCCATGTGCCGCCATGCAGAGGCGGCGACATTCCACGTGCTTGCACATGTGGTCGACATGTTGGCACACGTGCCAGACATGCTAAGCGTGGGTCACGTCCCTACATGCATGCAGCTCGAGTCGAGATGCAGGCCGAGAGACGAGTCTGGATCGGAACCAACCCGGACTGCCTAACACAATTCATGAGCCTCTCAAGCGTGTGAATCTCACGTGCCTAGTGCCTTCTCTATCATGTTCCTTCCATACGTGTGAAGCACATGTGCTGTGGACCAAAGTCGGGTCTTCTTCACCCGATGGGTCTACAGCCAAATCTCTTTGACCCGACTACCGAAAAACACTTTTTTAGCCTATTTTCAATGCAGATTTCGACTGCAAATTGAAATTCGACGTTCTCCATTCGTTCTAGACTCAATTTTAGGAGGAATCAAGCTCTAAATTTGTCGAATCAAACAACCTTTGTCGTGGCCCTCGCGGCCATTTTTGGAAATCCCAGTTTTCGGTGACGAAAAACACACAATTTATATATCAAAATGCAGATCAGATCATGAGGAACACATTTAAACCAATTTCACTATCAATTCATCCTCTAACACGATAGATCTAAGGTTTAAAGTCTCAGGGTCACAGTTCATGGCCAAAATCTTTAACCCACCGTTTCATGGCCTTAACTTGCCTAGAAAATTTTGAAAAAAAGTTATACTCATGAACTACGAGTTATGGGTAATCTCATGGTACAATCAGATTCATGAAACTTATCCGTAATCCAAACCCTAAATTTATACCCTACATATTTTATATACAAAAAAATTTCAAAATGATTATTAATAAATCTAACTATCGCTCTGATACCAATGTTGGAATTATTTGACACTAACAAAAGCATGAAATTCGCACAAATAAAGAGATCGGAATTTTTTAGGGTACCTCAATATGTGTAGGCCTTTAAAATTAACTGAACTGTGAATCCCTCGAACAGATTGCATGGTCGGGATGGTGATCACGTGAGATGAACCACCACCATAGATCCATGACACCTCAACCCAATGTCTAATGAATCTAAGTGACAAGAGAAATTTTCCAACTTGAAAATTTCTCAATTCCTTTGTTTTTTCTCTGATAATGAACACACCCTTGTTCATCTAAAGACTCTTAATTTTAATTTCCGTAATCCACGTTGGAAGAGAGAGGAAAGATATATGGGAGTTAGTGGGAGTTATAGAGATAATGGGAATTAACCCATTATCTCCGATTCAAATTTAAATTAATTTGAATTATTTCCCACTAACCACAAATACCCCTACATGGGCATATAAACCAAGAAGGTTTTTTCTTTTTCTTTTTATTATTGTATATCAAAAATAGATAGTACAGGTCTGGATGTGGGAAGATAGGCTACGATGATATGTTAGCATATGTTGAAACCAGATTCCTGTACACATACCACGGTCCTATTTTGAAAATAGGCACTCCTTTTATGAGATTCATGGTATAAAATCAACCATGTGTTTTTGTTACAAGAGTAATTGAATGGTTCTTCTTCTTTGCTTACACAACAGAGCTGGGAAGTGATTAATATGTGGTATGATTTTGGTTGTGATTGAATTGAAGAGCCCTTTTTAGTGTGAGTCCATCCTCTCATTGCTTGTTTTAAATGATTTAGATCCATATGGCCCGCCTGCCTCAGAGTCAGAGATCCAAAAGGAATCTAGTTGTCAAGTCTATACCATTTTAGAGATGTGGTCAAACTTTAATCTTGTCTATGTATTTGTAAACTATTGGTTTGGGATGCCTACAAGGGGCGTTTCGGACAATTGGCACGGGGTTAGTGGGCACTTACCCATAACTCCCATGATTCTCTCCAATTAATTCCCCCCTAATTGTAGTAGGATTCTAACGGAGACTAACCTCTCCTTTTTGTGAGATCTTTTAGGAGCAGCCATGTGAAAGAATGGCTTGAGAAAAATTGCACAAAAATGTGAGAAAATATTCTTTAGAGAAAGAATGTAGAGGGCTTGAGAAAAATTCAAAGTAGGGAATTTTTCATATCATTCAGATCGTCGGATTGAGGGTTGCAGCATCGTGACACTGTGATGGCAGTTCGATTAATATCGTGATCACTATCCCGGCCACAAGATCCGATCAAGGGATATGTTGGACGGTTCAATCGATTTTGGGAGACTCTACATATAAAGTTTTATCCTATACCCGATCTTCACTTTTACTTTTCCGAAAATCATTAATTACTTCCACTGTGCATCTGAGTCACTAAAATATCCAACATTGGTATCAGAGCAATTGTTGGATTATTAAAAATAATTTTTAAAATTTATTTTTGGGTATAAAAATATAGGGTATAAAATTTGGGGTTCATATCATGGTTGAGTTTCGTGAATTCGATTATACCACTATGTTACCCATGTCACGTAGATCACGAAAATAATTTTTTCGTAATTTTCTGAGCACGTTTAGGGCAAAAAAATTCCGGTTGAAGTTTTTGGCCGTGAATAGTGACTGAACCTTTCAACCCTAGATTTTTTGAGTTTTAGGGCAAATTAGTGCATGAAAATAGTAGATCTCTGTTCCTTTCTTCATGCTCTACGTTTTGACGTATATATTTCATATTATTATTATCGGAAAATGAGGTTTCAAAATTGGCCGCGGAGGGCCAGAATTTTGGACTCAAAATACGCTGACATTAGTGTGTGATTATTCCAAAAATTGAGTCAAGGATGTTTGGAATAAATGGAATTAGAGATTCCATAAAAAATCCAGTGAAAACGGTGTCAGAAATACCCATTTCCGGTAACCGGGTTGAAAGACGTACTCCGTTATGCTGGGATTGAGTACTAGATTGAGCTTTAGCATCGCATACCACCCCTAAAGCACATGCTGAGAGCACGTGTTAGGGATTTTTGGAGCAGCTGAGATCTGCATCTCCCACTGGTAGAGTTTGTATATAATAATAGCTAACAGGCCAACATTGGTATGCCCGTGTGAGGCATAGTATGAGAGGAAATGACGTACTCCGTTATGCTGGGATGAGTTAGGTGAAAGGCAACTCAACATTGTTGAGCTTTTTGAGGAAACAAGAGATAAGATTAAGGTCATTCGTGAGCGGATGAAGGCCGCCCAGGACTGATAAAAAGTCTACGCTTATAGGAGGTGGATGACATGGTTTTCCTACGTATATCACCTTGGAAAAGGGTGATTCGATTCAGGTAGCGGGGCAAACTGAGCCCTAGGTATATTTGATCTTTCTGTATCCTTGAGAAGATCGGGAGTGTGGTATACAGATTGGAGTTGCCATATGAATTATCCCGTATTCATGACGTCTTTTATGTCTCAGTACTCAGCAAGTACCTTAGTGATCTTTCTCATGTACTTAAGCCTCAGCCTGTGGCTATTCTAGATCGGCAGGTCAGAAAGCTGAGAAGCAAGGGAGTTTCTTTGGTCAGGATCTTGTGGAAAAGTGACCAAGATGAGGAAGAAATCTGGGAGCCCGAAGAGGCCATGAGGAGGCAGTACCATCAGTTATTCATTGTGTAGTTTTCCTTTTCCCTGTATGGTTTTCTTTTAAGTTTCGAGGACAAAACTTGTTTTTAGGGGGTTAGAAAATGTAACGCCGACTCTGCGGTGTCGTACTTTTGTACTCCCGTTCCTGAATTTAATGAAACATTTCTCAGTTTATTATATAGAGAGAAAATTTTTATTTATATTGATTTTCGATTTTTGGGTTTTTAATTCAAATTTTTGATATATTTAAAAATATCCGTATTTCAGATTCGTAATGTAAAGATATATTTTTTATTTATTAATTTAATTATTTATTTCCTCATTTATTTATTTATAAATCTATTCTTAAAAAATATATATATAATAATAATAATTATTAAAAGAAATCAAAAAAATCAAAAATCGAATTAGGGCTTAAAACCCTAATTCTCCTTCTCTCCCCTTCTCTTTTTCTCTCCGTCTCTTCTCTTTCCCGCGGCTGCCTCCTTCATCGATTGCCTCCTCTGCCGTGCTCCACCATCAACCGCCACCTCTGGTCGACCCCTCTCACCCTCTTCCTCTATTTCTATCTTTCTCTCTCTATTTTTCCCTCTATCTCACTCTCGGTCTCACTCTTTATCTCTCTCTTTCTCTCTCTCGGTTGCTCTCCCACCCTCCATCATCACCGCCTTCAACCACCCACGGTCACCACCACCCACAGCCACCACCGCCCTATTCTCTCTCCCTCTCTCCCTTCGGTTCTCTCTCTACCTCACTGTTTATCTCTCTCTCTCTCTCCCTCTCTCGCTCTCCCTACACGCGTGACAGTTTCTCTCCTGCCTGCGCGACTGCGGCCTTTTCCTTCCTTCCCGCGCGCGCGACTGCAGCGCGTGACAGGCCCTGCGTGCCCGACTGCAGCGAGCGACAACTCTAGCGTGCGCGGCTGCAGCACCTCTTCACTGCTTGTGTGCTCGTGTGCCTTGCTTTCCTTGGCAGAAAGCGCTTCAGCAATCTATGCAAAAGCCCCAATCAACAGCCATTGTCAAGCTTTCAAAACCCTAGGCCAAATCTGCAATCCTTTCTCTGCGAAGGTAAGGATCTTAGGGTTTCGATATCATTTTAGTGATTTAGCTAGATTTCTAAATTTGTACTTCAAATTTGAAATGTTACAGGTTTTTAACTGAACCGAATGGCGAACGGAGACTAGATCTACAAGTCGAGAAAACCCTAGGTGAGGGATTTCTGATTGATTCAATTAATTGAATGCATTTAGAATAAATTAGAGTAAGAATGTATTGCATATGATAGGATATATATATTAGATTAGATTTAAATGCGTTGTTGACGTTATATGTAATTAATTAGGTTAAATATAGAATTTTATACAAATTGGGTTGTTTCGGATAATAGAATTGTATTGACTTGATTTGAATAGCTTCTCTTAGAGTTTAACCTGACAAATGTATGAAAACAGTCGGGATTTGGGATTTAAGTTTGAGGATTGGTACAATCTTTTTCATTTTAAGTTGTCTTGCATATAGGAAATCAAAATACAATTTCTGTATTATGAAAATAGGCTTCAATACTTTTAAAATGATCTATGGTTTGAAGAAATCGGATGGAAATTAAAAAGTGTATGATTTTTCAAAGATTTTTCCATCTTGTAGGAAATTTATTTATTTTAGTTTGGTTTTCGATTTTGAACGGTTTTAGGTTTGAATTTAGATTTGGTTTTGATTTCGTTATTTATTTATAAATGGAATGAAATTGATTACATTGGAATGCATTTATAAATTGAAGAATTTAGGGTTTGTACGAACTTAAGGAAAATGATAAACCTGAAAATAGTCAGAAAATTGATGAAATTCGTAATGATTTGATTTAGGTTGACTTTCTTGGAGACTCCAGGACTCGAGTTTGTTTTGGTTGTGGAAATAGGGAGTGATTTACCCTCCTGTATACTGTGAGTAGGACCCTAATCTCTTTCATGAAATAATGAAAATCTGATTTTACCGTGTTTTTAAACAAAACATACTTTGATATGCATTGATTCGACGTGTGATATTAAATCTCAAATCTGTTTTGTGGTTATTGGAGTGTCTTAAACTTATATTTTCCATGATTATGCATCCATGTTTGAAATGAAACAAAATTGTGTCATTACTGGAAAATTAGATAAGTTTCTTTTTCTACCGTTGCATTGGTATACTGATTTGAAATAATTTGATGAATGTATTGGCACACAGATTTGAAATGTTTTAAGATCTGTGAGGGCACTGGGATGCCCACTTGTGATGATATGATATGACTTGATTGATTCCGTAGCTACGAAGGGCGTTTGTAGAGGCACGGGTTGCCCGGATACGCTTTGGCCAGAGGTATCCGCAAACGTCGTGATTGTGATATGTATGGGCCCGGTTGAACCATGTATTGGGGAGGTCCGTCAACATAGACGGTCTAGTACCGGGAGTTGCTTGTACATGATTGTGATGTTCCGTATGGGCCCAGTTGAACCGAAAGGGGAGGTCCGTCAGTATAGGCGGTCTAGCACTGGGAGTTGCTTGTACATGCCAACGTCGGGGTAGAGAGCTACTTTTGAAACACTTTGCATAATAAAACCCCGGATGCGCCTTTCCTTGGTCATGGTTGACCTTTGCCAGGATCCTTTCGGCTTGCTCTATGACCTACTTGATTTTAAATGGATGCATATATGTATGATATCGTGTGATTGAATAAATGAGTTCATTTTGTTGAACATACCATGATTTACTGCAAAACTTAAATTATTGTTTACGAATGTTATTATTTGACACTCCAATGTTCACCTACACTATTAGTACTTGAGATTAATCCGTTCGCTCACTAAGTATCTGCCTTGATACTCACCCCTCTTCTTTCCCTCCCTCAGATAGGATTGTTGTGCTGGAGCGACACTTCAGATTATAGAGTTCGGGTATACTTGGTGTTTAGGAGGGTGAGATCTTAAGTTTAATTTGAAATATGAATTATGTATTTTATTTTCGACCCTGCGAGGTCTTGTTGAGGTCCGTAGTTGGACATGTACTTAATTTGGGATGACTGTATAACTTATGTATATTATTTATTCGCGAAACTCTCATATTTCATTTGCATTGAGGCACTTGTAGTGTTTGAATGTAACTTGGGAAAATTATTGTAAAGTGTATAAAACTTAGGTCCGCTCAGTGTAGCGGCTGCTCATGTTCTAGTTGGGCATGACAGTAGAGGTCTGTGGCTAGGATTGCTGATAGTTTATTTAGCCTGGCATTGTCCTGGATGTCTGCTGTGGTTGGTGGGTTATTGTGAGGCCGGGATGACCCTTTTATTTTAATTACAGGATGATTTTGAATTTTACAGGTTTAAACAGGTTTATTTGTACATGGGAGACCTTCGATTTATAGGGAGGTTCTGTCCGATTTTCTGTAAAAATACAGCCGGCATCCAGGGCAACGGGCGGCTGTTCACGATCCCGGTTCGGGGCGTGACAGTTCGGTAGGTATCAGAGCACTAGGTTGAGAGCTGTGTTTTATGAAAACAGTTTTGAAAATATTCCCAAGTATGTTTTAAAAGTCCTCAATGCATATGAGAGTTTCATTACAGTCATGAGATCCCAGTACATGATCTTAGGCATATGAGTTATTCATTTTAGGGGGTTAGATACGGTGCGTATCTAACCTAACATATTAGTTCTATCGGTTCTTAAACTGATAAATTTATTCATTTAGGGGGTTAGTTATTTCGCAACTAACCCTAGTCTTTAAATCATGTCTAATTAAAGTTCTTCCTTTGTAGAACCATGACTACTAGACGAGGAACTAGGTATGCACCTGAGACGCCTACAGTACCTGAGGATGCTTCCTCATCCCATGCACCCCCTCCAGTATATTCTCAACCGACTACTGCAGCCGCAGTTCCACCACCGTCCTTAGATGCTTTCAGGCAGGTGTATGAGTGGTACACCTCGCACGGGGTTCAGATGCCACCTCCACCACAGACTCCAGTGACCGCACCTGCGGTTGTACCTGCTTTTACAGCACCGGTTTCTCCTCCGGTGGCCGGTCCTTATGTTTCTGCTTCGACCGATGAGACATCGGTTACTTTGAGGCGCAGCCATGAGCTTACTCAGTTGGTGACAGAGTCACGACAGCTCAGATGCACAGATTTTTCAGGATCTAGTGATGCTGTAGCGGCAAAGCACTCGATCAACAGGATTCGTAGGATCCTCACGGATTTGGGGTTGTCAGAGGAGCTCAGATTGAGAGTTGCTGAGAGACTCCTCGACGGAGATACCCTCTCGTGGTGGGAGGCTATCCGTGACAGTGCTATACAAACCTTGCGGTGGGAGGACTTTATATGAGAGTTCGACCGCAGGTACTTCACCCCGTTCCAGTAGGACCGTATGAGGACGGAGTTCCTACATTTACGCCAGGGGACTAGATCAGTCTCAGAGTACAAGGCTGAGCTTAGACGACTAGCAGCATTCGTCCCTTACATGGCTACACCTGCTCAAATGAGATTTAAGTTTGAAGATGGCCTTCAATTGAACATCAAGAAGTACATGACTGTGACTCCTGCCTTTATACTTTCAGAGGTGATTGATTCAGCATATCGGGCAGAAGAGATTGTCCGACTTGAGGCTAGACAAAAGGAGAGTTACCAGAGAGGAAGACTAGAACTCAAGCGAGTCAGGGCTCGATGAAGGGTAGAACTTTCGGTTTTCAGGGAGGCCCTTCTCACTTTAGGCCAGCACAGTTCAGACAGAGACCGCGTCCCCAGGGGTTTAGAGCACCAGCCCCTAATATCTCTAGTCATTCCATGATACAATAGTTTCTAATCTGCTGCAACTGCGGCCGACGCCATTTTGGAGCTTGCGTAGCCCCCACTAGATGCTTCCAGTGTGGGAAGCAAGGACATATTCGTAGCTCTTGTCCTGACCTAGGTTTCAGAGGTCAGGTGTCACAGACACACACGGGTAAATCACGGACGGGTTAGCAGGGGGTACCTACACACTCAGTACGCACCGCTCCATGGACTGCAGCCAGGAGCAATACTGCACTAGACCCTTCACGATAGTAGCAGAGGGCATAGACCCGCGTATATGGTATGACACAGGAGGACGCTTAGGCGAACCCAGATACGACCATGGGTAATCCTCCAGGAGATTCTTTTGTTTAGGAGTTTATATGTGCTCTCCTTTTTGAATCATGAGTATCATAATGATTATGTACCGCCTTAACTAGTTAAAGCTCTATAAGCTTAACTATTTCGATCCTCTTTTTGAAATCATGTACGCCATGATGACATGTACGAACATAGTTAGTTAAAGTCTTAGAGGCTTAACTATTTTGAAATATAGATATATACATACATCTTTTACGCATCTTAAATTGACTCTCTTTCGATTTCTTGTATCATGGGTACCATGAAAATATTTAGCGTCGATGACTGTGTTTTTATTAACACTGGTTCAGATTGTTCTTACGTGAGAACTTTTTACACTCAACAGTCGGATAGGCTGTTATAGCTACTAGATGTCACTTCTCTTGTTGAGAAGTTAGTTAGAAATTCAGTATATAGAGAGTGCTTATCTCTTTTGTTGATGGGACTCCGTGCATTAGGAGTCAGTTTGACTAGTGATGATCGAGCAGTATTACTAGCTCGATTTGAAATGAGGCCGACCTTTGTTCGACCATATTAGGGAGTTATAAGGAGCAAATGAGGAGCTCCAAAGTATTCTTGATAGATCTGTAGAGATGATGACAGAGAGTTTCGAGTCCATGATAACGGACTAATAGTATATCGATAGTGGGTTTGCATTCCTACCGACAGCGAATCTTCATAGAGATATTCTTGAGGAAACTCATTCCTCCACTTATGCTATGCATTTAGGAGGTACAAAAATGTACCTAACTATCCGAGATAATCATTAGTGGTCTGGTATAAAGAGAGAGTTCGTTGCTTGATGCCTGATTTGTTGGCAGATGATGGCCAAGCATCAGTGATCCATAGGTGCTTTGCAGCCTTTTCCCATTCCCGAGTGGGAGTAGGAACACGTCACAATGGATTTTGTGATGGGTTTGCCGCAGACTTCAGCATGGCATGATGCCATTTGGGTGATCGTCGATAGACTCACCAAGTCCGCACATTTCATTCTAATTCGTGTTGATTATTCCTTATAGGTATTAGTAAGCCTCTATATTGACACGATTATTAGACTTCATGGGGTACCAATATCAATAGTATCGGACAGAGACTCCAGATTCACTTCTAGATTTTGACCCAGATTATAGGGAACATTGAGTACTAGATTGAGCTATAGCATCGCATGCCACCCCTAAAGCACATGCTGAGAGCATGTGTTAGTGATTTTTGGAGCAGCTGGGATCGGCATCTCCCACTGGTAGAGTTTGTATATAATAATAGCTAATAGGCCAACATTGGTATGCCCGTGTGAGGCATAGTATGAGAGGAAATGACATACTCCGTTATGCTGGGATGAGTTAGGTGAAAGGCAACTCAACATTGTTGAGTTGTTTGAGGAAACAAGAGATAAGATTAAGGTCATTCGTGAGCGGATGAAGGCCGCCCAGGACTGATAGGAAGTCTATGCTTATAGGAGGTGGATGACATGGTTTTCCTACGTATATCGCCCTGGAAAAGGGTGATTCGATTCAGGTAGCGGGGCAAACTGAGCCCTAGGTATATTGGACCTTTCCGTATCCTTGAGAGGATCGGGAGTGTGGTATACAGATTGGAGTTGCCATATGAACTATCCCGCATTCATGACGTCTTTTATGTCTCAGTACTCAGCAAGTACCTAACTGATCTTTCTCATGTACTTAAGCCTCCGCCTGTTGAGTTGCGAGAGGACCTCAGTCTTCCGGTTCAGCCTGTGGCTATTCTAGATCGGCAGGTCAGAAAGCTGAGAAGCTAGGGGGTTTCTTTGGTCAGGATCTTGTGGAAAAGTGACCAAGTTGAGGAAGAAATCTGGGAGCCCGAAGAGGCCATGAGGAGACAGTACCCTCAGTTATTCATTGTGTAGTTTTCCTTTTCCCTGTATGGTTTTCTTTTAAGTTTCGTGGACGAAACTTGTTTTTAGGGGGTTAGAAAATGTAACATCGACTCCGCGGTGCCGTACTTTTGTACTCCCGTTCCTGAATTTAATGAAACATTCCTCAGTTTATTATATAGAGAGAAAATTTTTATTTATATTGATTTTCGATTTTTGGGTTTTTAATTCAAATTTTTGGTATATTTAAAAGTATTTGTATTTCCGATTCATAATGTGAAGATATATTTTTCATTTATCAATTTAATTATTTATTTCCTCATTTATTTATTTACAAATCTATTCTTAAAATATATATATAATAATAATAATTAAAAAAAATCAAAAATCGAATTAGGGCTTAAAGCCCTAATTCTCCTTCTCTCCCCTTCTCTTTTTCTCTCCACCTCTTCTCCTTCCCGCGGCTGCCTCCTTCATCGATCACCTCCTCCGTCGTGCTCCACCATCAACCGCCACCTCTGGTCGACCCCTCTCACCCTCTTCCTCTATTTCTATCTTTCTCTCTCTATTTTTCCCTCCATATCACTCTCGGTCTCACTCTTTATCTCTCTCTTTCTCTCTCTCGGTTGCTCTCCCACCCTCAGTCATCACCGCCTTCAACCACCCACGGTCACCACCACCCACAGCCACCACCGCCCTATTCTCTCTCCCTCTCTCCCTCTCTCTCTCCCTGCGCGCGCGATAGTTTCTCTCCTGCGCGCTCGACTACGGCCTTTTCCTTCCTCCCCGTGCACGCGACAGGCCCTGCGTGCCCGACTGCAGCGAGCGACAGCTCTAGCGTGCACAGCTGCAGTACCTCTTCCCTGCTCGTGCGCTCGTGTGCCTTGTTTTCGTCGGTAGAGAGTGCTCCTGCAATCTATGTAGAAGCCCCAATCAACAGCCATTGTCAAGCTTTCAAAACCCTAGGCCAAATCTGCAATCCTTTCTCTGCGAAGGTAAGGATCTTAGGGTTTCAATATCATTTTAGTGATTTAGCTAGATTTCTAAATTTGTACTTCAAATTTGAAATGTTACAGGTTTTTGACTGAACCGAATGACGAACGGAGACTAGATCTACGAGTCGAGAAAACCCTAGGTGAGGGATTTCTGATTGATTCAATTAATTAAATGCATTTAAGATAAATTAGAGTAAGAATATATTACATATGATAGGATATATATATTAGATTAGATTTAAATGCGTTGTTGACGTTATATGTAATTAATTCGGTTAAATATAGAATTTTATACAAATTGGGTTGTTTCGGATAATAGAATTATATTGACTTGATTTGAATAGTTTCTCTTAGAGTTTAACCTGACAAATGTATGAAAACAGTTGGGATTTGGGATTTAAGTTTGAGGATTGGTACAATCTTTTTCATTTTAAGTTGTCTTGCATATAGGAAATCAAAATACAATTTCTGTATTATAAAAATAGGCTTCAATACCTTTAAAATGATCTATGGTTTGAAGAAATCGGATGGAAATGAAAAAGTGTATGATTTTTCAAAGATTTTTCCATTTTGTAGGAAATTTATTTATTTTAGTTTGGTTTTCGATTTTGAACGGTTTTAGCTTTGAATTTAGATTTGGTTTTGATTTCGTTATTTATTTATAAATGGAATGAAATTGATTACATTGGAGTGCATTTATAAATTGAAGAATTTAGGGTTTGTACGAATTTAAGGAAAATGATAAACCCTGAAAATAGTCAGAAAATTGATGAAATTCGTAATGATTTGATTTAGGTTGACTTTCTTGGAGACTCCAGGACTCGAGTTTGTTTTGGTTGTGAAAATAGGGAGTGATTTACCCTCCCGTATACTGTGAGCGGGACCCTAATCTCTTGCATGAAATAGTGAAAATCTGATTTTACCGTGTTTTTAAACAAAACAAGCTTTGATATGCATTGATTCGACGTGTGATATTAAATCTCAAATCTGTTTTGTGATTATTGGAGTGTCTTAAACTTATGTTTTCCATGACTATGCATCCATGTTTGAAATGAAACAAAATTGTACCATTACTTGAAAATTGAATAAGTTTCCTTTTCTACCGTTGCATTGGTATACTGATTTGAAATGATTTGATGAATGTATTGGCTCAGGGATTTGAAATGTTTTAAGATCTGTGAGGGCACTGGGATATCCACTTGTGATGATATGATATGACTTGATTGATTCTGTAGCTACGAAGGGCGTTTGTAAAGGCACGGGTTGCTCGGATACGCTTTGGCCAGAGGTATCCACAAACGTCTTGATTGTGATATGTATGGGTCCGGTTGAATCATGTATTGGGGAGGTTCGTCAGCATAGGCGGTCTAACACCGGGAGTTACTTGTACATGATTGTGATGTTCCGTATGGGCCCAGTTGAACCGAAAGGGGAGGTCCGTCAGTATAGGTGGTCTAGCACTGGGAGTTGCTTGTACTTGCCAACGTCAGGGTAGAGAGCTACTTTTGAAACACTTTGCATAATAAAACCCCCGATGCGCTTGTCCTTGGTAATGGTTGACCTTTGCCAGGATCCTTTCGGCTTGCTCGATGACCTACTTGATTTTAAATGGATGCATATATGTATGATATCCTGTGATTGAATAAATGAGTTCATTTTATTGAACATACCATGATTTACTGCAAAACTTGAATTATTGTTTATGAATGATATTATTTGACACTCCAATGTTCACCTACACTATTAGTGCTTGAGATTAATCCCCTCACTCATTGAGTATCTGCCTTGATACTCACCCCTCCTCTTTCCCTCCCTCAGACAGGATTGTTGTGCTGGAGCGACACTTCAGATTATGGAGTTCGGGTATACTTGGTGTTCAGGAGGGTGAGATCTTAAGTTTAATTTGAAGGATGAATTACGTATTTTATTTTCGACCCTGCGAGATCTTGTTGAGGTCTATAGTTGGACGTGTACTTAATTTGGGATGACTGTATAACTTATGTATATTATTTATTCATGAAACTCTCATATTTTATTTGCATTGAGAAACTTGTAGTGTTTGAATGTAACTTGGGAAAATTATTGTAAAGTGTATAAAACTTAGGTCCGCTCAGTGTGGCGGCTGCTCATGCTCTAGTTGGACATGACAGTAGAGATCTGTGGCTAGGATTGCTGATAGTTTATTTAACCTGGCGTTGTCCTGGATGTCTGTTATGGTTGGTGGGTTATTGTGAGGCTGGGATGACCCTTTTATTTTAATTACAAGATGATTTTGAATTTTACAGGATTAAACAGGTTTATTTGTATATGGGAGACCTTCGATTTATAGGGAGGTTCTATCCGATTTTCTGTAAAAATACAGCCGGCATCCAGGGCAACGGCAGCTGTTCACGATCCCGGTTCAGGGCGTGACATTCTAGTTGTAAGAGGCTCTGAGAGTGGCCCTGTTAGAACATAAGTCGCCCTGATACGTGTTCAGAATGAGGTCATATGTGATATGACCGGCATGGACATACCCACATCCATGTTGCCTGTAAGTAGCCTGGTTTGAAATCTCAAATATCACCTGCGACTAGTGATATTGTCTTTGAGGCACTCTTTCTAAGATCTCTGGGTAAAATTTTATGTGTAAACTGAGTATTATACCTGCACAGTGTTAGAGAAATCTGACATATGTCCTTTAAGAGATGGGGGAATAACAGTGGCACGCATTTCATACCGCGTGTGATATGTTAACCAGGGATAATGAGAGAATTATTTGAGACATTGACATAATTTAGATCTTTGTTCCCATTGTGTGAGACCCGAGATCCATTGGGTGGGATCTCTTGTACCCTTATCACTTTTGGCTGTTTCTAGAGGTCTCGGCTTAGTGTTTACTACTTTAGTCTGTTTATCAATGGCCCGGAAGATAAATTGAGATCTGAGAGACAGGTCTAAAAAGCAACTGAATTGACGTAAATAGATTCAAGTTTGGGAAAAGGAAGACCAATTGACATTACATCATTGTGTTGTATTCACCGGCATGTCTATTATGCCTATTCATGTTGGGATGTAAACATAATAGTGGGTCGAGCATTTATTGAGGATTACTTTCAATGAGAAAAATAGCTTGATGGATGTAATTAGTCTTGGATTTGAGGTGCAGCTAGTTCTTTTAATACTAATGATGACTTCTCGATCATCCTAACAGGTACATCGAGAGATCTTTGCTTGTAGGTGTACTCGCCGGTCGTACAACGCTCAATCCTGTATGAAAGTCCAGCAGGGTGATGAGAAAAATCACATGAGTTATGATCTTATGACGGATGTAAAATGTCCTCGCATGCAAGTGGGAGACATTGGTTTGGGATGCCCACAAGGGGCATTTCGGACAATTGGCATAGGGTTAGTGGGGTAACTCTCACTTACCCATAATTCCCATGATTCTCTCTAATTAATTCCCTCTTAATTTAGTAGGATTCTAACGGAGACTAACCTCTCCTTTTTGTGAGATCTTTTAGGAGCAGCCATGTGAAAGAAAGGCTTGAGAGAAATTGTACAAAAATGTGAGAGAATATTCTCTAGAGAAAGAATGTGAAGGACTTGAGAAAAATTCTGAGTAGGGAATTTTTCATGTCATTCGGATCACCGGACTGAGGGTTGCGGCGTCGTGACACTGTGATGATGGTTCGATTAACATCATAATCACCATCCCGACCATGAGATCCGATCGAGGGATATGTTGGATGGTTCGATCGATTTTGGGAGACTCTACATATGAGGTATTTATCATATACCCGATCTCCACTTTTATTTTTCTGAAAATCATTAATTACTTCCGCTGTGCATGTGAGTTACTAAAATATCCAATATAAACGAAGCGCAATATTTTCTTATTTATACCTATCATTTTTGTTTTTGTATATCTTTTCAAATATTAGCTGATGCTAAAAGTTATTTCAAATTTTAATATTAAGCTTGTGAATAACACTTTGGGGTGATTTTTAAATTTTTTTTATCGATATTAAAGATTGGTTTATTGAATCTATATTCTACTCGGTGCGTGGATTGGAGATTCATTTAATAAATTTATGAATACCTACTTAAAGAGTTTGGACAAATTCTGATAGGCTCATTTCTTATGAAAACAGCTAGGACAGCTTAGCCTTATGTTGTAGACCTAAAAGCTTGGCTGTTCTCGTTCTATATTTGAGATAATATTTTATAACGAAAATCCTCAAGTTGGTCTATCTCTTTTTGTTATACTTTTTTACTTGATCATTGATATTCAAAAATTCGATTAATTCGGTTTGAACAGTTATGAGGCCCAATTTAAGGATTGATTGGTTCTCCGAGGCCTGCTTTTCATTCCCAAAATTGAATTTGAGATTTTAACTAAGAAAATTTAGTGTCTTGTTATTAAAATTGTTAAATTGGTCTATCTTAAACCAAGAAAAAAAAATGGACTCAAGCTGATGCCTAGAAATTTGGATGAAATTTTGAGAATTGACTAGCCTTAAATATGGATATGTCTATGTACTTCATTTGCCAAGTAGACCTACTATGTAAGACTTGGGTACAATGTTTGAATCCATAAGCTTTGTCGACCAGCTTTCACATTGCTCTCGAGAACTTCTGATGCATGAAAATTGGAGAAGCCCATTTTCTAAATATAATACGCTCATTCAAATCGGCCCGGCTCGGCACGAATAATTAGTTTAGCTCAGACATTAAATATTTTAGTTTGTCCCTAACTCATGGATCTAGAGGATATAGGGCCAATGCTCTTTAATGATCAAATTTCTCAATTCAATCTTATTATATACGAGGTATATACAATTCCATCTAACGATCTCTCATCATCTAGAATTGACAGAACCGAAGTCATAGCTTTTATGTTTTCATGCAATGTCACCAACTCAAAGTGATTAATTCTATGGGTGGTGTATCGTCAAACAATTAAAAATAAAATACATATTTCACAAAATATTAGTATAGAGTGAATAGGGTCAATTCCACAGGAAATGATAAATTTATTTCTTTTAAGGAAAATAAAATAAAAATTTGGGATTAGAAAATTGACTAAACTAATAAAAATAAAAACTAATGGAAAATAAATTTTTCTAGTAAAAAATATTATTTCCATCTCGATATATTTGGCTGATCATCGATGCAAAATTTATCCAACATCCACAAATAAATTGGTTATAGTCATTAAATACCACAAAATGACCAATCCCTCCTTATTTCTTCGGTTATCAAGGTACTACCGTTAATTACTTCCCTAATCGAAAGACAACCCAAGAGACCTTCGTTGGATTTAGTGTTTCGACAGTCTTACGAGATAGAGAGACCCAATTTTAATTAACAAATACATAACGGGTTCATTTAAATTAGATTATTTAATCTCTTGGAATGAGTTAAATCATTTGCGAGATCATAAAACTATGTCAATTATCACTTCATTAAAAAAAATAAATCTTACAGTTTTTAATTGACTATAGATTATTCTAGCGTTATCGAACATAAAATTCTATTGAATAAATCTTAAATAATCACGAACATTAAGATACATAAATTATATAAATATTTATAAAATATTGAGCCAATAGCCTCATTTAGATCTCACAATCATCTTTCATCAAGATTTCAATAACCTTTCAACTAGAAAATAAATTAAAATGAAGACATTAATGAAAAGAATTCACAAAATGGTGTTTTTATAACACCGACACTGCGGTGTTCGTACTATTGTACTCCTATTTATGAAATATATATAAAATACTCTTCAGTCTATATATATATATAGTGAAAAATATTTAATTTTATTGATTTTTGATTTTGGGGTTTTAATTCAAATTTTTGGTATATTCAAAAGTACCCGTATTTCCGATTCATAATGCGGAGATATATTTTTCATTTATTAATTTAATTATTTACTCAATTATTTATTTATAAATCTATTTATATAAATAATAATAATAATAATAATAATAATAATAATAATAATAATAATAATAATAAAAAGGAAGGAATTAGGGTTGAAACCCTAATTCCCTTTCTCTTTCACTCTCTCTCCGTCCGCCGTTTCACCTTCCCCATTCCCGCGACCCGTCGCCTCCCCCATTCCCTTCCTTCGCCTGCCGCCGCTGCAATCTCCCTCCTCCGCCACAGACGACCGTCAACCACCGCCCTATTCTCCCTCTCTCTCCCTTCGGTTCTTTCTCTTTCGTTCTCTCTACTCTCTCCTTCCCGCCGCTCTCTCCCTCACCCTCGAATTCACCGTCGCCGCACCACCATCAACCACCCAATCACCGTCGTCGACCAGTCTCTCACTCTCCCTTTCCGTTCACCTCTCTGCCTCTCTCTATCGATCTCTCTCTCTCTATCCTTCGCGGTCTCGCGATTTCTCTCCCTCCGCCTCACGCGCCTCCACTGCTCCGCCACTAACCCCCCCACCGATTACTTCTCTTTTCACTCTCCCCTCTTGGTTCTTCTCTCTACTCTCTATCTCTCTCTATCTTTCTCCATCTCACTCTCGGCCTCGCGATTCGCCTTCTCCCTCACTCATTCGATCACAGTCTCCTTCCCTTTCTCTTTCTTCTCTCTATTTCTTTCTTTCTCTCTCTCTCCCTTCGATTTCTCTCTGTCTCGCTCTGTCATTCTCTCTCTTCCTTCTCTCTCTATCCCTCGTAGTTTTCCTCCTCTGTTCGCTAGACCGCGAACTGCTCACGATTGAGAGTCTCCTGCAACCATCGCAGGAGCTCCAAGTTAGCGGTAGTACACCCCCGAAAACCCTAGGCCCAAATTGCACTCCTACGTAGGTCCTGGATTGAGTAGAACGAAGCTTGGACCACAAGATTGTGAACTGTGAAGACCCTAGGTGAGAATCTCTAACTCACTTAGTTTATTTGAATGAATTTAGGATAAATTTAGGGTTAGAAGTCTTGTATGCATTTGGAATGTATACTTGATTTGATTTGAATGCATTTCTGAAGTTCTATAATTGAATGTTAGGATTGAGTTTATGTATTTACGTAAATTAGGTTGTTTGATATGGAAAAAAAGCATGCTAAGGGATAATAGAATCGAATTGAATTGATTTGAATGATTTCTCTAGAGTTTAATTCGAAATATGCATGAAAGTATTTGGATTTAGGGTTGGAGCTTAAGGATTGATGCATTGTTTTACATTATAGGTTGTTTTGCATATAGGTAATTCAAATACGATCTTCGTATTTTGAAACTAGACTTTTATACGTTGAAAATGATATATGGGTTGAGACATTTAGATGAGAATCGAAAAGTTTATCATTTTTCAAAGAATTTATATCTTGGAGGAAACTAATTATTTTATGTTTGTTTCTGATCTTGAATGATCTTTAGGATTGCATTAGACTTGACTTTCAAATGTGTTACTTATTTATAAATGAAATGCAATTGATGACATTAGAGTGTATTCATGAATTGAAGAATTGAGATTTGTACAAAAATTAGAGAAAATAGAAATTGATAACGTAATTGCAATTGTGTATAAGGAAAGATTAATTGAGGATCGAGTAAGATTTCATTTGATTGAATGGTGAGTATATGCATGTGTATATGGGCTGAAAGGTTTGGTGTTATTAGTTGAGTATAATGAAATGTTATTGTGTGCTAAAATCACCTTAAAAGCCAAGAAGAATAGTAGAAAGTGTGCAGAATTTTTGTGATGCTGTGAATGTACATGGATATATATTTGAGGTAAAGGTGTGAGGAATATATATATGTGTATGTATGATCAAGGAATGTGTATTATATTTATATGTTGAAGGAGAAAATTTAATAAAGAATTATGAATGAGGGTATGCATATATGCATTGACCGAGAATATTAATGAGATTTGGAAATGAGTGACAATGTGAATTTTAAGATATATTTTGATGTACCAAAGTGTAATGAAAAATATGAAATCGAAAGGAATGTGTAAGGACATGTGTACCTTTGGAAATTTTGAAGTGATTGAAGTAGTTTTGGTGATTTAAAATGGGGATGGTGTATATAAGCCATTGGGAGCCTAGTTGAGATACCCTAGACTTTAATCCTAAGTGAAGAATTTGTTAAAAAATAAAATGTAATATTGAACTTGTCAAAGGCATGATACTTACATATATATATATATATATATATATATATATATATTACATTTTTGTCATTGTAGTGATACATTGATTGATCAAACGAGAAGAACTCTTTCTGCTTGATGTGGAGCATTTTAGGGAGTGACGTATCCTCCTGTATACTATGAGTGGGATTTATTTCAATGCTTTTGTTTAATATGTAAACCCTGTTTTACAACATTTTGATAAATGAGCATGATTTATCGTGTGCTTGAAATGTTTTGACTGGTTTTGGAACTGACTTTTTGTGAATTGATGGAGTGTCCAAAAATTGGGTTGAATTATGAAATTATGCATCCATGTGGTTGAAATGTATAATGTGCTATTTTACGCTATATGTTGCATTTGGTTTGCGAACCTGATTTATGGCACATTCTTGATACGATATTGATTTTGGCCTTGAGGGCTTTGGTATGTATTATTCCGTAGCTACGAAGGACACCGTGAGAGGCGCTTGGGTGGCGTCCATATATGCCTAGGCCTGGGGTATCCCACGAGTTGTCTTGATTATATTAACGACACGGTACTAGCCAGGTTGAACCCGAAAGGGGAAGGATTTGGATACTCTCTCCAAGTCTAGCACCTGGATGAGATCCGTCGCCAACGCCGGGGTAGAGAGCACTTTAAATAAATTTGCATATAACACCCCCGGTGCGCCTATCATAGGTCGAGGTAGACCTCTGCCAGGACACTTTCGGCTGGCAACTCTATGATTTTAATGACAGTGCTTTGGATGCATATTTGACTTGATAATGCGTGCTAATGATATATTGTTGAAATAAAAAGCATGATTATTTGAAATATGATTTGTATACTTACACTTTGACACTCCAGTTTCACACCCCATATTAGATGATTATATTGACCCACTCACTCACTAAGTATTCTTCCCTGAGTACTCACCCCTCTTCTTTCCCTCCTCAGACAGGATTATTGTTGTGCCGGAGTGACGCTTCAGATTTTAGAGATTTTGGTGGATTTGGATGATTCACAACGGTAAGATCAAAGTTTAATTTAAAAGATGAATTTCGTAATTTATTTTCGACCTTGCGTGGTCTAAATATTGAGATTTGTAGTTAACCGTGCACTTAATTTGGAGATGACTGTATAATTTATGTATATTTATTTGCGAAACTCTCACATTTCATTTGTATTGAGACAATTGTATGTATTTGAATAATATTTGGGAAAATTATTGTAAATTGTATAAAAACTTAGACCCGCTCGGTGTGGTGGCTGCTCATGCTCTAGTTGGGCATGACAGTAGAGGTCTGTAGCTAGGATTGCTGATAGTTTATTTAGCCTGGTGTTGTCCTGGATGTCTGCTCAGGTTGGTGGGTTGTTGTGAGGTCGAGATGACCCTTTTATTTTAATTATAAGATGATTTTAGATTATACAGGTTTATATAGATTTATTTGTACATGGGAGACTTCCGATTTATGGGGAGGTTCTGTCCGATTTTCTGTAAAAATACAGCCGACATTCAGGGCAACGGGCGGCTATTCACGACTCCGGTTCGGGGCGTGACAGTTTTATTGCCGAAGAATCAATGTTGAAAACCAAAGAAAAAAAAATGAAAACGTAGCCGTCCTCCTGTTCCAAACAGCAGCCGCTGGAAAATTTTGAAGCAACCAAAATAAAAACAAAACCTAAAAAAATGTGGTGCTGCCGTCCAAAAGGAGAAAAAAAATAAAACCTAAAAACTATTGAATGTTGTGCTATTGTGAATGTTGGACGTTGGGGGGGGGATTCTGCCCCCTCTCTAGGGCTTTTTTTCTTTCCTCTCTAATGTCTCATATATATATAAATGAGTTGTCTTTTTTTTAAAAAAAAAAATCTTTCTAAATTTTTTACAACTACCAAATAAAAAAAAAAGAATTTTCTAATGACAAGTGACCTAGTTGACTTATCAATTAGATAGTCTAACTAAAACAGAAGATTACAAAAAATGGATTTCTCCAAAATTTATATTCCTAAATATTATGAATATCTTCAAAGTCTCCAATGTTTCCAAATTAGGTTTCTTCTTTCTTTTTTCTTCAAAAGTCTCATCCATCATTCCTATCATATCAATGACCATAAAATACAATAATTAACATAATATTCATTCAAAAATTAAACAAAATAAATCATAATTATTAAACTAATTTTTATTCTATCAAATTTTCTCACACCTAGATAATACTTGTCTTCAAGTATTCATAATTCAAATAAAACTAAAACTACTAAAATCAACATATTTTTCTTTAGAACTACTGAATCAATATATGTCATAAGAGTCAAACTAGAAAAATAATCAAAACAACAAGTATTTCACAGTATTTTGTACGAAATAACTATTACAAATCCCAACAGCTCCCAATGAAAACAAAACTGCAAGATTCAACATTCTCTCCAAAGGTTCACTCAAATACACTAAAAAATGGTGAAAAATATATCAATAACACTCAAATCAAAACATTGAAATTGACATTACCATATGCTTGCAAATATATAAAATTTCCACTATTTTATAATTTGAATTTCATACATTAATCTAAAAGTCTTTCATTTTGTTATAACGGGATTAAGGTTAAGAATAGGATAAAAAATATATCAAAGGTTTAAAATGTACTAAAGAAAATATGTAACTAATCAAATAATTTTTTCTACAATTAATGCTTTCGCCTGACATACATAGCACACCAAAATAAATGATCGTGTTATTCTCATGTGCTTAACATAACCAACAGTCAAAAGCAAATGAAAATATTAGACTTTTTTTTTCTCTACGATCTATGGCTGAAATGAAATTTTCAAAAATGCAGTATTGTTTTTTTCTTTTTTTTTCTTCTTCACTGCTGCCTTTTTTTATGAACTTCACAATAGAAAAGTTGTACAAAATCAAATTTTTTCCTTCCTAGTCATCAAGTCTCTTCATCTTTCATATGTAGCAAATATCAACATCAAGACTATAATCAATACATGTCTCATGAAATAAAAATATACGAGAATCATGCAATTAATTACATATATCTTTAGTACAAGGGTTGAAACGTAAGCCAGAAATAAAGTTTTGGTATTATAATGAGGGGTTATAAAGAAAGAAAATATTTCAGACTCAACTTGATTCACTAAAGGGATTATAAATAAGGTTAAGGAATTTTTTTGCAAGGAAAAGGGGGTAAACCTAAGTGCATTTGTCATTTCAATGCATAAAACCCTAAATGTGATGTTGAAATGTATAATATTGCAAGTTCTAGAATAATCAATTCAAATACGATAATCACTTAACAAAAATAAAATTCCCAGCACAACGAATGAATTTGCTCATTTTAAACTCAAAACTTCACTTTTAAATGGAGTTTGTGATGAATCTTGAATGTTTATCATTCAAAAAAACTATTAAAGATATGAACGGTCATTACAAATACAAAAATCATTGATACGAGCTATTTTTCATAAATTTTTAACCAACCAAATAACACATATCAATTTAAAAAGTTCAACATTTTTTTATTTTTCTCTTTTTTGTTTTTTTTAATTAAATAAAATGAAACAAAACTTAACCTATTGTTAAAAAAAAAAAAAAAAAAAAAAAAAAAAAAAAAACAAACAAACAAACAAACTACCAAAAACAAAAACATGTAATATCCCCACATGCCTAAATCATACATTATCCTCAATCTATGCTAAATGAGAGAAAAAATAAAAATAAATAACTATCATCTCAAATAAAAGCAAAAATTAAAAGATAAAGTGGGAACAAAACTTCTCTAGAGTAAAGTGATGAATGGAATGGTCAAATCCAACAAGTTTTGAAGAAAAAATTAGGGTGGTAGCAATGGACCCCGTCTTAGGACGTGGGCATGCCCTAACTCATGTGAAATTCTGGTCACGTAAGAACATTAGCAAAACTGGGTAGCAATGAAGGCTTGTTAAGGTATGGGTATACCTTAATAGCAAAGCATTTCTGGTCATGAAATTTTTCAATTTTTATTCACTTAAACAAAATCAAAATAAAATCTAAATCAAACCAAATAAATATGAAATAAAAATCATAAAAGAAAAATTGGGTTGCTTCTTAATAAGAACCTTTATTTAGTGTCTTTGGCTCAATATTATCTCCTCATTTCAACCTCGTTCAAAGACCGATCCGGTCCATTTAAACTTCAACTTATCTGGCATAAACTTCAATTTTGAATTGAAGTGAAGGATTTTATGGCCTACCAATGATTGTTTCCTATGTGGGAATTTGTCATCAAGAAATTTGTCCCATTGTGCAATCTTATTTGTCACATTTTTCTTAAAAACAAAATCCAATTCATTTTGCACAAAATTATCATGAATAATGAAATCTACTATACTATCATGAAAAATAGACTTAAAATCATTTGGATACTTTATGATGTTAAAAATATTAAAAGTAGCAATTTTACCATTAAACTCAAGAGTTAAAATACCCTAATCTGCATCAATTTTTATCTTGACTCTTTTTATGAATGGTTTTGGCACTTGCTTTATTGCCTCTAAGAGAGGAATGTCGAATCCTTCTTTTGGGGAAATTTCCAAAATCTCTTTCTCTTCTTCCTCTTTCTTTAATTGTGTAAACCTATCAGGAAAAGTTGGCACGCCTCTACATTGATACGATTATCAGGCTTCATGGGGTACCTGTGTCGATAGTATCAGACAGAGACCCCAGATTTACATCCAAATTTTGGCCCAGATTACAGGAGGCAATGGGTACTAGGCTGAGCTTTAGCACAGCATATCATCCTCAGACCGATGGTCAGTCGGAGAGGACTATTCAGACTCTGGAGGACATGTTGAGAGCATGTGTTATGGATTTACGAGGCAGTTGGGATTGATACCTTCCATTGGTAGAGTTCGCATATAATAACAGCTATCAGGCCAGTATTGAAATGCCTCTGTACGAGCCATTGTATGGGAGGAAATGTTGCACTCTGTTATGCGGGGCCGAGGTAGGAGATATGGTTTTCCTTCGGATCTCACCCTGGAAAGGGGTGATTCGATTCAGGCAGCGGGGCAAGCTGAACCCCAAGTATATTAGACTTTTCCGTATCCTTGAGAGAGTCAGAAATATGGCATACAGACTAAAACTGTCGGATGAGCTTTCCCATATTCATGATGTTTTCCATGTCTCGGTACTTAGGAAGTACTTACCAAATCTGTCTCATGTTCTAGAGCCTCCGCCAGTTGAGTTGCGCGAGGATCTGAGTCTATCAGTCTAGCTTGTTTTTATCCTTGATCGGTAGACAAAGAAGCTGCGGAGCAAGGAAGTCCCTCTAGTCAGAGTTCTATGGAGAAGTGACCAGGTCGAGGAGGAGACCTAGGAACCCAAGGAAGCTATGAGGAGACAGTACCCTCAACTTTTCAGTGTAAAATTTTCTTTAAGTTTCGAGAACGAAACTTCTTTTTAGGGGGTTAGAAAATGTAACACCGACACCTCGGTATATATTTGTATTTGCACTCTTTTTCATTTTATGTATGATATTACTCATGTTCGATATAAAAATTTTGCTAAGAAATTTTTTCGATAAAACTGTCCCCAAACAGATATTAGCTAAAATCGTCGGAGACTAAAAGTTTCCAAATTGACCAATAAAGGTCAAGTAATGATCAGAATGACTTTAAAAGTGTATAAGGATCTCAAATATGGATAAATATTACTTTGTGTCGCTAAATCAGGGATTTTCGGAAAAGTGCCCGAAAAACCCTAATCAGACGGTAATGAACCTCGGGAAGACTAAGTAACCACATTATGACATGAAATGGACTTAGTTAGACTTAATATGAGGTAAGGGGCCTAGTTTGTAATTTTTGGAAAATTTTGGGGTCAAAATAGAATTTTCAAAGTTCGAGGGACTAGTTTGCAATTTATAATAACTTAGAATTAATCTACTATTTTTAATTTCCTAAAACCCAAATTGGACAAGTGTAGAGAGAGGGTGGAATGTGATTGGTTCAAAGGTTGGACTAGGCTGAAAAGTGTGAAAACAAGGTTATTGAAAAGTTTGACTTTGGAAATTTAAACCCTAGGTGGAGAGGTGCTTGTGTTAATTTGGACCAATGAGAGCCTTAGGGTCTTGAGGTGGGCCCTACATATTAAATGAGAGTGTGATTTGTAGAGAGTGAAAGAAACTTGTAGAAAGAATTGGGAAATAAAAATAAATAAACATTTAAATGTGAAAATGATTAAATGGTGAGATTTAATGAAGGGAGTTGAAATTTTTGACTTTTAGGGAAGTAATTTAAGGGTGGAGATTTATTGAAAGAGAGGAGAATTAATTTGGACCCTAAGATCAAAATAGTGGGACCCACACACAATAAATAAAAATGTAAATTTTGAAAATAAGAATCTATTAATTTAATAAGCAAATGAGTGGGAGAGAGAGAGGGAGAGAGAAAAACATGAATAAGAGAGAGAGGAAGAAAGAAAGAGGCTAGGTTAGATTTTCCTAGAACAAAAGAGTGAAAAATCAAGGGTTTGGATCAAGTCTTGAGAAATGGGTGGCCAAGATTAAAAGGAGAGATGTTTAATGAGTTAGAGAAACCCTAGCCACCCCATTCCCTTCTCCAAAATCTGGGCAAGCCAAAGGAAGAGAAAGAGAAGTCTTTTGCCTCCTCCCAAAACCACGATCTACCATTGAAGACGAAGCTTGATTCTTCCACATACCACCCCAATATTTTTACATAGATCAACTCTATTCAAGCCCTACTACAACATATCCAAAAATTTGAAGAAGAAAAGAAGGTTTGCTTGGTGATTCAAAGATGGAAACCTAGAGGTTCAAGTGAAGAGATCTATGGTTCCTTCCATTTTCCTTCAACAAATCTGGGTAAGAAAGCCTCCTCTCTACCTCTTGTGTAACATATATTGATTTGGAGACAAAATGAGAAGTGTAACTTATGGTTCTAGGGTGACCAAAATCAAGAGGCAAAGGAGAAAGAAGAGATCTTTGGAGGAGAGAACTTGTTTGTGGCTTGAGACATCAAATCTTGAGGTATAAAATTCTGCACTTTGTTTGGCCTTGAGAACATTTTATTTGGTGTGTTAATGCGTTGATATTAGCTTAGTGAAGGTGTAAAAATCAAGTAAATGAATGCTATAGTGTGTGCAGAAAATTTCAGCATATGAAATGGTTGATTTAAGTCTTGAATGAACACATATTGAGATGAGAAACCCTAAGGGAACATGTGCAGGAAAATTCAGAACTTTGGGTATGAAATTGGATGGGTTTTAATGTGATTTTGAGTGTTAAAATGTGGATTTGATGTGCTTGTGTGTGTGCTGGATTTTGGCATTGAAGCATAGTGTGTATATATGTGTATTAGTGAATGAAATGAGGATGGAATGAGTGCATAATTTTCTGCACTAATGGAAGCTAAAAAGGAAGTCATTTTCATGTGAAATATGTAGTGAAATGTAAGAAAAATGGAATAGGAAAGTGTGCAAAATTTTGTGGTGTGTTATTGACTATATGTATGTGAAATTGAGGTCATGAGTGTGAGGAATTATGTGTATATGTATGCTGAATTTTGGATAGAGGTTAGTGATCATGTGTATGTAAAATGTCTTGACCGAATGCATTTAAGAGAACAAGAGAGTGCATGCTGTCCGGGAGAGACTGGGAATGAATCTAGTAAGCAAAATGGAGGCTTATATGTGTATGTAATGAGGTATAAAAGTGTATGCATGCATAGTGATGTTGGTATATTTAAGTGATGTGAAAATGTGAAATTGTAACGAATGTGCACAAGCATGTGTTTGTGCTAATATGATAAATGTATGGTGTTGGATTGGTGTGTTGAAGGGGAGAAATTGATAAAGAATTAAAAAAGTGAAGTGAGTATACTTAGAGATTAAATATGTAAATGATGACCTTGATAGTACGAGTACCTTTGATGATGTGTGATTGAAGTTGTAATTTGGATGTTTGAAAGGGAAATAGTGTTTGTATATGTATTAGAGTCTAGATATAATGTTCTAGGTTTTAATCCTATTGAAGGAGATAGTTAAAAATAAAATGTAACATTTAAATTTTTCAGGGCTATAACACTTATATGTGTTCTACATATTATGACTGTAGTTATATATTGCTTGATCGTTCGGAGAAAACTCTTTTTGTTGTTGTGGAGCATTTTAGGGAGTGACGTACCCTCCCGTATACTGTGAGTGGGACTCTGACACTGTGTTTTCGATTGAACAAAATCCTTGTTTTACAGTTTTTTTCGGAATGACATATTTTGTGAAATGTGTAAAAGTATGAGTTTTGACCTATGTTTTAGAAATGCTCTTTTGTGATTATTGGTGTGTCCCAAATAATTTAGTTAAATGTTATGCATCTATAATTTGTATTGAAAATATGTCGTGCAACTCTTTGAAATCGTGATATGATTTGCATGCTATCATTGCATTGGCACTTTTATTTGAAATGATTTGATTTGATACATTGGCACGCTATTTGAAATGATTTGATATTTGGACTGAGAGTCCATGAAATTGACGGATATGATGATGTGATGATGTTATTGATGAAATTCCATAGCTACGAATGACATTTGTAAAGGCGCCCCTTGTGCGTCCGGATACGCTTCGACCGGAGGTATCCGCAAATGTCGTGGTTGTGATGTGTATAGTTGTGCTCGGATGAACCAAATTTGGAGAGAACGTGTGTTACGTCACAGTCTAGCTCCGAGTGAGGTACTATTCTTGGTTGGTTGGGTGTACGTATAGACACGGGCTAACCGGTTGAACCAAATATGGGGAGGACATATGTTACGCCACTGTCTAGCACTTGGCGAGGTCTGTGGCCAACGTTGGGGAAGAGAGCTAATGTTTTCTATACTTGAATATGAAAAACCCCCAACGCGCCCTTCATTGGTCGTGGTAGACCACTGTAGGGAATTTCTTATTGATAAGCTCTATATGATTTTGGATATTGTAAATGGATACATATTTTGATACCATGATGTGTATGATGTGAACATTTGATTTCCGGATATGACATGTTTGGTTTTGATATAATATTGGTTTTGAAATGTATTTTGGCACTCCATACTCACACTTAGATTGAGAACATATCGTCGATCCCCTCACTCACTAAGTATTTCCCCATAATACTCACCCTTCACTTGCCCCCTGATTTTCAGTTATAGACTTGGCAGAGAGAGACTTGTCGAGTGAGTCGACATATTTGACTTTTGTTGGAGACCTCGAACTTGGGTATGGCATCGTCCATTCTTCCGCAGTGTTGTATTTGGTGATGTTGGATGATGTATATGTTCATTTTGAGGTCTATAGAATGACCAATGTATATTTTAATGGGATGACTGTATTATGTTATGTAACGTAACTTGACACTCAGTTGTATTGCTTAATTATGCATTGAGGCACTGTGTTGGGATTTTTACATATTTTTACTTGGGAAGTCATGCTTCTGAGAAAACTGGTTTTATACAGATATGATGTTTGCCTGCGTTGTCTCGGTATGCGTGTCGAGAGGCGGCAGCATACGAGGTGACGGGCGGCTGTTCATGGTATCAGATTAAAGATCGGGATATGACAGTTCCGTTGGTATCAGAGCTCTAGGTTGAGAGCTATGTTTTATAAAAAGAGTTTTAAAAATATTCCTAAGTATGTTTTAAAGGTCCTCAATGCATACAAGAGTTTCATTTTAGTCATGAAATCCTAGTACATGGTCTTAGGCATATAAGTTCATTTATTTTTTGGGGGTTTGATACGGTTTGTATCTAACCAGGTACATTAGTTCCATCGGTTCTTAAACCGATGACTTCATTTATTTTAGAGGGTTAGTTATTTCATAACTAATCCTAACCTTTAAATCACGCCTAATAAAAGCTCTTCCTTTGTAGAACTATGACTGCTATATGAGGTAGTAGATTTGTACCTGAGGCACCTAGAATACCCAAGGATGTTTTCTCATCATGTGTACCCCATCCAGTATCTTCTCAGTCGGCTAATATTGTCGCGGTTCCACCACCATCATTTGATGCATTTAGGTAGGTGTATGAGTGGCACACACCTCTCATAGGGTTCAGATGTCACCCCCACTACCATTGATGGTAGTGTCGAAATCTACGGTAGTGCCTATTCCCACAGCAGTATCTTCTCCTGCAGCACCGGAGCCTCCACTGGTAACCATTCTTTCTATAGTGTTTGGTCTGAATGACACTACCTTCTCTACACTTAGACGCATCCACGGGTTGATTCAGCTAGTCAAAGAAGCTCGACAGTTAGAATACATAGAGTTTGCAGGACTCGGGGATGCCACTGCAGCCAAGTATTAGATCACAAGACCCGACGGATTTTGACAAACTTGGGTCTGAGTGGGGAATATAGGCTACGAGTTGCCGAGAGATTGTTATATGGTGATGCCCTCACTTGGTGGGAGGCTATTTGTGACGAGGCTACTGAGCCACTACAGTAAGAGGACTTCTTGAGGGAGTTCGACCGCAGATATTTTACGGAGGTCTAGTAGGACCGTAAGAGGGTTGAGACCTAGACGAGCCAGAGCTCAAAGTGGGGTAGGACTTCTAGCTTTCAGAGAAGCCCCTCTCACTTTACACCAGTACAGTTTGGATAGAGACCATGTCCCTAGGTGTTTAGAGCATAGGCCCCCAGTGCTTCTAGTTATTCCACAGCATAGTGCCATCCTATCTACCGCAATTGTGACCAATGTCATTTTGGAGTTTGCGTAGTTCCCTTTAGATGCTTCCAGTGTGGGAAGCAAGGACACATTCAGAGTTTTTACCTTAACTTAGGTTTCAGAGGTCAGGCGATATAGACACACGGGTGGACCACGGACAGGTAAGCAGGGAGCACCTGCACACTCAGTACGCACCGTTCCACGGACTACAGCCGGGAGCAACACTGCACTAGACCCTTCACGATAGCAGCTAAGGGCATAGGCCCGCGTGTGAGCTATGACTTAGGAGAATGCTTAGGCGAACCCAGATATGATCAAGATTCTACTGTTTAGGAGCCTTTATTTACTCTTCTTTTTAAATCTTATGTAACATGATGATTATGTACTGCCTTAGCTAGTTAAAGCTCTAGAAGCTTAACTATTTCAATCCTCTTTTTGAAATCGTGTACCTCATGATGATACGTACGGTTAAGACTAGTTAAAGCCTTAGAGGCTTAACTATTTTGATATATATAAATATATGCATATATCTTTTGCGTACTCTAAATTGACTCTCTTTCAATTTCTCACATCATGGGTACCATAAAAGTATTTGGAGTCGATGCCCGTGTTCTTATTGACACTAGTTCAAATTATTTTCACATGAGAGCTTCTTCGCTCGACAGTCGAATAGACTGTTATCGCCACTAGATGAGAAGCTATTGGTTATCACTCCTCTTGATGAGCAATTGGTTTGAAATTCAGTATATATAGAGTGCTTATCTCTCTTGTTTCGTAGGACTCCGTATTTTAGGAGTCAATTTGGTTAGTAATGATCGAGGAGTACTACTAGCCCGATTTGAGGTGAGGCCGATTTTGCTTCACTGTATTAAAGAGCTCCAGGGATCTGATGAGGAGCTTCGGGATATTCTTGATAGGATCCATAGGGGAGATGGCAGAGACTTTCGAGTCCGTGACAATGGACTGATAGTATTCTAAGAGCGGATTTGTATTCCAGCTGACAGCGATCTTCGAAGAGCTATTCTTGAGGAGGCTCATTCCTCCGCTTATGTTATGCATCTGGGCGGTACGAAGATGTATCGGACCATTGGAGATAGTTATTGGTAGCCTAGTGTATAGTTGAAGAGGGAGATCGCAGAATTTGTAGCTCGTTGTTTGGTTTATCAGCAGGTGAAGGCCAAGCATCAGAGACCTGCAGGCACGTTGCAACCTCTTCCCATTCCCGAATAGAAGTGGGAACACATCACGATAGCGTTGTGATGGGATTGTCATGGACTTCAGCACAGCACGATGCTATATGGGTGATCATTGATAGACTCACCAAGTCCGTACATTTTATTCCGATACGTGCTGACTATTCCTTAGAGGTGTTGGCACGCCTCTACATTGACACGATTATCAGGTTTCATGGGCTACCTGTGTCGATAGTATCAAACAGAGACCCCAGATTTATATCCAGATTTTGGCCCAAATTGCAAGAGGCAACGGGTACTAGGCTGAGCTTTAGCACAACATATCATCCTCAAACCGATGGTCAGTCGAAGAGGACTATTCAGACTCTGGAGGACATGTTGAGAGCATGTGTTATGGATTTACGGGGCAGTTGGGATCGATACCTTCCATTGGTAGAGTTCGCATATAATAACAACTATCAGGCTAGCATTGGAATGCCTCCGTATGAGCCATTGTATGGGAGGAAATGATGCACTCTGTTATGCTGGGCCGAGATAGGAGATATGGTTTTCCTTCGGATCTCACCCTGGAAAGGGGTGATTCGATTCAGACAGCGGGGCAAGTTGAGCCCCAAGTATATTGGACCTTTCCATATCCTTGAGAGGGTCAGAAATGTGGCATACAGACAAGAGCTACCGGATGAGCTTTCCCGTATTCATGATGTTTTCCATGTCTCGGTACTTAGGAAGTACCTACCAAATCCGTCTCATGTTCTAGAGCCTCCGCCAGTTGAGTTGCGCGAGGATCTGAGTCTATCAGTCTAGCTTGTTTTTATCCTTGATCGGTAGACAAAGAAGCTGCGGAGCAAGGAAGTCCCTCTAGTCAGAGTTCTATGGAGAAGTGACCAGGTCGAGGAGGAGACCTAGGAACCCAAGGAAGCTATGAGGAGACAGTACCCTCAACTTTTCAGTGTAAAATTTTCTTTAAGTTTCGAGAACGAAACTTCTTTTTAGGGGGTTAGAAAATGTAACACCGACACCTTGGTATATATTTGTATTTGCACTCTTTTTCGTTTTATGTATGATATTACTCATGTTCGATATAGAAATTTTGCTAAGAAATTTTTTCGATAAAACCGTCCCCAAACAGATATTAGCTAAAATCGTCGGAGACTAAAAGTTTCCAAATTGACCAATAAAGGTCAAGTAATGATCAGAATGACTTTAAAAGTGTATAAGGATCTCAAATATGGATAAATATTACTTTGTGTCGCTAAATCAGGGATTTTCAGAAAAGTGCCCGAAAAACCCTAATCAGACGGTAATGAACCTCGGGAAGACTAAGTAACCACATTATGACATGAAATGGACTTAGTTAGACTTAATATGAGGTAAGGGGCCTAGTTTGTAATTTTGGAAAATTTTGGGGTCAAAATAGAATTTTCAAAGTTCGAGGGACTAGTTTGCAATTTATAATAACTTAGAATTAATCTACTATTTTTAATTTCCTAAAACCCAAATTGGACAAGTGTAGAGAGAGGGTGGAATGTGATTGGTTCAAAGGTTGGACTAGGCTGAAAAGTGTGAAAACAAGGTTATTGAAAAGTTTGACTTTGGAAATTTAAACCCTAGGTGGAGAGGTGCTTGTGTTAATTTGGACCAATGAGAGCCTTAGGGTCTTGAGGTGGGCCCTACATATTAAATGAGAGTGTGATTTGTAGAGAGTGAAAGAAACTTGTAGAAAGAATTGGGAAATAAAAATAAATAAACATTTAAATGTGAAAATGATTAAATGGTGAGATTTAATGAAGGGAGTTGAAATTTTTGACTTTTAGGGAAGTAATTTAAGGGTGGAGATTTATTGAAAGAGAGGAGAATTAATTTGGACCCTAAGATCAAAATAGTGGGACCCACACACAATAAATAAAAATGTAAATTTTGAAAATAAGAATCTATTAATTTAATAAGCAAATGAGTGGGAGAGAGAGAGGGAGAGAGAGAAAAACATGAATAAGAGAGAGAGGAAGAAAGAAAGAGGCTAGGTTAGATTTTCCTAGAACAAAAGAGTGAAAAATCAAGGGTTTGGATCAAGTCTTGAGAAATGGGTGGCCAAGATTAAAAGGAGAGATGTTTAATGAGTTAGAGAAACCCTAGCCACCCCATTCCCTTCTCCAAAATCTGGGCAAGCCAAAGGAAGAGAAAGAGAAGTCTTTTGCCTCCTCCCAAAACCACGATCTACCATTGAAGACGAAGCTTGATTCTTCCACATACCACCCCAATATTTTTACATAGATCAACTCTATTCAAGCCCTACTACAACATATCCAAAAATTTGAAGAAGAAAAGAAGGTTTGCTTGGTGATTCAAAGATGGAAACCTAGAGGTTCAAGTGAAGAGATCTATGGTTCCTTCCATTTTCCTTCAACAAATCTGGGTAAGAAAGCCTCCTCTCTACCTCTTGTGTAACATATATTGATTTGGAGACAAAATGAGAAGTGTAACTTGTTGTTCTAGGGTGACCAAAATCAAGAGGCAAAGGAGAAAGAAGAGATCTTTGGAGGAGAGAACTTGTTTGTGGCTTGAGACATCAAATCTTGAGGTATAAAATTCTGCACTTTGTTTGGCCTTGAGAACATTTTATTTGGTGTGTTAATGTGTTGATATTAGCTTAGTGAAGGTGTAAAAATCAAGTAAATGAATGCTATAGTGTGTGCAGAAAATTTCAACATATGAAATGGTTGATTTAAGTCTTGAATGAACACATATTAAGATGAGAAACCCTAAGGGAACATGTGCAGGAAAATTCAGAACTTTGGGTATGAAATTGGATGGGTTTTAATGTGATTTTGAGTGTTAAAATGTGGATTTGATGTGCTTGTGTGAGTGCTGGATTTTGGCATTGAAGCATGATGTGTGTATATGTGTATTAGTGAATAAAATGAGGAAGGAATGAGTGCAGAATTTTCTGCACTAATGGAAGCTAAAAAGGAAGTCATTTTCATGTGAAATATGTAGTGAAATGTAAAAAAAATGGAATAGGAAAGTGTGCAGAATTTTGTGGTGTGTTATTGACTATATGTATGTGAAATTGAGGTCATGAGGGTGAGGAATTATGTGTATATCTATGCTGAATTTTGGATAGAGGTTAGTGAGCATGTGTATGTAAAATGTCTTGACCGAATGCATTTAAGAGAACAAGAGAGTGCATGCTGTCCGGGAGAGATTGGGAATGAACCTAGTAAGCAAAATGGAGGCTTATATGTGTATGTAATGAGGTATAAAAGTGTATGCATGCAGAGTGATGTTGGTGTATTTAAGTGATGTGAAAATGTGAAATTGTAACGAATGTGCACAAGCATGTGTTTGTGCTAATATGATAAATGTATGGTGTTGGATTGGTGTATTGAATGGGAGAAATTGAGAAAGAATTAAAAATGTGAAGTGAGTATACTAAGAGATTAAATATGTAAATGATGACCTTGATAGTATGGGTACCTTTGATAATGTGTGATTGAAGTTGTAGTTTGGATGTTTGAAAGGGAAATAGTGTTTGTATATGTATTAGAGTCTAGATATAATGTTCTAGGTTTTAATCCTATTGAAGGGGATAGTTAAAAATAAAATATAATATTTAAATTTTTCAAGGCTATAACACTTATATGTGTTATATATATTATGACTGTAGTGATATATTACTTGATCGTTCAGGGGAAACTCTTTCTGTTGTTATGGAGTATTTTAGCGAGTGACGTACCCTCCTGTATATTGTGAGTGAGACTTAGACACTGTGTTTTCGATTAAACGAAATCCATGTTTTACAGTTTTTTTCGGAATGACATATTTTGTTAAATGTGTGAAAGTATGAGTTTTGACCTATGTTTTATAAATGATCTTTTGTGATTATTGGAGTGTCTCAAATGATTTAGTTAAATGTTATTCATCCATAATTTATATTGAAAATATGTTGTGCCACTCTTTAAAATCGTGGTATGATTTATATGCTATCATTGCATTGGCACTTTTATTTGAAATGATTTGATGTGATACATTGGCACGCTATTTGAAATGATTAGATATTTGGACTGAGAGTCCATGGAATTGATGGATATGATGATGTGATGATGTTATTGATGAAATTCCGTAGCTATGAAGGACAGTTGTAGAGGTGCCCCTTGTGTGTCCGAATACGCTTCGACCGGAGGTATCCGCAAATGTCGTGGTTGTGATGTGTATAGTTGCACTCGGATGAACCAAATTTGGGGAGGACGTGTGTTACGCCATAGTCTAGCTCTGAGTGAGGTACTATACTTGGTTGGTTGGGTATACATATAGACACGGGCTAACTGGTTGAACCAAATGTGAGGAGGACATATGTTACGCCACTGTTTAGCACTTGGCGACGCCTGTGGCCAACGTTGGGGAAGAGAGCTAATGTTTTCTATACTTGCATATGAAAAACCCCCAACGCGCCCTTCATTGGTCGTGGTAGACCACTGCAGGGAATGTCTTATTGGCAAACTCTATATAATTTTGGATATTGTAAATGGATGCATATTTTGATACCATGATGTGTGTGATGTGAACATTTGATTTCCGGATATGACATGTTTGGTTTTGATATTATATTGGTTTTGAAATGTATTTTGACACTCCATACTCACACTTAGATTGAGAACATATCGTCGATCCCCTCACTCACTGAGTATTTCCCCATAATACTCACCCTTCACTTTTTCCCTGATTTTCAGTTATAGACTTGGCAGAGAGAGACTTGTCGAGTGAGTCGACATATTTGACTTTTGTTGGAGACCTCGGACTTGGGTATGGTATCATCCATTCTTCTGCAGTGTTTTGGTGATGTTGGATGATGTATATGTTCTTTTTGAGGTCTATAGAATGACCAATGTATATTTTAATGGGATGACTGTATTATGTTATGTAACGTAACTTGACACTCAGTTGTATTGCTTAATTATGCATTGAGGCACTGTGTTGGGATTTTTACATACTTTTACTTGGGAAATCATGCTTTTGAGAAAACAGGTCTTATACAAATATTGATGTTAGCCTGCGTTGTCTCGATATGTGTGTCTAGAGGCGGTAGCATACGGGGTGACGTGTCACGCCCCAATTTAACCCCCTCGCCGAGGCTTCCTTGGCGACGGACTGTCTAGCTCTCGCTAGGACTCGGTAACTTACATGAGTAACAATAATCAAGTTTAAATTAAAAGATTTTCTTTTATTCAATCACTATGAATATTACAGAGGTCTCTTATACAAGACAAGGCAGTAGAACATTAGTACTCGAAAAGTAATTCATGACAAGGCTCTCTCTACTCGTTTGCCTAATTCTCCTCGACTTCTGTTCCTGCAGTGTTTGAAAATAATTTTTTTGGTGTGAGCTTGATAGCCCAGTGAGGTTCGTGTGTGCATGTGAAGAAAATATGTCATTACAAAATCTACGATAACAGTTTCATCAAAAAATCTTTTGAAAAGTTCCTAATGCGGCAGCAACATATACAAGTAATAATAATACAATAACATGTAATAGTATAGTACAAATAACAGTTCCCTGGCGTCTTATCTCTCCATTACAAGAACAGTCTACTTATCCCTCCCAGGAGGTCCATTTCTGGAAAGGCCTGTCGGTTTCCCCTATACTAAGTAGACAAATCTCCTATCCATATTAATGGGGTGCTACTGATATGTACTTTAATGCTCAACACAGCCCTTACTTGCTTGAGCAATCTCCACACATATTAGTTATATAACAATCACAAACACATACATTGATAAAGTAACAGTAGAACATAATAATAATAGTAAAACATGATAGCAACAGAAAATCATGGAATCAATACCAACTCATGGTAGTTATAGAAAATCATGGTAATAGTAGGAAATTATAAAATTAGCAGAAATTCATGATGATTATAGGAAATCATGTTAGATTATACATAAAGAAATATAGAAATGCAAAGAACACTCACTTTTAAAGGTTGCCCAAAAATCTTCTTTCATTTTTCTTCCCTTCCTTCTTTTCCTTTCTCTCTTTTTCTCTTTCTCTCTTTCTTTCTCTCTTCCTCACGATTTTTGTGATGGCGTTAGTATGAAGGGGATGGGTATTTATAGTTGTTAAGTGACCATAGATTTTTGACAAGTGTGAAGACACTTGTTCTCTATCTAAGCTTACTACCTTTGATTTAAACCAAGTGTCCATCCATGTGGCAACCATAGAAGACATATACATTTGATATCTAACACTTGGTATCCATGTGGTTCAATATGTGCATGACAAGTGTTGGTGGACGGTATTGTCTTGTAATGGTGGACAGTGTTGTCTTTTAGTGGTTTATTTAAGTTTTATATATACATTTATATAGTTCTTTATGTTCATGTAATTTTATTTTAGTTTATTCACTTGCTTGTACATAAGGAAATGACCCTGTTTTGGATAAAATAGTTTCAGAATATAGTCCTTCAAAATAAGTCAATTCTCCTTTTCAAGAGAAAAATTCGAAATGTAAATTTTGTTGAATTTTAGTTTCGTAAGCTAATAATCTAGCAAATTTCTAAGAAAATAGGTTTTCTTTTAATTTGATCATAAAGAATAATTATCAGAACTTTTTCTCCTAAGATAATCTTATTAATGTACAATCAACAATAAGTTATTTCTTGTAATTAGATTAGGGTACGTGACATTCCTTCCCCCTTAAAAAAATTTCGTCCTCGAAATTCATACCTGTTTGTTGGAATAGTGCAGGATACTTTTGTCAGATTTTGTCTTCAAGTTCCCATATAGCATTTTCTATTCCATGATTGTTCCAAAGTACTTTAACCATATGCACTTCCTTTGTTCTTAGTTTCTTTACATCAAAGCCTAAGATCTTGATTGGTTTTTCTCCATAAGTTAGGTCTTGACGAAGTTGAAGTGGCTGGTAGTCTAGTATATGAGCTGGATCAAGTTGATACTTTTGAAGTAATGATATATGGAATACATCATGGATTCTAGATAAAGTTGGTGGTAGGGCCAATCAATATGCTACTTTACCAATTCGTTCCAGTATTTCAAATGGCCCAATATATCTTGGACTCAATTTTTCCCCTTTTCCATGTTGAATAATTCCTTTTTGAGGAGACACTTTAAGAAAAAGTTGATCTCCCACTTGGAATTCCAAATCCTTTCTTCGATGGTCAGCATAACTTTTTTGTCTACTTTGAGCAGTCATCATTCTTTGTCTGATTATCTTGATTTTGTCAAGGATTTCTTCCATCCAAGGAATGGTATTTGATGTATGCACATTTTTTTCCTCAATTCTATCCCAATAAATTGGTAACCGACACTTTCTTCCATATAATGCTTCATAAGGAGCCATTCCATTAGTAGATTGAAAACTGTTATTGTATGCAAATTCTACAAGTGGCAGATATTTATCCCAACTTCCCTTGAAATCAAGAATACATGCTCGAAGCATATCTTCTAATATTTGAATTATGCGTTCAGATTATCCATCGGTCTGAGAATGAGAACTAGTGCTAAATTTTAATTTGGTACCTAAAAGTTAGTGTAGTTGTTTCCAAAGTCGAGAAGTAAATCTTGGATCCCTGTCAGAAACAATACTAAGAGGTACTCCATGCAACTTAATTATCTCGTATATATATATACTAGCCAATTTTTCAATGGGATAAGTCATTTTGATCGGCAAGAAATGAGAGGATTTGGTGAATCTATCCACAATCACCTATATTGTATCATGCCCATTTTTACTTTTTGGTAATCCACAAACAAAATCCATAGTTACTTCATCCCACTTCCATTCTAGAATTGGTAAGGGTTGTAGCAATCCAAATGGCTTTTGGTGTTCTACCTTGACTTGTTGACAGGTCAAACATGTAGAAATATATCCTGCAATATCCCTCTTCATGTTATTCCACCAGTAATGTTTCTTTAGGTCTTCATACATCTTAGTTCCTCTAGGGTGGATGGTATATCTTAAGCAATGTGCTTCTTCAAGGATTTCTTTTCGTAAGACTTCATTCTTAGGTTCACAAATTCTTCCTTGGAATCTTAACATTCCATTCTCAGTTTCTTGATAATCTGACAATTCATTCCTTCTAACTTTTTCCCTGATCTTTTGCAGTTCTTGATCCTGTTCTTGTGCATTTTTTATCCTTGAGTATAAATCAATGTGTATTTTTATATTGGCACATCTAATTCCTTGGTGAATCTTGATAGGCTTCCAATGTATCAAATGTTCCCTCATTTCCCACTCTTTCATCCTTATTCTTGCTATCTTCATCTTTCTGCTAAGGGCATCTGCAATTACATTTGCTTTCTCTAGTTGGTATTTGATGGTACAATCATAATCTTCAAGGTATTCTATCCATCTTCTTTGTCTCATGTTGAGTTCTTTTTGAGAATACAAGTATTTTAAGTTCTTGTGATCTGTAAATATTTCAAAAGTAACTCCACACAAATAGTGTCTCTATTTCTTGATGGTAAATATTATAGCAGCTAACTCTAAATCATGTGTGGGATAGTTTTGCTCATAGGGTTTCAACTGTCGTGATGCGTATGCTATAACTTTTCCTTGTTGCATTAACACACCCCCAAGTCCTTCTTTTGATGCATCAGTATATATTACAAACCCATCTTTTCCCTCAGGTAGGGCAAGTGTTGGAGCCGCAGTTAACCTCCTCTTTAATTCAAGAAAACTTTGTTCACATTTGCTATCCTAACTAAACTTAGTATTTTTCCGGGTTACCTTTGTTAATGATCTGGATAACTTTGAAAAATCTTGCACAAATCTTCGATAATAACCAGCTAATCCTAAAAAATTTCATACTTCAGTTACTGTTCTTGGTGTTTTCCATGATAAAATGGATTCTACCTTATAAGGATCAATAGAAATTCCATTCGCGGATATTATGTGACCAAGGAAGGTAACTTTTTCCAGTCAAAACTCACATTTATTAAACTTGGCATATAATTTATTTTCTCTAAGTGTTTGTAACACACAATGTAAATGTTTTTTGTGCTCTTCTTCTGATTTTGAGTATATCAATATATCATCTATGAAAATCACTACGAAATGGTCAAAGTATTGATTGAATACTCTGTGCATTAAATCCATGAATGCTGCCGATGCATTAGTTAATCCAAAAGGCATGACCACAAATTCGTAATGACCATATCGGGTCCTGAAAGTTGTCTTAGGAATATCTTCTTTTTTAATCCTCAATTGATAATACCCTTGTTTGAGATCAAATTTTGTGAAAACTTAGCACCTTATAGCTGATCAAGCAATTCATCTATCAAAGGCAAAGGGTACATCTTTTTTATTGTGACATTGTTTAGCCCTCGATAATCGATACACAATCGTAATGTACCATCCTTTTTCTTAACAAATAACACAGGAGCTCCCCATGGTGATACACTTGGTCGTATAAACCCTCTTTCAAGTCACTCTTGCAACTGTATCTTAAGTTCTTTTAATTCTAGAGGGGTCATTCTATATGGAGCCTTTGATATTGGTTCTGTTCCTGGAACAAGATCAATGTTGAATTCTATTTCCCTTTCTGGGGGTAATGAGATTAATTCTTCAGGGAATACATCTGGGTATTCTCTCACTATAGGGATGTTCTCAATTTTCCTTTTTTTAGTAGGCTGATTTATAAGATAAGCAAAATATCCAGTACATCCCTTATAAAGGAGTTTTTTTAGAGCGTGCCCCAGATATAATAAGATTAGAGAAGAGCTTACTATCTCCCACCAATTTAACCTCAGCTTGTCCTGGAATGCAAAGTTTTACTTCTTTTGTTTTGCGATCTATTTTTGCATGATGCCTAGATAACCAATCCATTCCTAGTATCACATCATATTCTTGAATAGGTAGGATTATCAAGCCTGCTGGAAATTCTTTTTCTGCAATCTTGACTTTATATGAATTTATTATAATTTCAGTAGTCATACTACTTCCCATTGGAGTACTTACCTCCAATATGTATGGTAAACTTTCAACATCAACATCCAAGATTTGTATCCATCTAGGATTGATAAATGAATGTGTGGAGCTGGGATCAAATAATATCTTAACTTTATAGTTATTAAATAGTAGCATACCTTCCACAACATTAGATGCGTCGGGGATTTCTTCTCATTCCATAACAAAAACTCTTCCTTGCATCCTAGGTTTATTATTCTAATTGTCATGTCTTTGACTTTGAGGTAGACCTCTCTTTCTTACTGTCTTTGGGCAATCTTTAATGTAGTGTTCATTGCTTCCACATCTCATACATTTCCCGGCCTTTAGCCAACAACTATCTTCAACATGTCCTAACTTTTGACAATAATTACAAAAGTCTCTTTCCCCTATTGGCTTATCAGATCTTCCCATCCCTTTTTCTTAGCTTTGAGATGCCAAGTCATTAGAACCCCTTTTTATCATTTTTGTATTTCCTTGACACCTCCCCTGCTGCCAAGTTACTAAGGTTGTCCTCTTACCAAGTCCAATTTGTCGTTTATTTTTACTATCTTCTACTCGGCATGCCAACTTTATAACCTTAGAATAATTTTCTATGATGATAGGGGCTAAAGCATCCTGAATCTCCCAACGCAAGCCTCCAATAAAGTGTTTAATTCTATTATCTTCAGTTGATACTAAGGATAGGACGAACTTTGAAAGTTTTGTAAATTTGGTCTCATATTGAGCCACCATCATATGATCTTGTTTGAGAACAAGAAATTGTTCTTCTCATCTTTCTCGTATGTGGCGTGGGAAATATTTTTCATTGAATTCTTTTAAGAAATTATCCCAAGTATGTGGGATATTATTTTGTCTCCATTTATATGTGATGGTTCGCCACCATTCTCTTACTGTCCCGAATAATTGATATATTGCTAACCTAACTTTTCGCTCATATGTATAGTTTAATACTGTAAAAATTTCTTCCATTTCTTCCGACCATAATTCAGCTTTCTCATCATTTCCATACCCTCCATCAAACCTTGGAGGATGAAATTTCAAAAATCGTTCTAAAATTATATCCTTAGGTTATTCTATGTTTGGTGACATGTCATGGGATGACTGATGGTTGGCTATATTGTTGGCTTGTTGTTCTATTATTTGGGATACTCTATCTAATGTCGTAATTACTTGATCCAAAGAGTTTGAAGTTTGATCAGTTGAGTTGTTCCGTTATTGCCTTGTGCATCTTAATAATATTCCAAGAAAATACCTAAAATAATAAAGATAATTAGTATTTCAAAAGGATGCACCAAAACCATAGTATTGATATTACTTATTACTATATAACAATTTACAATATCAAAATGTATTACTAAATACTTCCGATAGTGCTTATGATGTAAGCCTAAAAAGTTCAGTTAACTAAGCTACATGCTTTGACTAGTTCTCTGACTGTTGACTGTGTTCTGGACTATCTCTTTTTGCCACATTACAGAGATCATACAGGCCCATTTTCAAAGCTTGGGTCTTGTCCTCATAATTCTGGATGATTTTTACAGATCTTAACCTTTCCCTTTCTAATAACCTATTTTTCTTGGACAGTTGATCAATTTCTTTATCTGCCTTTGTGCAATATTCGGCCAAAAATTGTCCCCACTTCTCCTGGTCATCAAGTCTTTCACTTAGCACTTGATTTTCTTGTTTTACTGCAATCAATTCCTTCTGAGTCATATTGTTGTCATAACAGGCCTCTCCTAGTCGTTGATGGAGCTGGCTATAAGCTTGGTAACTACGAAGCACTTCTCGCTGAAGCTCATTAATCTCTTCTGTTTGAGTATCCATTATCAAATCTTTTCTTGCTAGCCTAGTTTACTCTACTTCTTCCTCACTATCTTCTATCACAACATAAAAATCCTCATTATTTGGCTCATTAACTTTTTCTTTTATTTCCTCAGAGGGATCTTCCTCTATTGATGACTGATCTTTATCTGGCTCCATAGCTACAAAATGTCCAACAATATTAAAAAATTCCTATGAAACATAATAATCATTTCTTAAATTCAAAGGTGTCTATCTAATATCCTTCTTTTTCTAAACCTAGGCTCCGATACCACTCATTTGTCACACCCCAATTCAACCCCCTCGCCGAGGCTTCCTTGGCGACAGACTGCCTATCTCTCGCTAGGACTCGGTAACTTACATGAGTAACAATAATCAAGTTTAAATTAAAAAATTTTCTTTTATTCAATCACTATGAATATTACAGAGATCTCTTATACAGGGCAAGGCAATGGAATATTAGTACTCGAAAAGTAATTTATGACAGGACTCTCTCTACTTGTTTGCCTAATTTTCCTTGACTTTTGTTCCTGCAGGGTTTGAAAATAATTTTTTTGGTGTGAGCTTAACAGCCCAGTGAGGTTCGTGTGTGCATGTGAAGAAAATATGCCATTGTAAAATCTACGATAACAGTTTCATCAAAAAATCTTTTAAAAAGTTCCTAATGCGGCAGCAACATGCACAAGAAATAATAAAACAGTAACATGTAACAGTATAGTATAGATAACAGTTCCCTGGCATCTTATCTCTCCATTACAAGAACAGTCTACTTATCTCTCCCAGGAGGTCCATTTCTGGAAAGGTCTATCAGTCTCCCCCACATTAAGTAGACAAATCTCCTATCCACATTAATGGGCTACTACCAATATGTACTTTAATGCTCAACAGAGCCCTTACTTGCTTGAGCAATCTCCGCACATATTAGTTATATAAGAATCACATACACATATATTGATAAAGTAACAGTAGAACATAATAATAATAGTAAAACATGATAGCAACAGAAAATCATGGAATCAATACCAACTTGTGGTAGTTATAGAAAATCATGGTAATAGTAGGAAATTATAAAATTAGCAGGAATTCATGATGATTATAGGAAATCATGTTAGATTATGCATAAAGAAATATAGAAATGCAAAGAACACTCACTTTTAAAGGTTGCCCAAAAATCTTCTTTCCTTTTTCTTCCCTTCCTTCTCTTCCTTTCTCTCTTTTTCTCTTTCTCTCTTTCTTTCTCTCTTCCTCACGATTTTTGTGATGGTGTTGGTATGAAGGGGATGGGTATTTATAGTTGTTAAGTGACCATGGATTTTTGATAAGTGTGAAGACACTTGTTCTCTATCTAAGCTTACTACCTTTGATTTAAACCAAGTGCCCCTCCATGTGGCAACCATAGAAGACATATACATTTGATATCTAACACTTGGCGTCCATGTGGTTCAATATGTGCATGACAAGTGTTGGTGGACAGTGTTGTCTTGTAATGGTGGACGGTGTTGTCTTTTAATGGTTTATTTAAGTTTTATATATACATTTATATAGTTCTTTATGTTCATGTAATTTTATTTTAGTTTATTCACTTGCTTGTACAAAAGGAAATGATCATATTTTGGATAAAATAGTTTCAGAATCTAGTCCTTCAAAATAAAAGTCGATTCTCCTTTTCAAGAGAAAAATTCGAAAATGTAAATTTTGTTGAATTTTAGTTCTTAAACTAATAATCTAGAAAATTTCTAAGAAAATAGGTTTTCTTTTAATTTGATCATAAAGAATAATTATCAGAACTTTTTTTCCTAAGGTAATCTTATTAATACACAATCAACAATTAGTCATTTCTTGTAATTAGATTAGGGTATGTGACATGACGGGCGGCTGTTCACGACCTCGGATCGAGAATCGGGACGTGACACCTTTTCCTAGCAACAGCTGCCGAAAAATTTTAAAGCAACCAAAATAAAAACAAAACCTGAAAAAATGTGGTGCTGCCGTCCAAAAGGAGAAAAAAAATAATAAAACCTAAAAACTATTGAATGTTGTGCCATTGTGATTGTTGGACCGGGGGGTGCTGCCCTCTGGTCTTTTTTTTTCCTCCTCTCTAATATCTCATATATATAGAAATAAGTTTTTTATTTTTTTTAAAAAAATCTTTTTAAATTTTTGACAATTATCAAATAAAAAAAGAATTTTTTAATGATAAGTAACATAGTTGATTTATCAATTAGATAATATAACTAAAATAAAAGATTACGAAAATTGGATTTCTCTAAATTTATATTCCTAAATATTATAAATATTTTCAAAGTCTCCAATGTTTTTAAATTAGATTTCTTCTTTCTTTTTTTTTTTTTAAGTTTTCTCCATTATTTTTATTATAGCAATAACTATAAAACATAATAATTAATATAATATTTATTTAAAAATTAAATAAAATAAATTATAATTATTATATTAATTTATGTTTTATTAATGATTTTGTTGCCGGGGGGGGTGTTGAAGACGTCAAAGAGGGCACGTGCAAGTCATGGCTTTTAGGTTTTGTCTTATTTTGGCTTCGTTGAAATGTCACTCATGGAAAATGCATGACATATCTCTCTCTCTCTCTCTATGTGTGTGTGCACTTTGTCAAACGTATTTTCAACTTTACCACAACAAGGGCTAAATGACAAGGTGAATTTCCACGTGGGGTGGTCAGGTCCTTCCTAGGGGTGTTAAGACACTCGGGTAGTGTCACGGGTACCCGTGACACTACCCAATCAAAGCTCGACCCGAGCTCGGGCTCGGGTAATTTATTATCGAGCCCGAGTTCGAGCCCAGATATGTCAAGCTCGAAAGCTCGTCGGGCTACCCGACTTATTATGAAATTACCTTTATACCCTCATTGTTTTTAGTAAATTACAGTTGGAAATGGTTGTTTGTTATGAAAATTAATGGGCGAAATGGTCTTTTTATAGAATGGATAACCTAAACTAGGCATGGGCTCGATCGATCGATCGAAGGATTCACTCTCCACTCTACCTCTTTCCTCTCACGAAAAGCCAAAAACCCTAGCCTTCTGATCTCGTTCGACGCTACACAGCGTAACCCTTATCTCTCGAATCGAAGGCAAGATCTCCTTCTCCGTCTCTGTTTCTCTCTCTTTCTCCTTCTCTCTCTCTCTCTCTCTCTCTCTCTCTCTCGAGTTTTTGCAATAGGGTTTTGATTGATTTTTGTTTTTCTCTTCCAAAACCCTAGCTCTCTCGATCTCGAGTCTTCATCCGTCTGTACAACCCTAGCGCTATTACATCTCTCGAAGGTAAGCTCTCTCTCTCTCTTTCTTTGTGTCTCACTCTGACTCTAAGGTTTTTGCGAAAGGGTTTTTTTCGATTTTTGTTTTTCTCCTCTTCGATTTCTATTTTATTCTCTTCATGATTTGCAATTTCTCATTACAAATTGATCTTGATCTAACCCTAGGTTTCGAATGTTGTCGCTGCTTTATCCCGTCAAGGATTTTTTGTTCTTCTCGAGTTGATCTTCTTCTTGTCATCACGAACTGATCTTTTTGTTCTCCTCTTGCATCGAAGGTAAACCCCATCTCTGTCTCTCTCTCTCTCTCTCTCTCGGTTTTTTGTTTCGAGTCTAGGGTTTTGTTGAATCTAGGTCTTTTAGAGATATGTGAAAGGTTATGTTGAATTGTGGATAATTTATTGAATTATGTTGCATTGTACTGAATTCATATTGATTTGTTGATTTATTCATTTGCCTCATTTTGTCCTTGATTCTTGCATTCTGCGAACTTGATTTGTTCATTTATTATTCTTAATTCTTGCATTGTCCTTGATTATTACATTCTGTGAAAAATTTTTGTATCTGAATTCTGAGGTTTGCATTCTTTTATTCTGTGAAGTGCTCTCTTCCCTTTTGCATGACAACTTCATGTTAATTAATGGTTATCCAAAAAGCTGAGAGTGATAAAATTATGAGATCTAAGTGGCCATGCAAGCTCAGCAATGGGTTAGCTTGATAAAAAGAGGGAAAATGGGTCAGTGCAGTCTGATTTTGTCTAATGGTTTGTGTGAATGGAAATGTTTGAGTAGCGGATTTGATGTAATTGGATTAGCTCACATTTTATATTGACCCATACCTTTTTCTGCAATCATGAATTTTAAAATCTTTTGGGTGGAGCAACTGCCAAGATTCTCCATTCATCTTAGAACTCCTCTACTAAAGCATATGATGATCTATCTGATGTTAGTGTTGGTCACCATTCTCATCTTATAGAACCTTATCCTCCCTCATTTTCTTTCATTCTTTGCCATTTTTTCTTCTTTGCATTTTTTAAATTCTTGAAATTAGCATTAATCTCGCCCCTTGCATTTGTTATATCCTGTTTTTGGGTTACCCCTACAATGTTATGCTTACTTTAGGTAAGCCCTAATAGTGCTACATAAAAGCTTTGATCTTATTTCATAATGTAATGACTGCCTTTTCTCCCCTTCATCTGTAAACATAATTCTCTTTTGTCTATGATTTATGATACTTGATTTTACGGGATATATATAGTATATGTCAACTTCTCTGAAATTTTTCATTTGCTATTTTCCAGCAATTCTAATGGATATTCATACCGCTTTCAATTGTCATCCAAATGTTTGATAATTTTGTATATTAAAATTAGAAACTGTTATCTTATTTCCTTTTGTCCTTGATTAATGTTGTCTTAGTTCATGTGAATCTAGGGTCTATTGCCTCTTCTTGTTTCTTTTGATTCCTAATTTTTTGACTCCAATTGTTTTGTTCTTAATCTTTAATTGTTTTAGTTTTTGTTCTTAATAAGAAGATGGATCCAAAAGAAAGCATAGGTAGTGGTAGAAAGAGAAAGCGAATTGAATCTGATCCAACTGAATTATCGGCTACACCTATTTTCATTCATTCTTATTCTATTTTCATGCGTAAATGTGCATTAAATCAAACTTGATAAGTCATTGCATTTAAGTTTTACCAATTTTAGCGATTATGCTTTGAATTTTTTTGAATTAATTTGTTGCTATCTTTTTTTCTTCTTTGTTATTTGTTGTAAAGTTTTTCATCTTCTTCTTTGATTTGTCTTTGGACATGTTGATTTTTGATCAACAGAGGGTTTAGTCTTTCTCCAAATAAAAAGGCTGTCTACAGCAAGTATTACAAATTCCCTAGCTAATATTTAATTTTACAGTGTTTCATGCATGGGCTTAACTAAAATCCCCAGAACAAACCAATATAATTTAAGAAGCAGTCTCTGTTGTAAGTTATAACTAGCTTCAATTGGACTATAATCTTTATAAATAACCAAGACATATGCCCATAAAAAAATAATCTTATCCCATAGAAGAGAAAAAATCAATGGTCTTATTTTTGAAAATTCTAGCATTTCGCTCCTCTAATTTTTCATATTATTGTTTATCTAGAAGCAACGTGAATAAGACTAACATTGAAACGGCAAAATTCAAATCAACAACTCCAAACTACAAATAATGTATATGAAAAATAAATCTTGGATACCATCAATAGACTTGCAATACACTAATGCAACTTCAGCAAAAATTGTGTTTCACTGCCTAATTTTTTTTTATTTATTATCATTTAAAAAAAAAAAAGGAATTAATTGCTCAAACTGAACTACACTAGTTCGTAAAAGGTAAACCACTTCCTAAAGAATAATGTTGTACGATTGCAATTCACCAAATTTAGAACAGGAAATGAATACATATGCCTGCAAGTTTGCACTTGATCTGTACAAGTTCAATCCTTCACCTCACCATGAAAATCTATCTCTGCAGTTGTATGTGTCTGTGTATGCATGTGCATTCATGTGTCTATGTGTTTGCATGTGAATTTTCCCTTTCTTCAGGTGGGGGAAGAGAGATCATAAAATGTTTCTATACAATATGGGCAGAATGGTTTATTACCAATAAAGGCTTGCCTTGATCATAACATATATTAGAACAGGAAGAAAATCATCAGCTCCAGCTATAACACAATTCTCTGATATCGACACATTAAGAAGCAAATTGTTGATAACATGACAACAATTTAAAATGCACAAAAGCTTTTTATGAGGAGATTTGAAAGCATTGATCTTCTGCAATTCTTTCTCTGCAAGCTGAGAGAGAAGTTCAAAACAAAATTAGTCAGCTTCACTAAGCTCTATTCAGTTCAATCAAGCTTTATAACCAAATTAGTTGAAGCAAGCCATGTAACACAGAGACCCTGTTGACCCACATCTTTATATAAATCAAAGAAGAATCTTCTTTGCCATCTTTTTTTTTTCTTATTTTAGTTATTGATATAACTTTATTTTTTTATGATTTGTGTAGATTGAGCTGTTGAGTGCTAGAAAATATTACTGATGCTGAGTTGTCGTACGACTTGCTAGAGGATGATGCTGAGTTGTTGAATGTCAGAGGATGTTGCTATTGGGAAACTTACTGTTGGAGGATAATGTTAGTTTGTTGATGTTCTAAAGACATGTTGTTAACATTTGATATAGTTTTATTTTGAAAGAATTGTAATATGTAGATTTCTGTGGTTGCAAACTTATGTGGTTAGATTTTATTTGATGTATCGTTATGGATTTTATTTAATACTTATGTGGTTACAAGCTTGCAACTTGCAAATTGGATTGTGAATGGATTTAGTTAGAATTTTCAATGAAAGCAGGTTTTGGATTTGAAATATTCAAAAAACAGGTGGAATTCTGACAAATTAAAAACAAGAATTTGAAAATGTGTTCAGGCCTAATCTTGGGTTCGGGCTTGAGCTTGAGGTCGGGTTCGGGTATGATTTCAAGCTCGAGCTCGAGCTCGGGCCCGATTTCACATAATTTAGCTCGTGACACTCGAGCTCGAGCTTTTCAATGGCACATCGAGCTCAAGCTCGAGTTTGGAAAATACAAGCTCGGCGGGTTCGAGCCCAAGCTCGAGCCCATCCAAAAAGAACTCGAGCCGAGCTCGGGTGTCGTGATACCCGAGCTTGACCCGGGTGTCATAACACCCCTAGTCCTTCCATAATTATGGTGGGTGAGGTTTCATTTGCGAAGTGCAAAGATGCCACTCAGTGTCTTTTTGTGCTTTTAATTTCTTAAGTTTATTATCTTTGTTCTCATCCTTTGCTATAAGAAACCAAACTTAAGATCTTGGATGCAAATTTGTTTAAGAAATTGGTTGCATGACATATACCTAAAATTTCTCAGTGTTATAAAAAATATTTTCCCCATAAAATTGACATGACAAAATTTAATGGATATTTTATGGCGGGTAGGAGTTTAATGGATTTCTCGTTGGACAAGATTGTGAAGTTTACCTGAATGAAGAAAGAGGTGGTGACTTGTTCAGGGTGTTTAGTAAGAGAGTATGAGATTGAAAAATCGGAATGAAATCAAAAGATGATATTTGGATTAATACTATAGGAATGAATATTTTGGAATCATATTCAAAAATTTAAAAATTCACAAAACCTAACTAAAGTGGTGGGTTTTGTTGAAAACCCACATTTGATTTCCACATAACTATTTTTATTCAATCATTACTCTCCATTCTCACATTTCCTTTTTTTATTTTCATTTTTTATAAAATTATCCATTACTCATATATATATATATATATATATATATATATATATAATATTTTTATTATTAAGTTAATTTCTTTTTTAATATTTGAAAAGAATAAAAAGTTTACTTGATAAATTTATATAATATTTATTTTTTCAATTTTAAAACAATTAATTTTAAATTATTTATAATTTTTATTGTTTATTAGAGTAAGAGTAAAATTGAAAAATTATTAATTACTATTCTAAAAAAAACCAACCAAACACTAAGTATGGTAATGATACTAATTTCAGTATACTGAACCAAATAGATGAATTGGAATGATTCTGTCTATTCTGATTCTAGAGGATATGATTCTGATTCCGATTCTGATTCTCAGAACTAAACCAAACGTCCCTTTAATTGTAAGAATAAAGGATAAGTTGGGAGTAATGCCAACTTCTGCCAACGCCTTGCTGATGGAGTGATAAGAGTATTGAATTCTTTTAACTAAGTTTCGAATGTTTGGAATAAAAAAATAGGTATTAAAAGAGTTCGTCTTTTAATAGATATGACAGTTAATTCAAATCGGATTAATCAATATCAATAATTAGATAAAAAGAAAACGCTCTGTGGCTTTATCAAACTCCTATGGGCCATTGGGGTTGGAGGAGAATGAAGTTGGGCCAAGGAGCAATGGATAAAATCGTTGGGCATAACCGAAACATTAGTCCAGTACTGGGGTCTTGAGTGCAGCTCTTATCCAAGATATACTCTTTAAATGGGGTTTGTAAGTTATGTGAGTGACGACCACTCACGTGACCTCACATTCTCTCTTTTTTTTCATCAGTTTTTTTAATTGATTTCATTTCTTTCATTTTTCTCGTTTACTTTTTTTTATTGATTTTGTATTTTTCTTACAATCCGGGTCTTTTTTTTTTTATCCAAATCCTTTTTTAATCAAATCTTTTTTTTTTCACTTTTTTTTCCATTTGCTTTTGTCTCCTTTTTTATTTTAAAATTATAATTGCATTTTTTTTCTATAATTCACGTGACCCTACTCTCTCTCTCCCTTTTTTTTCATCCATATTTTTTTCATTAATTTCATTTTTTTTTTTTTTATGGCAATCCAAGTCTTTTTTTATCCAAATCCTTCCTTTTTTCACTTTTTTTTCCATTCGTTTTTGTCTCCTTTTTTTTAGGATTCCGATTGTACTTTTTTTTTCTATATATCTATATATCTAAGTAAATCTTTAAAAGGAATTTGTACGGTCATATGTGGTCATCAAGTCACGTGACCGCTCACACACCTGTGATCATACTCCTTGTCTTTTTAAATATTAACATCATATGAATATTTTTTAATATTTTAATTTATCTATATATAAACTTAAAAGGCTCTTGTGGAGTCACGTGAGTGACAACCACTCATGTGACCCGACTCTCACTTTCCTTGTTTTTTCGTCCACTTTTTTTTTTTTTTTTTTTTTCATTGATTTCGCTCTTTTTTTTTTTGCAATCCGAGCATTTTTTTCCATCCAATTCTTTTTTTTTTACGAAGTCCTTTTTTTCACTTTTTTTTCCGTTCATTTTTGTCTCATTTTTTATTTTAAGACTTCGATTGCATTTTTTTTATATATCTATATATCTAAATAAATGTTTAAAAGGGGTTTGTGCAGTCATGTGTAGTCGTCAAGTCACGTGACCGCACAAACATGTGATCATGCTCCTTACCTTTTTAAATATTAACTATATATAAATATTTTTTGACATTTTAATTTAATATATTTAATGTGAAATAAATATTTAAGTATTTAAATTAAATATTTAATTTTTGTTGTTATTATAAATCTTTAAATTAAATATTAATATTTATAAATTTTCTTAAATTATTTTTAAATATTATACGAATATTAATATTATATAAATATTTTTATCATTCTAATTTAATATATTTAATATTAAATAAATATTTAAGTATTTAAATTTTTTTTTCTTATAGATTTTGAAATTAAATTTTAATATTTATAATTTGACTTAAATTAAATTATTGAATATAGTTTTAGTTTATTTTTTAATATTTTAATATTTTGTGTTACAATTTATTTTTTTATTTAAATATCAAATATATAAATATTAATATTAAAATATTTGATATTTCAAATTATCATTTGTATTATATAAATATTTAAATTTTAGAATTTATTTTAAATTTTTTATATCTAAAATAATTTAAATTAAATATTAATATTTATGAATTTTTTACAATTAAATTATTAAATATTATAATTTTAAATTAATTTTTTTTGTTAAAAATCAACATTTCCTTTTTCCTTCCTTCAAAAAAAAAACATTTCTTTTTATTATTATAAAATTAAACATTTTTTTATATATTTTGGTGGTTTCAAAAAGTGCACACGCAAGTTTATAACGTTTTAAAAACAACATTTCTTTTTTCTTTCCCTCATTTTCCCTCAATTGCGTGGTTCACAGTCCAACGATATATTATTAAAGTTTTTTTTTCATTTTTTATATATTTTAGGTTTTCTTCAATTTTTAGAATGTTGTCTATTTATTGTATTATTTTAAAATTTAGACTTTTAAATCTCAAAATCTCAATGATTTTTTTTAATTGTGTTAATATTAAAAATTTAATATATTAGAATTATTTTTAATTTTTTTTTTTTGCAGTGTTCCGCCTGCTAGTGTACATTAATGTCTCAAAGTTTAGTACCACCTTCTAAACATGACTGTACCATCTGTGTGGCCCATCCATGTGCCATGTCTTATTTTCATAGAGAGAGAAAAAAGTGAAATAGTTCAAATCCATTCTCGGAGTTCATGTTCATGACAGTATTTTTGAGATTCTTATCTCCTTAGTTTGCTGATAGGCAATGGGGGGCAATGACTTGAGTGGAGTGGATATGCTCCAAATCTGTAGACGTACCACCCTTGTCACCAACTTGTCCATTTGCCTTCTTGCGCCAGAGTGGTGAATTTTGGCACTATGACACACAACGAGGAAAGACATGTTCTTTCAGCAAATTAGCATATGTCATTCACAAATTTGATTTAGGTTGTCAATTGATAATCTTTTAAATGTTTAGTCGTTTTCTCTAGTCTTTCGAATAGTCAGTTAACTTAAATTATATGAAATTATTGTCAAACTCAACTTTATAAAATGAAATGTTATTAATTATTTTATCATTTAACACTCTTTCTCTTATTTATTTATTTTTTGATACTTGACCACCAATATCCGAAAATCTGAATAATCCAGTTTGAGCAGCAGTGGACCCAATTAAGGGATTAGCTCTCTCAATACGTGTTTTTCTACTCCAAGACTCGAATTCAAGATATTGATTAAGAGAGTTTGATACTCTACCACTCGATCCACAAGTCATTGGTACTTTTTTTTTATTCCTACCACCGGTATTCAGAGCTATTTTCCGATTAACCCAATTTGAGTGTTTACAAAGACCCTATTTAGGAAACGGCTCTCCCAGTATAGTCTTTTCCATTTTTAAATTTTAAATCTGAAACTCGATTTAATGATATAGTATCTCATTTCATTAGATCGACTGTCTGTTGGTGTACCTTTTCTTTTATATAACATATCCAATCACGTAATTAATCTTCCGCTCTAATATCATCCCAAATTTTATGAAACTACCACTCATTCAAATGAATAAAAAAACTTGTGAAAGCACGTGTTATTAATAATTTAACTTTAAATAGATGGAATTTATAGACCCCTTGTAGTTTATAAATATCTAATTCTCACACCTCCATCTAAAATTCACAGTAGATTTGAGCATTCGATGAGGTCAGGTTTTACACCCAAACAAAAAAATTGTAATGCATCTCCAGATCCTTTAGACTTAATAACTAAAATCCAAGCCTAATGAGACCTTTTACATATAACTTCAAAAAGGTCAAAAGGGGGGGGGATAAGCAAGCTAGGTTTTATTCTTGAAAACATTAGGTGCATGGAATCAATCTAGCTCAATTAGGGCTTTGAACTATGTTTATAAGCTTGAAAGAGGACATCCATGCGTCATCCTAGTTGAAGGTTTAAATTTTTTGTAAACACATGGCTAGACAAGCCCAGGGATCCGAATTGAACCAGAACCTAAACAAAACTGGATGGTTCCGGTTTTGTGGGAACAAGAACCAGAATTCGAATGATGGTTTTAGTTCTAGTTTCAATATTGGAAATTTTTAGTATGATTTTGGTTCTATTTCTATTTTTCTGATTTGATTTCGGTTTTTAGAATTCTTATATAGGTTTTTATCGGCTTTGCAAAAATTTTTACGAGTTTTATTATCTTTTATGATTTTTCTTTTGATTTTTCTAGCAATCTTACCGGCCAGGTGAGGCTGAGCCAATTTTTTTTTTCTTTTTTTCTTCTATTTTTGCTAACAAAATGGCAATGAGATCCTTTAATATATTATCCTGTTTAAAAATTATCACAAAAGTTTCACTACAAAAAAAATAAGAGGTTAACAATTGAAATTTTAAAAAAAATTCATTACTAATACTTTTAGTGACGAATTTTAGCGAATGATTTGAGTATCCGTTGTTAAATTTCGCATTTAATATTTTTATTTGTAGAGTCCGTCCGCTGCCCACCACCGCCCCGGCACCCTGCTGTTTATCCGCCCATACCCGCACCCCTCCAGCCTTTACCTGCCCACGCTTAAGCGGTTGTCTGGAATACTCTTAATCACTATACTACATTAACTTATCTGATATACTTTTTTTTTACTTCTTTACTTTCTTTCTAATTCTTACCATTAAAAATATAATTCTCTAATCTAACAAAAATATAAAATACAAAATTATATTTAATAAAAATACAAAATTATATTTAATAGAATTACAAAATTATCTTTAATAAAAACATAAAATTATATTTAAAAAATATAAAATTATATGTAATAAAAATCAATACCCTAATTTAATAAAAATATAAATTATAAATATATATTTAATAAAAATACAAAATTATATTTAATAAAAATATAAAATTATATTTAGCGATGAATTTAGCGACGAAGAGTTAAATCCGTGACAAATTTAGCGACAGATATTATTTTCCGTCGCTAAATTAAGCGACGAATTTGAAATTCAGAGCTAATTAGCAATAGATTTTATTTTTCATCGCTGAATTTAGGGATGAAAAAAATTTTTTCACTAAATTTAGCGACGGATATTATAGTCTGTCGCTAAATTCAGCAACAGATATCAAATCTGTGATGAAATTAGCGATGGATTTTAATTTCCGTAGCTAAATTTTAGTGACGGATCTAAATCCATTGCTAATTTTAGTGACTGATTTGAGTATCCGTTGCTAAATTTTTTATTTAATATTTTTATTTGTAGAGTCGGCTGCCGGCCGCCGCCTTGCCCTCCCTCCCGCGCATGCCCACCCTTTGCTGATTTATTTTTTTGTTTTGCAAAAAATATGCTTTTGTCTAGATTTGAACTTGGGTTTAAGGGATTGTCTGGAATGCTTTTAACCACTATATCACATTAACTTATCTGATATATATATATTTTTTATTTATTTACTTTCTTTCTAACTCTTACCTTTAAAAATGTAATTCTCTAATCTAACAAGAATACAAAATACAAAATTGTATTTAATAAAAATATAAAATTATATTTAATAAAAATCAATACCCTAATTTAATAAAATATAAATTACAAATATATATTTAATAAAAAAATAAAATTATATTTAATAAAAGTATAAAATTATATTTGATGACGAAATTAACGACGGATAAATAAATCCGTGACTAAATTTAACGATGAATATTATTTTACATCGTTAAATTTAGTGACAGATTTTTTTTAATCGTTAAATTTAGCGACGGATTTTATTTTTCGTCGCTAAATTTAGCAATGGATATTGTAGTCCGTCGCTAAATTCAGCGATGGATATCAAATCTGTGGCTAAATTAGCGACAGATTTGAAACTTTCACTAAATTTAACGACGAAAACGTAATCCGTCGCTAATCAGTGACAGATATAGCAGTGTGTTGCTAAATTTAGTGACAAAAAATGAAATCCGTCGCTAAATTTAGCGACGGATTTCAAATCCGTGACTAAATTAACGACGAATTTTGTATTCATCGTTAATTTTAGCGAAAAAAAATAATCTATCACTAATTAACGACGGACTTCGGTTTTTGTCGCTAAATTTGTCACTAAATAGCGACGAATTTTTTTCATCGCTAAATTTCGTCACTAAAATCGTGTTTTTTTTAGTGTTTCTACGTATTTATTAAAAAATATCTAATTTGAATAATAACTACTACTTATCTTATAAATTTATTAAAATATCAAATAATCTATAAAATCTTCAGTAACTCAAATATTCTCAAAATATTTTAATAAATAAATTCAATTCAAATACAAAACTTGAAATTATAATATGTCTTTCGTGGCAACTCTCAGCTAAATTAAGCCAGTGACATTCAAATAAATACATTCATAAATTGGGTGACGTGTGAGAGAGAGAGAGAGAGCTCAGCTCAAAATCAAACCAATCCCCAAGGACCATGTGTATTTTTGAAAAATTCCATTTCATTTCAGACATGGTAATCAAAGTAATACTTGGATCTTGGACTTTGGTTTCAACTGAACTGTTCACACCCATGACACCTGAGACTTACCCAGAAGAGAGAGAGAGAGAGAAAGAGGAACTTCTCTTCTGTCAACATGAGAGCAATACAAGCAAAAAAAAATATTTTGCTTTGGTAACAGTGTTTGCCTTTTTGCTTATGACCCAAACCAAAAATATGACTACTTATCATGCATTTTCCTGGCCTTGCGGGTAATGCAATGTGAAAAACAACTTAGACAGGATGAATAGAATGTTTGGTAATTTCGATGGTTTGGTGATTTTACAATTTGTTAAAAATGAATATGAGTTGCAAGGAGTTGAAAAAAGAAAGAAAACAAAGCACATTCGAATATTATAGTAGTTCTACTAAAGACAGTATATGTCCACTCTCAAACTACTTATGTATTTCCACTATTTACAACCTAAATAATATAAACTTGATTAAGATTCAAGTGAAACCTTTATAGTGTTTTCTCATAAAACACTAACCCAACCTTTCATAACTTGTTTCTCTCTATAAAACCTTAAATCAAGAAACCATCTATGGTCTTTTGAACTTTTGTATAGGAGGAGAAGTAATATTACAATAATTGAATCTACAATTTCAGATGTAACAGATTTGAAACTCATAAAAAAAATTTACATAATGAACATAAAACAATGTATACGTTGAAGAGTAGAGAACTTTTCTGTGCATTCCCTCACACCTTCTAACCTCTTTTCTTGAATTTATAGATGAAGAGATTCGAATGTTGAGGTTGGTGAGTTTGGAGTGTTTCGATTAATGCTTTGAGTTTGTACAGAGCTTTGATGGTGATTGAGTATTTAAAGAATTTGATCATTGAAAGATAAATGTTCTTTGGATTTTGAAAATGTTTTGGGTGAATACACTTTATAGCCTTAGGATGGAACTTTTCTTTTTATGTAGGTGCGACCGCATGGTTGGTCGAGAGGTTGGACGCTTTAAATGTTTCAACATATTTCTTTTCTACACAACTGAATGTTAGACACAGAAAAATGGGTTTCAAAATTGTTTCTCAAGTGTTGACTAGTGTGAGTGTTTTAGTCAACTATTGCATTTGATATTCAAATTTTGTTCCTGTCTTGTCGATAACTCTTTTTTCTTAGTCGACTAATTTTCTTATTCTGAAATTGCTTGTTCAACTAGCTTATTCTTTTAGTCAATTGTGTTTCAATTGATGTGTCTTGTTAGTCTGCAACTTTATATATTTAGTTGACTATCATATGAATTATTATAAGTTATGTTGACTATTATGTCAAGTTAGTAGACTAAGTTTTGAATTTTATCATCCTCCTGTTGACTATGTTAAGTCATTAGACAACTATTATTCTACCTTAGTCAAAAGCTTCATCGCATTAGTCGACTATAGCATTTTAGTATTCCTTAAGAGCAAACTAACTTTAAAAATGTGTCGACTAGAATTTTTATTTAGTCAGAGGTGTTATAACATTAGTTGACTTTGATGTATTTTGAGCCTCTAGGTGTAAACTGATTTTAGGCTTGTGTCGACTATGTATATTACTTAGCCGAAAGCTTCAATTTCTTATGTTTTGAACATTAGTGCCCAGACTATCTTTAGTCATGTGTCGACTAACTTTTCTTGCTTATTCGAAAATGTTTAAATGTTAGTTGACTACAATATGCATTTAAGCATTCAAGTGTAGATTAAGTTTTGAACTGATTTAAAGTCCTATCAACTATACTTAAGCACTAGTCGACTGATGGTTTTCCTTACCCTAAGTGCTTGTCGACTATGGTTTTGTTTTTTTTTTTGACTAATGCTTTGATTAGTGAATTTTGTAGGCTATTTACGATCTTCTGTCGACAACTTTTTAGGCTAATCTTCCTGATTAGCTGACTGTTTAATACATATTAGTCGACATTTCATAATGCCTTGTTGACTAGTTTTCTTGACTAATCAACAATTTTGATGTTTTAGTCTGCTGCTGTGAATTCTTAAGTTTTTGGGTTCTGGGATCCACTAGTTGATAGCTTTCTTTGATTAGTCAACTAAAATTGCTTTTCTAGATTTTTATGATCTTAGTCGGCATTCCGTATTTATTAGTCGACATATCTGTCAGAAACCGGAAAAAAAAAATTCTAAGTGTGAAGGTCAATAGTTGACAATCCTCTTTATTAGTCGACTAGACCATAACGACGTGATATATGTCTTAGTCGACAATTTTGTTAGAAAACAAAAATGTTTTCTAAGTGTGGAGAGTTTTAGTCGACAAGTTCATAGACTTAGTCAACTAATTTACAACTATAATGGTATTTAGTTGGCTGAATTTAATTTTTAATCGACTATACTAATGCATTCTTGGACTCTATTGGTGTCGACTATTCAAAGGAATGTGTCGACTATTCTTTTCATTTTATCCCATGTGTCAACTAACTTGTGAAAGTAGTCGAAACTTCCTCCTTAGTAAAGCTAATTTGTCGACTAATTGAAGACATTCCTTATTTATCTATGTATTCTGACTTAGTTTTCCTGCTTTAGTCACCTAAATGATACTTTTGTGTTCTTATTTCTAGTAAATATCATTCAAGTAAATGTCTAGTTTTTCCATTTCTATTTACTTAACATTTTACATGTAAATAAGAAAATATCTCCTATTTAGATTCAATAAAAAATGTTTCAAAACCTAATTTTTTGAGAATAAAAAGGTCAACTTTCCCTTCAAAGAATGAAATTATAGTTCTGATTTTTGAATGATTTTTGTTCGAAAGGTTAATAAATTAGAAAAATTTTGAAAATATAGATTTTAAATTAATTGATACATGAGAAATAAATATCGGGAATTTTTATTCTCATTTTCTTAATATTTCAAAAACTCATATTTTTGAATATTTAGTCTCGGGATAGTTGGTCGATGTTAGGTTTTCAAAATTCTAAGTATATCATTTTCTATCCAACTTAGTTTGCTTCATTGTCCTGCTATTAGTAATTGTTTCTTCCTGTTCTTCTCTACCCTTGTGCTCTGTGTCGACTAATCTATAAAGTTAGTCGAAAGTCTTTTCCTAGTGAAGCTATTCTTTTAAAACATCTATCAACACCTCCTATAAATAAACTATTCTAGATTTCTATGTTTACCTAATTTTTGCTTCATTATCTTGACATATTTTGCTTATTATCAAAATACATATATGCAATACAATAACATTATTTTTTTTATACATAATGAGATGCAAGTTTGAGATCTTAAAATTAAAGATGAAAAAAAAAGTCAATTTAAAACTCATTAGCAACAAAATGACACTAATATGTGCACACCTCTTTATTTTTTTACTATAAATAAATAAATAAACAATAACAATCTATTGGCTATTTCTTACACGCGACAGCAATCCTCTCTGTACACATTGTACCCTCCACCCAAATCATTGCTGCTGATCATATATATTTTCAGTCTTCTTATTTAGATTTTACGATTAATATTTTTTTAGCAAAAACAAAATAATTAATAAATTAAAATTATAAAATTAGATAACAAGGTGTTATGATTATTTTAAAATGTAGTAACGTTTTATTAAAAAAAAAGAAAGAAAGAAGTGTTTATATAATATAAAATAAAATATAATAATGTAAAAAGATCTATATACCCTATCAAAGTGAGTGAGATAAAGATTTCATTGTTTTTGTTAAATAAAAATATATGAAAATAGATTTTATTATTTATTATTAAAAATATTATCTATTGAGACTTGGTTTAAAAAAAAGAAATTAAAAAAGCAAATAGTAATAGTAATGCAGAGCTGCAAAATTTGTACCCAACAAGACCACATGGTGTTGGGGGTAGGGGGGCGGAGCTGAAATCTGCTCTTCCTCGAGTACTTGCCATATTTTGTATTTTTTTTTTCTCTATTATAGTTTTAGAATGAAGATAATTCCTGTCATGCTCCACATTGTACGTAAGTTTGGCAATCAAGTTTTTTGAGTCGATCCTTATAAAACTCTAACAAAGTTTGTCTAAAATTTTATAGATTCAAACCCGAGTTCGACTTGAGAAACCTCAAAAAATTGAGATTCAAACTCTAGCCAAAAAATTAAAAGAGCCTCAAACTCATTTTAGGCCAGATTCAAGTTCGATTTAAATCCAAAACATCCACGAGAGACAAAGGGGAGAGAGAGGACTAGGGGTGAGGAACATTTTTTTTCAAGAAAACCCTTGGATGCAGCAATTGTTACAATTGATAGTACAACCTCTTTGATTCCCCTGGCACCTCACCTCCACGACTCACCGAGTTTCGATAATCGACGGTGGCCAAGCAGTGAGCACTTGAGGATGACAAATTAGAAAAATCACCACTGGATATCGGTTGCAATGAACAACGAAAGTTGATAGAACCAGTGTGATGACGAATTGATTGTTACATTTGACCTAAGGCCATTGGCAACGAGCAACCATCTTCCCTTGATGACTGTGACCTCAAACTAAGGCCATAAGTGAGAGAGAGTGAGAGAGAGAGAGAGAGAGAGAAGAGAGGGAGAGTTCTGTTGAGTTTGTGTGGTCTCCAATTGAAAAAAAAAAACAGAGAGAGAGAGGGCATGAGTCATAAACCAAATAAATAAATAAATAAATATGTAATTTTAAACGGGTCAAACTTATAATAGGTCGAGTCCACTTGTATCGAGACTCGATTCATAATTAGAACGGGCCCAAAAATAGGCTTGAACTCAGCTCAACCTTAAAATGAGCTGGGCTTGGCCCTTTAAAATGGGCCGAGCTCGAATCAGCCTATCCCAATTGTGAATCCTAATTGTATGATTAAAAATGTTTTTGCATTTTTCTTTGGAGATTTTTTTTTGTTTCAATAATAAGTGCCTCCTTAAGAACTAAACATGGGTTAACAATCACAATTTGGAAAAATAATACCAACACATAGTTGATTCAGTGGATGGGAACTGATATCTCTCAAATAACATCTTATATTCTAATTTTATATATAAAAAAAATAAACGTTTGAAAAATTTTATCTCTTAAGGGCATAATTCGATTTGAATCGAATTTAATCGAATTTAACATAATTATTAGGTATCAATAATTTATCAAAAATAATTTAGAAATAAGATCTATTTATTAAATACTAATTGGGCATTGGCAAAATCATTTGTTGCGTATTTATTTGCATAATAATTCTCTTTACGAGAGTCTGCAATATTAAATTAATAAGTAATTATCTCAAAATAATTTTAATGATTAATGTGTCTCTCACAGATCTATCAATTTTACGATATTTTATATTTTAATTATAACTAATAATTGTTTAATGATTCGATTAATTTGTTATAGGAAAAAAAAAGTATCTAATTGATTAGAGAGAGAGAGAGACCAAGTGGGCCCATGAGTGCATGTAAGGGAATCAGGTTTTTTGGATTCATCAACTTTCTTTGGCTGTTTCAGTTTCGGGAGCCTACTACTCTTTCCTCCCTAGCCTTTGCAGCATAGCATGTACCCCCGCCTGGTGTTCATCGGTTCGATTTTTTAAATTTTTATTTTTAAAATTTTTAATTATTTGGGTTCAATTAATTTAATTTAATATTTTTTAATTTTAAATTGAAAATCAAACTTAATTTATTTAAATTTAAAATTTAATTTTTGATTTGAATTCGAATTGAATCGAATAAATCAAATAAATCAATTTGAATTTTTGAAATCTAAATTTTTATATAAATCTAATTTAACTAAATTCAAATTGATTAAACAATAAATTTTTTAATTATTATTTTATTGTTTACTTAAAAAAAAATTCGATCAAAATTTGAATAAAAAGAAAAAAAATTAAATAATAAATAATCAAAATAAAATAATTAGAAACCCTAATTTGGTTTTCGGTTCAAATTCGTATTAAAAATCTCAATTCGAAACTCAAACCGAAATCCAAATTGAGAATTCAGTTCTAATCGAAAACTGAATCAAATCCAAAAATCAAATTCAAATTTAATTCGATTCGATTGAATATTTGATTATCACCAAATATTATATACCTCTATTTTCACGAGGCTGCTACTCATGTAGCTTCGTACTTAACCAAAATATATAATTCTCGGTGAATGCCTTCGTAGATAAAGAAAATAATAGTATTTTAATTTATTTTTAATTGTATTACCATAATAATTTGATTAATTTAAAAAATATTTAATTAAAAATTAATTATTATGAATACGATAGTGAGTCATTTGGTATTAACTCATTTGGTTTATTCAAGTTGTTTAATTATAAAGTTGGGTCACCTTTTGGGAATTATTTTTCAATGTGAAATCTTTTTATATACTAATAATTTTAGAAGTTTTTATAATTAAGAACATGCAGAATAAAAGATTTTTTAGTCAATAATTACCCAAAGTATGCAATAGATTAGGGCATGGGCCAATTCCGCCCAGAAATCGGCCTAATTGACCCATTGTAATCCAAATCAGAAATTGGCTTGGGTTATTGTAAACCGAAACCAGATTGGCCAACCACAGTAGCCAAACTAGTTCGGCTCCTCATTTTTGGAATCAAGAATTGGTCCGGCACGAGTTTGGAACCGGCATGAAACCGACCTGGATCCGAAACCAACAGATTGTGAGAACCGGCTCGGTCGGTTCCTATGGTTACTTTTTTTGAATTGTTTCTAATTTTACCCATCCTAACAATTATAAAACTGTTAATTTGTAAAGGTATTTTGATTCATAAGGTCAAAAATATTACCTACAAATAACTAACAACTCATTTTCAAATTCCACATAACATAATTCCCTACTCTCTTTACCTACAATATTTTCTACTCTCTCTTATAATCTCATAATCTTCTACTCTCTCTAATTACAACATTTTTTTCTCTCTCACAATCCGACAATCACATAATCTCATACTACTCTTTCCACCTATAATTTACTACATCGTTTAAAATTTGGTAAAATTTCAAAATTAAAAACTTAAATTATTCAAAATTTGGTGATAAATAGCCACGATCTCCATCAAATCAGTAACAATTTTTTTTTTGCATTTTCACTTTTTTCCATATTTAATTCATTTTCATTAAATTTTAAACTAAATTTAAAAAAAAAATAGCCAAAACACATTTTTCACAATCTTCTCAACAATCTCCTCTCCTCTCATTTTCATTTTTCTAATAGGGTATTCCCGAGCACATAAATATTATTATTGGTTTCGAAGAAAATAAATTTAGTAATACATAATCTACCACCACACGCACTAAAAAAAATGATTTCAATGCACAAAATTATTCTATTAGAAATTATAAGCAAATGGTAATATGTAAAATTTGTCAACAAAAATATAAAATTATAAAGGGTTGGGGAGTAGAGATACTTAAGACACACATAGTAAGAGATCATCCGAATAAATTAACTCAAACTAGGCAAATATAAATCGCCACTAGGGGAGTATCACAGGACATTTAGATATAATGTAGAGACTAAAAAATAGGATAAATAGAATAGATAGCATGTAAATAGTTACAATTTAGTATAGTAAAATGTGAAATATTTGAGAAATATATACAAAAATATTTATAATCAGATTTTGAAAGAAATAGTAGAAAAACAGGTAGAAGGAGATCATTAGAACAATTTCAAATAATAAAAAATATTTTAATTACAAATTTTATGGCCACTTTTTATAAATTTTCAATAATTTCGGATAGTTGGAAGTCACGTAAAAATGAACATTATATTAATATAACATATTATTAGATTAATGATTTATGATTTTTAGAAAACTTTTAGTGTTTTAATGTTGAGAACACCTACATTCCAGTTATTATATAACTAATTGTCATGAATATGGTTTTAATGATATAATTTTTTGTTTGTTTTTAGATAATGCATTGGTTAATACTAATACTGCTAATACTTTAAAGAATATTTTAAAATCAATATTAGAGGGAACATTTTTTTATAATAGATATGCATGTCATATTTTTAAATTTATGTATTAAAGATGATCTGAAAATGGAAAAACTAATTTTGCAACCTCTTCGTGATTTAATATTTTAAATTAGAAATTTTTTGATAAAAATACAAGAAATTAGATGTTTGTGTAATTTATATAATGTAAAATTAAAACGATTTAAATAATAATATGACACTAGATGGAACTCAAATTATAATATGTTACAATGTGTAATTCTTTTTAAAAATATTTTAATTGAATTTGTTATTTCTAATTATAAATATGATTTTATTGATAATATATCTTTTGATTTTATAAATACACTAATTCAATTATTGAAATTTTTTTATATATATACAAATTTAATTTTTAGAATTTACTATCTAACAACTCATTTGATATTACCTAATATTTGTAAAATTTATTTCGTATTTAATCAATTTGAAAATAAAGATAAATTTAGTAAAATTATTAAAATATCATGAAAAAAATTCCTATTTTGTATTTGCTAGTTAGTGTTTTAAATCCACGTGTAAAAGTTGAAAGTGTTGAAAGTCTAATTGATTGTTTTGTTCATAATTTTCTAACGGAAATATATATTAGTGTTTCATATTTAAAACAAAATATATATATATTTATATCTCTTACTTTACAAAACATATTTACAGTGTATAAAAAAGAATATAATGATATAGATGGTAGTGATGTAGGCAATAGTAGCAGTTCAACAATTCATTCATCTTCAGTTTCATTTAATCCTTTACATATGTTAGCAAGAAAACAAAAAATAACTTTTTTGTCTTCGTCACTAAATGAATTGATTTTATACCAACAAACACATATACTAGAAAGTTGTGACGATAATGATCATTTTGATATTTTAGGTTGGTGAAAAAATAATATAACTTACTATCCAATTTTGACAAAGGTGACCAGAAATATATTAACTCTAGTGTCTACAATACCATTGAAAAGTGTTTCTAGTGTAGATGGTCCAGTTTTAATCAAGAAGTGTACAAAATTGGTGAACAATATTTTGAAAACCTTGATTTGTCTTAAAGATTAGAATGATGTGGAATAAAGGAAACAAGTCATAAAAATTGCTCGGAGACAGAAGTTGAAGAGGAAGAAGAGTAAATTTGTAGTGCATAAGAAAATTACGTAAAAATGTGATAAAAAAGATCATCCTTATAAAAATCAAAAGATTGTTACCATATTGAGTTAGTGATTTAAAAATCCAAGTGAAGACTTTGTTAGTGGATATACACCGAATTCAGTGAAATCATTTTAAAAATTTCTTGTGTCTCTCATTTTTTTTCTATTTATTTGTTGATTTAAGAGGGGGGAAAACCGTTGAACAGGCGTGGCATGGCCCGGATCAGCGGGCCTAGTTTATCAAGCCAAGTTGGTTCATTGGGTTGGGTTGGTTTCAAGAAAAATTTTTTAGAACCGGCTCGGCACAACCCAAGAAGGGCTCAAACCGCGGCCAAACTGGCCCACGATTCCTCGACACATCCATAACCGTTCAAACCAGACCGGTCTCAACTCTAGTTATGCAAAGCTCGACTTTCATGCAACACTTTTCATAAGTGATTTTGGTCACGAGATGTTTCAAGACTGCATTTTTGTAAGGTTTGCAATGGCAGCAAAATAGTTATTTTGTGTTTGGAGCACCTATAACATTTACAAACTTCTCTCTCTCTCAAACATTTACAATCTCGATGCAGTAGCAAAATGTTTGATTTAGATCAAGACGAGTTGATCTTAATCGAGAGAAAATCTAGATCTCTCTTTCTTTTCCTTTCTCGATCGGTCTTTTCTTTTCTATGTCTGGAATAACTTCTCTCAATTTGTTTCTTTAGTTTTGGGATCAATGGAGATGAATGAAAAGATCAATAGAGAGATAACGATGATTGAAAAGGAGAAAATGATCAAGAGAAAAGAGAAAAAGAGGAGGAGACATTGATCAAACAACAAAAATTTTACAGTAAATCAATTTATCAAGATGAGACAGAAGAGAATAAAAGGGAGAAGATAGAGAGAGTAGGTAGGGCTATGTGGTCATTTTGTTTAACTACACATCCGTCATTTCTTTGTAAAACTGCCATTATTTTATGTTTCTTAGACTATTTGTCATGGATTTGCATTCGTTTGTTTTTTTTCTTGATTTATGTGGATGTGTTTTTCATCTTTCTCCTTTCAAATTTCAAGTAAACATCTTCCCTATACTATGTGACAAGTTGGGAGGACTCAAAACTCATTTTCAAGAGGGAGAAAATGATTGCCCTACCAACCTACCAAATTGCTATATGAATATATATATATATATATATATGTGTGTGTGTGTGTGTGTGTGTGTGTATAATGTGATCCTATAAATCCTTAAAAAAAAAAAAAAATCTAGCTAACCATGGAGGTGGATGCTTATGGAACATGTTACCATGGCTAGAGATGCTTAAAATGATGTTGAGATTGACGTAGAATAACAAAACTCCTAGCTCTCCCACCGCTCCCTTAGGGTAAAAAATCGTGGGAATCAAATGGAATGGAGAGAAATAGTAACCATGTTATCTTATGCTTGGACATGAGAGTGAGAGAGGGGGACCACCAAATACGTAAAAGAGATTCTAAGGGGAGCACCGTAACAGCAAAAGTGGTTTTACGAGCTGTGGTCATGCATGTGCCCTTACTAACCACGCATCTTCTCTCTCTCTCTCTCTCTCTCTCTCTCACACACACACACACACACACACAAAAAGCTTCATTCTTCCTCTCTAAGACAAACAAGTGCCTGCAACTGTAAAAACACATACTTACACAAACGCACTCCCTTTCACTCACTTTCCTCGGATCACGCAACATGCATGTTTTCTCTCTATAGTTTACTTTACTTAAAGAATAAAGACTCCCAACCCCAACCCATCTATCTAATGGAGCATTGTTTTGTGTAGTCACAAGGAAAGCCTCACCATTTCGCATCTGTTTAAGTTATGGGGTCAGAGAAATATTTCTCAAGCCAAACATTTCTTTTCAAAATGTGGAAAATGTTTGAGAGAGAGAGAGAGAGAGCTAAAATTATCTAAATGGCCTTTCTATGAAGGACAAATGAAAGAGATAAAGTAATTATTCAATATGGGAAGTCATATTTAATAAAAATATATATATATATATAATATTTAAATTCAATTCAATTCAAATGTCAAATTTTGTACATGGGCTTGATGGGGTGTCACATTTTTCAATATTAATTAATAGGTTTACCATATCTTCGCGTTTCGGACTAACCATGTCACGGCCGACTAGTCCTACCAACTTGATCGGAGGCAAAATAAAAAATTTGTATGAGAGAAATAAAATGCAAAATGTAATCAAAATAATAAATTTAAAACAATAGTTATAATATTTAAAATTATAATTTCATAGTCATATAAATAATCTTTTCTTAAAATTTTAAAAACAATTATTTTCTCTCCCAACCTTCTACCCCATACTTGACCACTAACAAAGTCAATCTTATTGATTCGACAACAGATAACCATGCTTAGATCGATCTAATAAAGTGCAATGTTATTTTTGCATATGGCCATCTGCATTCACTCTCTCGCAATAGAGTATTAAGGTGGCTTTACAAACATATATATAATTTGATAGTTAATGTATTCGATAACTTTTAAAAGGAATGAAATTGAGTTTTAATATTGATTTTATTTTATTTAGTGATTTTATAAAGAATTTTATTTACACTACAAAATAAGAGTATTGTTCAGACGGTAAAAAACCGTCAGCAAAATACATAAAAAGCGTCGGTAATACTTTCTCCAATGGATAGAATATCAGTTGAGTATATACCAGTCGGGATAGATGTATTCTGATGGTTTATACAACTATTGTAGCATGTCATATATATATATTGTGACGTTTAAAAAGTGTCGAGATAGTTAATGGTTGTATCATCAATCAGTCAATAGTGTTAGGAAAAATAGACTTTTTATGATCGGTTACTATATGTTACAAAATGTTACTAATTTTATCATCAGTTAATATTGAGTTAAGAAATGTCACTAATATTATTATCTGTTATTGTGTGTTATGAGATACTACTACTTTCATTGTCAGTTACATTGTGTTAGGAAAAATCATTAACTAATTTTATCATTGGTTACCATATGTTATGAAATGTTACTACTTTCATCATCAATTACCATTGTATTAGAAAATATCACTGATTTTATCATCGATTATTATATGTTACGAGATATTATTTTTATCATCGGTTACTATTGAGTTAGGAAAAATTAGTGATTTTATCATCGGTTACGATATGTTATTATTAGGGTTATCGTTGGTTACCATCGATCATCTATTGTCATTGAATTAGGAAATTTTGATTTTATCATCGATTACTCATGCGTGTTACAAAATATTACTACTTTTAATATCAATTTTTTAACATTGTTGCTATTGCTTGATCAGTGTGTGGGGCGGGTGCCCGTGTATGGAGGGCGGGCGCCAGGCCACCCCCTTGGCGGGCGCCCGCGTATGGGAGAGGGCGCCAGGCCCCACCCATGGCGGGCGCCCGCGTATGGGAGGCGGGCGCCAGGCCACCCCCTTGGCGAGCACCCGCGTATGGGGGCGGGCGCCAGCCCCCCCTTGGCGGGCGTTGCGTATGGGGGACGAGATATAATAAGGGTTTTTTTAAGATAGTGTTGTGACCATAAAATAACAAAAATTACAAAAATAATATAAATATGTATTGAAATACGAGAATGATTGATATATTAAGTAGAATGATTGATACATATATGACAAAAAAAAAGATCGCATGTCCCACAATTGCAACTGCATGTCTCTTTTGAAGGCATAATCTCAGTATCAAATCTAAGCAGACGAACAACTTTATTCACAATCCTTCATGTCAATCTATTAATAAAAATCAGTAAAAAATAATGGTGAAATGAATATAATTACCTAGTACATTGTAAAAAAATAGTTGTAAATAAAAATATTACCTTTTGGATGGATTCAGACGGTGATGATGATGGTTGGATTTTATGTGCACTCTCAGGTATTGAAGAAACCTAAAATTGGATAATTGCGATTCTTTAATGTTGTGATTCTTCTGGTCAGCTGTCGTTTATTTCATCTTATAATCATAACTAGAATTAGATAAGTTATGGGAAGAAAAACCTTAAGTGAGAGGTTTAGATAAGGTATAGGAAGAAAAACTTTGGTCAAATTACAAGTTTTTATAGATTTTGAGAGGAAAGTTTTTTAGAGGGAAGCATTTTGAGAGGAGAGCTTTTTGGAGGGAAGGAGAAACCTGCGATTTTTTTTTCAATATTTTTCATATTTTTTGCCCACTTTTTTTTTACGAGTAATTTTTTCATACTTTAACCGTCTTTTTTATATTACAATCCTTACCATTCCTAATCATTTTATATTTTTCACATATTTTTAGTCATTCACATGTCTTTCCTTAAGTTAATTTTATAACACTATATTGTATAATAATTGTTTAAATATATAATACTATGTTGTAATATAATAATTATCTTTTAAAGGTAAAACAATTAAAAATAATTAATTTATATAATTAAATATAATTATTTACTTAACTATTTTACCTTTAAAAAATATATTGAATTAATATATATTATAGAGTAAAAATTATAATATAATTATTTATATTGTGATTAGATTATATGAAAAAAAAAATACAAAAAAAAAAACAAATTATCCCAAAAAATTAATAGCATATAAATACAAACTGAAAAAGTAAAATATATTTTTGGCGCCAATTTTTTTGTCGAAAAATTATTAATTAAAATTATTATTGTTAATTATTTTTTAAAATTTATATAAAATAAATAATAATGATAATTAATTTTAGAATTAGAGGGCGGGCGCCCGGCAGCCTAGGGCGGGTGCCCGCCCTCTTTTTTTTTCTTTTATTATTTTCTATTTTTAATTTTAAAAAATAATATATAATTAAAGATAAATAATTATTAATTAATTATGTAATAATAATTGTTTAAATATAATACTATGTCATACAATAATTGTTTAAATATAATAATTATTAACAAATGATTTAAAGCTAAAATAAATAAAAATAATTAATTTATGTAATTAAATATAATTATTTAGCGGTTTGGATTAGATTAAAAAAAAAAAACAAACAAACAAACAAAGGGCGCCCCTTTGCAAAAAACAAAGGGCGGGCACCAGGCAAGGCTGCTTGGCACCTGCCCACTTTGTTTTTTTTTTTTTTCCTTTTTATTATTTCATTTTTTTAATTGTTTTGTCAGAAAAAATAAAATATTAAATCACCTCCATATTTTAATACAAGACCACTTCAACAATTAAATGCACCAAAAATACACCCAGAAATATTAGACAAAATAAAATTAGCTTTAGAACAATCTAAATTATCTATAACTGATAAACCATCAACCAGTCAAATTACTACTATAGATCAAGGACAAATAATATTGGACTCTGAAGATAATTCTTCAGAACAATCTTCTAAAACTGACGAACAAATCATTCAACAAACATCTATACCATTTTTTTAATATTATTTAATTATATTAGTTTAATTAATTATATTGATAGATTAGTTTTGATAATATATAAAATTATATAATATTTTCATTTTTTTATTTGTTATTTTTGTTGAAATTTATATAAAATTATATCATATAATTAATTTTTAGAATTTGATATAATTAATTCTTAGAATTTACTTTTTTTTGTTTTTAATGATTATTAAAAACACGAGTAGTGGAAATGACGTTTACAATTATTTACCACCATAGTTATTACTTACTGATACTACATGGTCACTGCATTACCACTACGTATTGCTAGTTACCACTACTTACTATCTGGATATCTGCATCACCACTACTTACCACCAATTATCACTACTTACCACTACCATACTACTACTTATCATAAATTATCACTACTTACCATTAGCACGCGGTGCTCGTGAGGGTGCACAGACACCCGCATTACCACAAATAATTTCTTTCTTTATTTCTTAACATATATAATATTATTCATAACATTAATAATAATATAATTGATTAAATAAAATCAGAAAATTTATAATATAACATAACAATAACTAATCATATAAAAAATTAATCTAAGTGAAGAGATATTATAATGTACCTTGAGGAAGAAGTAAACTATTTTATATCAGCTAACTATGCTAACTAGTTTGATAAATTCCAATCGGATAAATCACATTTTATTATCTTAACCAAACTTTAAAATGGATGGATATTGGATATTGATTATTAGATTATATAATATTGATAATTACTAATTTATATAATTATATAGTATTATTTAAATTACTAAGACTACTAATATTAATTTTCATTACTAATTTTATCTAATTACTAATATTGAATATCATGTACTATTATTTAAATTAATAATATCCAATTTATTAATGAATTGTGTAAGAATTGTCAAAGTAAGACTATATATTATGTATTAATTAGTTACATGATTTCATATTATAATAGTACTCCACAATGATACGACACTATTGAGTTTATCTTAAATAGCATTACATATAATAATGTAGTAATGTAAATTCATATTACGTTAATGGTGCTTTTGTATACCACCAAAACAACACAAATTAGTTCCTTTCTCCTGTTCAGGTATTAATTCTAAATTGTATAAATCTCATTTCAACCGATGATGGACAAACTCTCTGTTTTTGATCCAATGATTGGGAGGTAATTAGAACGAACTCTTAAATGGGTATTTAGGATAAACAATAGGATGAATTAGAATTAGAGGGAATTAAAGGCGGGAAGTTATGAAGAGCGGAAAATTATGTAGGAAAGTTAGGTTTTGAAAGAGAAAAGAGAATTGAAAGAAGAAGTTATGTTTTAAAAAAAAAATGTATGACAATTTAAGAGGGAATCGAAGGCGGGAAGTGGGAATTAAATGCGGGAAGCGGGAAACGGGAGGCGGGAATCGAAGGCGGGAAGCAGAAATCGAAGGCGGGTAAGAACAATTTAAATTATCACTGTATATTACTAATAATTACTACTAGTTACAAACTATACACTAGTTATTATAAACTTACTATATTTTACTATTAATTATCACTATATTTCTATTAGTTACCATTATATTACTATTAATTATCACTATATTACTGCTGATTATATTATACCACAATTTAAGCTTACCACTGATTACTATTAGTTATAACTATATTACTACTAATTATAAAAAACTTAACATAATTAAAATTATTACTATATTACTATTAGTTATCACTATAGTACTACTATTTAATATAAACTTAACACAATTTAAATTACTACTATATTACTATTAGTTATCTTAAACTTATCACAATTTTAGTTATCACTATATTATTACTAGTTATGAACATAATTTATTATAAAATTATAATATTACCTCTACCTATAGTGTTGACGATAATTAATAATTATTTTAATTAAAGATCCCTTTTACAAACGGTGCAATAATTAGGTTAGTATAAGTATAAATTTATATCAATGATATGATTTAACCGTTACTAAAAAAACTCATATAGTAACTTTTCCCAAACCATCACTAAAAATTGTCACATTTGTCGATGACAAATGATAACCGTCTGAATGATAGATGACATTTACAAACGGTAAAATATATTAGTCAGTATAGATGAAAAATTTATACAAACGGTATTGTTAAGTGACAGAAAATAAGAATTATATAGTGATTGTTTTTAAATTATCTTTATACATTGCTATATTTAAGGACCACAACTACTAGTCGTCAAAATTGAGTATCAGTTTTTATAGATAGTTTTGCTACTTTACTAATGGTTGATAAACTTTTTCTGACTAACAATTTTATATTATCAGAAAATGCATACATTTCCTAACGATTTCATCGAAAGTGTCTCTAAAAATCATAAAAAACCGTTACTAAAATTCACCGATAATAAAAGTCACCGTCTATATATTGCTTTAATTTTGTAGTGTTAGTGATTGTATTTGAAAGTTTTATCCGGGACAAATGAAAAATTATTATGATGATGCAAAACTTATTTCTTTGGAAATTGAAATAACAACTAATGTTAAGTTAATCTAATGGCTAAATACTGATATTTTTTAAATAATATCTCGAATTTGAATTTTGTATATGTTGGAGACGATTTTCACCTCACAGATATCTACTCTTCCGACTCGACCAGGGAGCTGATGACGGTGATATTCGTCGATTCTTCACGAATGAGAAATCTGTAAAACCCCACCGGGGCTGGCCCGACGGGGGGACTCCGATACTCAAGTCAGTATGAGTGATAAAATAAAGACTAATTATCATACCTCCGATTGTATATAGAGTAGAATACGAAAGCAAACCTCTGATCGTATAAGATTGAGTATGAAACTCTACCTTTGTCGGTATATGTAAATGGGTATGAAACTCCCATCTGAATGACGTATAGAATCGAGTATGGAAGCCCATTCTGAATGACGTATAGAATTGGGTATAGAACCCCCCTCTGAATAATGTATAAAACTGCCTCTCTTTTGTATATAAAAACTGAGTCCCTCGAGAGTTGTCTATGATCTGTATTTATAGCCTTCCAGGGATATAGAAAACCATATTTTCCTTTTATTTGAAGTCTTTCAAGATAGTTAGGATTGCTAGGATCAGAGTTAAGCATGTCAAAGCAAGGAAGCATCCCTTAGGGGCCATTGAGCGCGCAGCCATGCTCGGTATGCAATATGGCACATGAACGGTGTCGAAAGTGAACGGATGCTGTCCAGCAACAAGAAGGATATGAATATAGTAGTTTCTAAACCCCAAGGAGTCCTACAAAGCCTAGAGGATGAATGCAAGAAAGAGGAGTTCAAGCTAGAAGGGCTCGAGCCCAAAATGGAAGAGGTGCTCCAACCGCGGGCCTTTGGAGTCCAACCGCGTAGCCGGGAGCCCATGCGTAGCAACTTGAGTATTTTACACCATCTTGGATTCTTAAAGGATGCTTAAGAAGGCTTAGAGCCATTTGGAGAGATGACTCAAGGCCTATGACCCATGGGCCGGCCTAAGAGAGCCCAACCTACAAGGAAGCTCGGCCCCACATTGCAGCCCATTAGTAGTTTGATTAGGGTTTCTTGTTCTGATTAGGTTTGTTACTTCTTAGGTCTTGTTTAATAGCAATAAAGCCCAGCTCTAGTGCTGGATTAGTAGAGTAGGAAGTTCACTCCTTAATCCATAAAAAACCCTAACACTATATATATATTTAAGGAGATACTTTTGTAACCCTAACTTTTGGATTAATGAATTTTCAGCCATCATTGGCAATTTGATTTCTCTCTAGAATTTGCTTAGAAGCATGAAGGAGATCATTCTTTGGAGTATTACACCACCTTTCGAGTGATCCTCAAGTGCAGAAATATGAGACTTTCAATCAATTTCATGAGAGAAAGAAAGTCAAATCAGCTCCACAAAACGCTAACCCTAATTTCACCACCATTGCAAACCATCTTCAAGTGTAACATAGGTGCTGCTTGAAGGTCTTTTGCACTTCACCATTATGAGATACTTTTCCATACCCAAGACTCCCTATAAGAGTCTCTCAGAATGGTGGAGTGCAAAAGACTTTCAAGTAGCATCTATGTCACACTTGAAGATGGCTTGCAATGGTGGTGAAATTAGGGTTAGGGTTTTGTGGGGCTGATTTGCCTCTCTTTTTTCTCACAAAAATTTATTGACAGTCTCACCTTTCTGCACCTAAGGATCACTCAAAAGGTAGTGTAACACTCCAAAGAATGATCTCCTTCATGCTCCTATGCAAGTTCTAGAGAGAATTCAAATTGCCAATGACAACTGAAAATTCATTAATCCAAAAGTTAGGGTTACAAAAGTGTCTCCTTAACTATATATAGTGTTAGGGTTTTTTAGCGTTTAAGGAGTGAACTTCCTACTCTACTAATCCAGTACTAGAGCTAGGCTTTGATGCTACCAAACAAGATCTCAGAAGTAAACAAACCTAATCAAACTACTAATGGGCTGCAATGTGGGCCAAGCTTCCTTGTAGGTTAGGCTCTCTTAGGCCGGCCTATGGGTCATGGGTCTTGAGCCATCTCCCCAATGGCTCTAAGCCTTCTTAAGCATCCTTTAAGAATCCAAGATGGTGTAAAATAGTCAGACTGCTATGCATGGGCTCCCGACTACTCGGTTGGACTCCAAAGGCCCGCGGTTGAAGCACCTCTTCCATTTTGGAGTCGGGTCCTTCTAGGTTGAACTCTTCTTTCTTGCATTCATTCTCCTAGCTCTGTAGAGCTCCTTGGGCCTTAAAAACTACTGCATTCACGTCTTTCTTGTTATTGGACATCATCCGTTCACTTTTGACACCGTTCATGCCCCATCGTTGCACACTAAGCATGGTTACGCGCTCAATGGCACCTAAGGGATGCTTCCTTGCTTTGACATGCTTAACTCTGAGTCTAACATTCCTAATGGTACTCCTCAGGTCTGCAACATGCGCGGGCATGGGCATGCGCATGCGCTGTTCAACCAAACTGCCCGCGCGGCTCCACCGCACAGGCAAGCACGGGGGCATGAGCGAGGTCCCCCGCGTGGCTCAAGCATGCGCGGTGTGGTTCCACCACACTGCCCGCATGGCTCTACCACACAAGCAAGTGCAGGACGCGGCATGTGCGGTCCCCTACACATGCCCATGCGATTACACCACCCTGCCCATGCGGTGGATGCGCGGCTCTACCGCGCAAGTAAGCGTGGTCGCGTGGCCTACATTGGACACTATATTATTAATTTAAATTATTAATATTATTAATTTAAATAATATAATAATATGAAATTAATAATTTATATAATATAGTGTTACGATATATTTTTTATTATTAGATAATATAGTATTATAATATAAAATTATAACAATATTGCATTAATTATCAAATTATATAATTTTATATCAAATAAAACTACTAACAATATTAATTAATCTTAAGATATTTAATTTACAACATTTACGACATCAGACAATTTAGACATTGACATCTCTTTTTTGGCGCTAAAAACAATTTTTTACTTTTAGTGCTAATTTATTCAAATTTATGCATTAAAAACATTTTATTTCTTTATTTAGCATCAATTTCTTTATTTACCACCTTGTGTTCCCAACCCAACCCAAGCCTTGACTTCATTAGATCTCATCATTTTTTTTTTAAGACGCTCTCTCTTGAGATTTCGAAGACTCACCCCTACGAAGACGAATACGAAGACGAAGATTGTCTCTCTCTTTCTCAATCTTGCTCTCTCCATCGGTGCTCAAACTAGTAATCTCTCTCTCTCTCTCTCTCTCTCTCTCTCTTTCAAATCATTTGATTTCTCAAATTGGTCTGTTCTATGTCATGGAACTGGACAGGTACTGCTCTGTAGATTTCAAATAACCCATTATCTTTCATTGGATGGTGTTTTGGATTTTTTGAACTCAAAAAGAATGACTGAAACTGACCTGCTTGACTTAATTGATGATGAGAATAATGATGCAAAAGAAGGCATTGACAAACAAACTTAGAAAAGTTGGGGTATGATTTGCCAGGAGCCATGCCTAACAAAGGAAGGCCTGTGATTCAAACAAAATGCTTGAAATTTGCACCACTGACCAGAGTTGGACAGCAGCAACAACGGAGGGTGTTCTAATTTATTCCATTGACGACTCATTTATGTTTGATCCAACAGATCTTGATGTTGATGTTACACTAGAGGTATGTACTTTCTTGTATTCTGAGGTTAAGTTGGGTTGCTTATGATATTTATGGATCATCTTGGTCTTGTCCAGACTGATAACGGAGCATTAAGTGAAGATCAACTAAGAAGAGGGCTGATTCTAATCTTTGTTGGCATGCAAATTGACTTCTCTCCTCCATGGATTCTAATGTTGCGAGATTAGATAATGATGGTGATGATGATATAGGAGGGAACCAGATGTCTGTGACCATGCATAACCACTTGGCTGTAGTTCCTTGGGTCTCATCTCATTCTTTGTTGTTTATTGATGTATGCCGATAAACACAAAATCATGTTTCATTTATTGATGTCTATTTATTGACTAGATTTTTAATCGACTATGGATATTTATGTATTTTGGATTTTTTTTTGTAGTTCCAACTATTTTTAATGAATGTTTATTCGTGTTGATGCATTCTTTTTTGTTTAAGGTTTTTGTATGGATGATTAAATTCAATTTTAAGGCAAAATTTTGTTTGGACCATTAAATTTAGCATTGCAATTTTTTTTTTTTTTTACAAATATGAAAAATCCATCATAAATTTGTGGTAAAGTGATGGCAAAATTTCACGGCAAAAAATTCATCACTAAATTCGTGACAAATTTTGTTGCTAAGTTCATGGCAAATTCTCCATTGCTAAGTTAGTAGCCAAAAAAATCCATTACTAAATTCGTGACAAAATTTTCGTTGCTAAGTTCGTGGCAAAAATTCCATCGCTAAATTCGTGGTCAAATTTTTGTGACTAAATTCGAGATAAAATATCCGTCGCTAAATTCATGGCAAACACTCTGTCGCCAAATTCGTGACAAAAGAATCTGTCGTTAACTTTTCATTACTATTTTTATCACTAAATTCGTCGCTAATTTGCAACGAATTTAGTAACGAAAAATTTTCGTCACAAATTTGCGATAAAAAATTAATATTTTCTCCGTTAAATTTTGTGAGGTCATATTGATTTTTTTCGTCACAAACTTTTTTGGCGACAAATTTTATTCACTTTTTTGTCGCTAATTCCATGACTAATATGGTGTTTTTTTTAGTGAAATTTGAATTTTGATTAAGAGATCTAATATTCTTTCCATTTGTCCAACTTTGGTTGATGACATTTATCTAACTTTATTAGCTCAGTTATAATAGCCAAAGTTTAAGAACCACTAAACCAAAAATTACTCACCTTATGAGAGAGAGAGAGAGAGAGATTAACAAGGCAACATAGGTAAAGGAATATTCATGGGATAATAAAGTGTCAAAATGCTAAGAAATTCAAAGCAATATGCTTTTTGTCTGCTTTATTTTTCTTGCTGATCTCTTGAATCTTGTTATCACAATCCTCAATCATTCATTAGAAGGTACTGTTGGGGTAATACTACTAAGGTATTGTGTAAAAGGAAAGGGAGTCTCTTTCTATATCCTTTTGCTTTGAATCTCATGCCTTGCCCTTGGAATGCTGGGCTTGGTGCCTTCTTTATGGCCTTTATGGCCCAAGTCCAGACAAATTCCAAAAGTGATGAGAATGTTCCCAACGGCAACCCTTTGCCTTTATTCAATTCTCTTTTCAAAAATATTTTTGAACACCCAAAAAGGAAAAATAAATAAATATTAAAGAAGACAAAGCAAACATAGATTCTAATCATTCAGAAGAAAGGGGCCCAAAGACAGAAAGCACATTCCAACCCATCAACAACACTTTGTTACACCTACCCACAAGATGTGTGCTAAACTTGAAATCGACATATGCTTCTTTCTTTTCTCCCAGAAATTTTGTGTCCAACCATGAAGATTAGAGGCAAACTTTAAACCCTAACATGCACAATTATTCTTTCTTATTTTTCCACAGAGAAGTTCGAGAAAACTGATCTAGGGTTGTAAGCTAAACAATCTCGTGTTAATATAACTATATAAAGATTTATCTCATTTTATACTAAAGTTGTTTAAACGAAAATCGAATATCTTATCAAACTGCTATTTTAGATGGCGTTATGTACAAAATTAGGCCATTATCTTTTAGAATTCACATATAGGAGATTAAATGCTTGACCTTGTCTGAAATTTGATATGCTTATACCAAACCCATGATGAGAAAGAAGGGTTTTTGCAATTACAATTCTTTGGACAATATTATGCTTCTGAAAATTCCATATGATGGTTATGACTTTTTATTCAAATCACACTTTCCTTACTTTTATGCACAATTCTCTTTGATATTAATTAATTTAATTAGTTATATAGTACAAATTTCAAACTTATGATAAATTATAGAAATTTCAAAAACATAATTGTGTACAGAGTTGTTTTTTGTTTCTTTTTTCTTTTTGTAGTTTATCATCTTCACCATGTTAGATGGTTTGGGTATTAAATAGAAAATGCCCAAACAAAAAGAAAAGGGGGAAAGGAAAATGAACTGAACCCATGAGTATAAGTTGAGTAAAAATGATAGCTTGACAGCCTTTCTTGTGAATCTAAATAGTGAAGGAAATTTTGAATCTCAAGGAACCAAAATTCATCAAGGACAGTTTCCTCCAATGAATGCAAAGGAAAAACCATCCACTCTTCTATGTCAGAGAACCAAAAATGCTAACAACTTGAAGGAGAAGATTGCAGGCATGATAAACCAAAAGTGTGTAATGTGAAAATGATGGAATTTACAGTCACACAATTTTACATTTAAAATAATAGTGTGGTAAATAAATGTACATGGTTACAATAGAAAAGAATTGGCCCCTTATGATTACACTCAGAGAGATGCTATGCTAGTCGCACCCTTCTATGCTTTTTTTATTTTTAGATAAAAGATTTTATATATAAATATATATATATATATATATATATATATGTGTGTGTTACTCCGTCTATATTTGATCTCAAAATGTAAACAATTTTTTCATACAGTTGGTTCTAAATCCAGAGAAAGGATAGGTTGACAATTAGCATAAAAATTTTATCACTATCATGAGAGATCAAAATAGAAAACTCTTTTCTCTTATATTGATCTCAAATGATCGATCTCAAAAATTGATATTAAAATTGAGATGGTATACAATTAGTTGAACTTTTGAGATTTTGGTACAAAGAAGAAAATTGTAAAGTCTTTGCCTGGGGGGGGGGGAGGAGGACGTTTTAGTTGAGTCGATTATATATTTTTGGTAAAATGAAATGCAAACTTTTGGTTTTGATGCCATAATTGCTGATGAACACTGACTTTTCAAATGTAAAATAATAAGACCCAATTATTATTTATTTGATTATATTTTAATCTTCTTGAATTCCTAAAAATGGAAACAAGGCAATTAAGGACAACAAGGATACCAGTCCTCATGATTTAAGATTTTGAAAAATGAGAAAAGCATTTACTTAAGATTTGGAAATTTTGTGGGTTGTCTCATCAATCAACTTTTCCTTTTGCACTATTAGGAAGTTTTTTTGATTTAAGTCAATCTGACATTTTCTTCTTTAAACAAATGGTCACAATTTTATGAGGACTTTCTTTCTTATCCCTTTGTTCGAATTGAATGTGTGGATTGTAATGGCTTGCCAACTAGACAATTTTTTGTTTACTTCAATAACCCCTCAAAAAAAATAAAGTTTTTGCACTCCTTTTTATATAGAATAAGAATGTTCCTCGATCTTAAAGTTTAACACACAGAGAGAGAGAGAGAGAGAGGATCAGATGAAGGGAGGTTTACTCTGGACTACCAGAACAAAATTGTCCTCTTAAAGGTATAATTTTCCTCGCTCATCATCATGGAAAAATTTTTACTGTTGGTGGTTAAGGGACCAAGATTTTACTGTTTAACCCGAGAGAGAGAGAGAGAGACCCCGAGGGGGGGGCTATGGTAAGGCAAAAAATTTAGTGACCCATCTTATCTTTTTAACCTTAAATGTGTGTAAGGGTTGGATAGACTCAAAGGTGATACAGATAATTTAAGCTGGCAGTGATTGGGATGGATGGGCATATATGTTTCTTCTCTAACAGACCAAAATTTTTAGCCTTCTGAATATCCTTGAAATTTGTGATCAAAGTTGTGTCATCAACACCATTTATTTTTGTGGCCCCTTCACTCAGTACCATAATTAGCCCCCATCTCTCTCTCTTCTCTCTCTCTCTCAACATTGGAATGTTGGAACTCAATTTTGGTCCTTCTTGACGTAAGCAATACATCTATTATATATTATACGTGATATTGTGATAAATATAAATTATATTTCTTCAGCAACATCCTTTAAATTTTTATAGGAAATTAAGAAAGTAACTGAAATTTGGAAAGGGAAAGAAATGTTGAAGAAGTAACGTAGGATGGAAAAGACAAGGGATAAACAACAAAAAAACTAAAGTGTCTTTGACTATGGTGTGAGTGGTGGAATAAAGGCAGAGGATAATGAAGAATAAAGTGATCTCTGCATGATCTAACAAAAGAATCACTAAAATCATCTCTTCCTAATTTTTGCTTCAAAGGGGAAATTTTTTGAAAAAGAAAATTTACTTTTACAATAATGCACCATGTCAAACCTAAAATTTCTTATCAAAAGAATCCTTGATTCATCTTCGAAAAGTACAACGACAATCTAGTATTATTGTAAAAAATTTATATATAAATTTTTTCTTATTTTTACACCGGCCGACTATCTAACGCAACTCTTCTTCTTTATCTGGATTTAGGATCGGTCATGGTAGAGTTTCATGTTGAACAAGTAATGCAAAAAATATTTTCTAGTGAAATCTTTGATAAAACATTCCAAAATTTTGTTTGAAGTCTATTTAATAGAAGAATGTCGGATATATCGATTTCAATAAAAAAAAAATTAAATGATTATTAGAAAGTTGACTCAAAGGGCAAAGGGTTTTTTTTTAAAAAAAAAAAAAAAAAAAAAAAAAACAAATACATGGTAGATTTATATTTACCATTAAAAAATATAATTTTCTTGATATAAATTTTCCGACGTTTAAAGATACGCCTCTAAGAATTTACTTTTGGATGAATAAACATAAACAACATACTTTCCCTCTCTTTCCCTCCTTTCATGTGAAGGATGAAATGCAGTTGTCCTTAATAATGCAAGGAAGGACGTCATTGGAATTAATATTGGCAATCGTGTGTGAATCGTGTAATATTGTTAAAATTGGAGTTGATATTTTTTTTCCTGATAAATAAATTCCCAAAATCGAGGGACCTCTGGAGAAAATAAGTTTCCCTAAGCAGTAAGCCTGGCTTTGGAAGGAAATATCCCACTAGCCACCCACCCTATTTTCAGCTCAACACACTCATTATTACTCTTCCCACTTTGACGCCTCCTTTATCTATTCAATTCATAATTTGTTCTCTTAGCTTTCCTTAAATTGGCAAACATTTTTAAAAATTAAACAAAACAATGTCTTTCTATGATTAGGTTTTCTTTAGATTTATATATATATATATATATATATATCAATATAGCTTCATTTATAAATAAAAAATAGATATACTTGAAAACTTAATATACACAACATAGTGATATAACAAAAATAAACTGAGTTTTAATTTTAAATTTTGGAGTAGTCTGATATAGAAAAAATTTAAAAAAAAAACATAAAGTTTAAGTTTGAAAACAAAAATAAAGAAGATAATATTAAAAAATAAACAAATTAAATAATGAAAGAAGAGAAATATAAATAACCTGACTATAGAAAATTAAAATAATAATAATAATAAGTCAACAGTTTTAGATTCTTCTATGCTATTCATTCTTATTTAAAGTCATTTTCTCAAATAAATTATTGACATTCAACATCTTGATATAGTCTTTCCTTAATTTGAAAGACGTCGGATCCTAAATCACAATAAACATGTATAATTTAAGGAAATTAATTAACCAAACCCCCCATTGCTAGTATCTATTCACACCTTGATTAATATCAAATTACACTAATAAAGTTCCCAAAGGCATTTTAGTGACAATATCAATTAGACGGATGGTAGTGCGGAATCAAGAATAGTTCCAAGTTGACACTCCTTTAGGGGGGAAAAAAAAGGAATTTTCCTTGCGACCATAGAAAATAATCTTATATAAAGAGATTATTTCCTCCATTGTAGGTTCCAATCAGTTAGTTATGGGCTTTTCTTGCTTTGTTTTTTTTGGTTACATGGGGAGAAATGAGAAATATGACCACTAGGTTATCTTCTTGAGGATTTTATAGTGTGGTTTCCTCCATATGGGTATAATTAATTTCAACTTTTCATTTGGGAAAGTTAAGGAAAATTCTTTAGAACACTAATAAAGACTTATGAGCTATGTGCAGTGTTTACATACATCCAGTCACCACATGATTTTGCTAATGATCTGTAACTCAAATAGCATTATTTCTCATTCTCCTTAAAAGATCTAGAATTCGAGCCTTTAGAAAAAAAACCACCACATGATTTTTTGATTTAATTAAGCATTTTTCATATTTTTGCTCTCTAAAACTATAAATTTTTCTGTTCAATGTTAGGAATAGGATGAAATTAAGTAAAGAACTTGTTCATTTATCACCAATGCTAGACGACATTTTTTTATTAAACAGCACAATCTATATAGAAAATAAAGCATGTAAAACCAAAAATTGGAAGATGGCCAAGGCCATAAAGTGCCAAAGAAAGAAAGGATAAGTTTACTTGCATCTTTGCTATACACTCAAGTAGCAATTTGATACCAAATTTACAAGCATTAATGGAAGAAAATCTCATTCACCTTTTCAGAGTAAAATATAATTATTTTGGAGAACAAAATTAGAAACTAATCAAGATTATCTTGTGTTACAATTTTTATCAAAGGAGGAAAAGAAAGGTAAGCACCTATGACCAAAAACCCTAATTTTGAGTTTAACCCTACCTAACAATAACATTATACTTAGATTGTGGTTGTTTAAACAATGGTATCTAGGGATTTAAATGGCTTCTTATTATTGGTGATCTTTTTTAAGAAAATAATTAGATAAATTCCCTCTCTCACAATTTGTAATCATTAAATAAAATAAAAAGATAAATCACAAAATCTAATATTGGGTAAAAATGTCCACCCAAAATATCAATAGTAATTAAGTCAACTTACACATTCATGTGAGAAGATTTTTGCTAATTTATCAAGGAGTCAATTCTTTTCCCAGAATTCTTTAGTGAGTCTCTCTCTCTCACTCTCTCTCTCTCTCTCTCCCCATTCTCTGACACGCGCACTGCTCTCCATATGGCGTAAACTTGATGCCTGATAGTGCAAGCAAAGCAAGCACCCCACCTTTTTTATCTCCCCCTAAAACTCACCGTATTCCTCTTTGTCCGTAAAAAATAACCCATGCTTCTCTCTCTCTCTCTCTCTCTCTCTCTCTCTCCCCCTTTTTGCTCCTCACCACTACTATAAGCTCATGTTTAGTGCTTCACTAGCAAAACTCACCTGCAAAACTCTCTCCTTTTCCTCTCTCTCTCTCTCTCTCTCAACCCTTCCTCTATCTTCTTCTTCTCCATCCACTTTGTTTATAATTTTTAAATCAATACATTTTTCTATTCTTTTTGTTATGACTTTGTCTTTTGCTAGGCAAGGTGTTTAAGCTCCTCAAGAGAGAGAGAGAGAATAAGATATAAGTGTGATGTGAGTAATATATCTTCTTATCTCCTTTCTTATGATCTCTGTTGATAAATTAAAACCACATCTTCTGTTTAGAGTACTACTGTCTTCCTTAGTTTTCTTTTTTCTGTCTTCTTCATTTTTCTACTTCTGAAAGGAAATGAACTAACAAAAATTCTCTATTATAATGTCATCTTCAACCTTCATCAATCATTTTCTTAGTTTGGAGAGTTTTTGGTGTTGACTCTCTCTCTCTCACTCTCTTTCTTCCAAGATAGAGATAGAGATAGAAATGTATGTGTAAACATAGAAAGAGTGGTTTATTTACTTAAAATGTTTGTTCTCCAGTCCAGCTACTATCTGCATTATTACTAAAATTTGCTTGTTTCTCTCTTTTCCTTTCTCTCTCACCTTGACCTCTGAGAAACCAAGATGGAAATTCAAAGTCTAGGTTGTTCACGTACTCTTGTTGCTTTCTTCTTTCCGTGAAAGGGTTTTTGCCTCAGCAGTTTCTTCAGACTATACCAGACGCCAAAATAGTTAATCTCTCTCTCTCTCTCTCTGAGTAAGTGAATAATATCACTTGGGTTTGTTCACACAAGAGATGACAATGAAGGATGTCAATAAGCTTTCATTTCATGGGGTCTTTTAGTTACTTCCCGAGTGTGTTTTTGCTTCTAAAAGAGTGGACACTCCGTCTTAACTAAAGGCAACCAAAAAAAAAATTATTATCTCCTCTCTTCCTAAGAATTCGGCCCAACTTTCTTTTTTTCCTTTTAAAATATTTTTCAATCATTTAGTCTCTCTCTATCAATTCACATTCCTGTCTCGTTCCATCCTCTCTCTCTCTTTTGGTCTCCAAACAGACAAACAAGATTGAAATAAATTAAGGAGACAAGAGAGAGCAAATAGAGGAGAGAGAAAATGGAAGTTTCAAGTCAAGGAGATATCCCAATTCCAATAAACAGTGCATATGGTGGGGGGCATGGGCATGGGCACGGGCACGGGCACATGATCCATCATGATCCTCACAATCACTTGGTAGTCCCATCTTCAAATAATGGACCCCCTTCTTCCTCACTAATTACCACTACACCCTTAACCCCAGAGGACCCTAATTGCACTACTCCCACAATGCCCTACAATTCTACCACCCCAAAAAAACTTGTGACGGTGAGGTATAGAGAGTGCCTCAAGAACCATGCTGCTTCTATGGGGGGCAATGCCACTGATGGGTGTGGTGAGTTCATGCCTGCAGGTGAAGAAGGCACCCTTGAAGCCCTTACATGTTCTGCTTGCAATTGCCACAGAAACTTCCATAGAAAAGAAATTGAAGGTGAGCACTCTAACCACAACAGCTCCAATAACTGTGACTGTAAAGGTATTGGAATTGGGTCAGGTAGGAAGCTAATTTTGGGTCATCATAAAACTGTTTTTGGGGGAGACCCTTTGGGGAGTTATGCTAATGCCAACCCTGGTGGCACACTCATTCCATCAAGACCTAATCCACACCCTGCACCTCATCATCACCACCATCCTCACCCACATCACATGATCATGTCCTACAATTTTGGGTCTTTGCCTTCTGAGTCTGATGAACAAGATGATGTCATTGGTGGTGGTGGTGGGGTTGGTGGGGGAGAAGGACTTCTTGTTGCTAGACCAACTCAGCTTGTGAAGAAGAGATTCAGAACAAAGTTCACACAAGAGCAAAAGGAAAAGATGTTCAACTTTGCTGAGAAAGTTGGGTGGAAAATTCAGAAGCAAGAGGAGTCCGTAGTGCAACAATTCTGTCAAGAAATTGGTGTCAAAAGGAGAGTTCTCAAAGTGTGGATGCACAACAACAAGCACAATCTAGCCAAGAAGACACCATCCACTGCCTAGAACAAAACCAACACAACAGACAAGCTCTTCCCTTCTTCTATATTTAAAATAAGAAAATATTGGGATTTCATTGTGCAATGTGGTTTAGGACATATTGGGCTTAGGGATTTTAGTTGTGGGATGCTAATGTCTCATTTTCTTTTCTCTTTCTTCAGTCCATTGGGTAGAGGTGGATTGAGTTAATCTTATGAGCTGGTTGTATGAGGATCTTAATCTACGAATTTTTCTAATTATTTACGTTTTTCTTCTTTTAGATCTGGGATTTTTAATGTAATATATAATATGTTATTAGAGTTGAGAATCTTATTAGTAAATATATTTAAGTTGACAGGCCTTTTATAATTATTTCACCTTTTTGGAGGGTGCAAGAGAAATAACTTTCGCAATGACTAAACCATTTTTCAAAATCTTTGTTGGCATTTACTTTCATATTTGGATCTCTATTAATTTCCCATAGTCAAAATAATATTAAATTTTCTTTGATTTATTTGCTTAATTGTAACATGCCAACCTTCATCTTTTCTTTTGTGAAAATTAAAGCTATCATAATTTTGGTCTTCAAGGATAGCATTTTGAAGCAGCCTTCCCTTTGTCTAGTTAATAGTCTATATCTTCTATTGAGTGCACGTCCTCTGTTCTAACTTTGGGATCGTCTTTTTAGTGTTTCATGATTATAAACTCCTACTACATTGTCACATTTTTTTTGGGGGGTTAAAATTAATAGAGAATTAATGAAGCACAATAACAAAAAATACAGACGAGTTTTAATCTCAAATTTTGAAATTAATCAGAATCAGTGAAGCACGATCCAATGTTAGAATTTTGGGGTCGGCCAGAATCAACGAAGCACGGTTGAACATTGGATTTGATGCAAAAGGCTCACCCAAAATTCTCTGTCCCACATTTTCCTCTTCTTGCAAGCTAAAATGCTTTTTTAATGGAGTCGTTCTAATCATTTAAACTTAATTTAGAATCTCATATTTTAATGAGTATTTTTTACTCCAAAGATTAAATTTCATATGGATAATTAAAACTAAAAGATTTTATTAGGTTTGCAAATAAAATTATATTTTTTAGCACTATTCTTTCGAATCAAAAGATTAGAGGAGGGATCATGAGTAAGAGAATCATCCAAAAAGAGTGAGAACGTGTGAAGAGTCGAATGCCTTTGGTGGCTGCCTCATCACATGTTTCATTGAATGTAAAGATGGTAGCTGGTTAACGACTTTGTCTAACTCAACATGGTTTCAAAGTTGTCTGCATTTGCACAAGTAATAATGGGGTGCTTTCAATTGCAATACACACATTATCATAATTTTAGACCAAAGTACATCATTATATGACTTTACCATGCAAAGGGATTTCTTTTTTCATATTACAGAGTTGTTTATTATTAAAATCAGAAATAAATGTTCTTTTTATGACATGTAATTCATCTCCAATGCATTCAGACTGCTAGTTGGGGCGGACCGGTTCCCTCTAAGTCAGATAAAAATTTATTCCCTTCTTTGGCCCTCAAGTCTAGCGTACCTTTCTTTGATTAAATAACTAATAAGTACCCCCCAAGGGAAAATAAATTAAAAAAATATATATAAATGTTGCCATTGCTTCTCTCTCCGTCTCTCTTCTTTTTTCTATACCGACTAATATTCAGAGTCATAATCAAATTAATCAAGTTCAAATGCTTATTGAACCAATTTTAGGGACAGTTCTCCTAATATAATTTTTCTCATTTCCGAATTTCAAACCGAAACTTGATCAACTGATTTAATACCCTTACCAACTAGATCGACTGTTCATTTATCTCTCAATATCTTGCTCTTACCTACACATTTGGGAGCTCTATTAGAATCTATTAACTTGCATGCTTCAATCACTACTTGTTCTTTTTCGCTTTGTTGCTGAAAAAAGTGTTTAGTTTTATTTTCCCAATAGATCTTTTTCATTTTTACCCTATAAACTAGTTATTACCTCTATCAAATGACAATCAAAACTACCTTTTACCTGAATTCCTAGAGAAGCCAAGAACAGAAACCAATTTAGGTTCTAATTTATAGAAGGCATGACAGATTTGGTGGGTTTTAGATCTCCAAATTAATGCAATTTTATTTTGGGACTTTGATTTTATTCTGATTATGCATTAAAGAATTTTTAGGGTTTTGTTTAGTCTTCTCCCTTGCAAGTCCAAAGCAGCATAATCTATGCCTTACCTAGCAAATTCGTTTTTGTTTCTTATCACCATGTCTATGGAAGTTGAACTCTGTCAATGAGTTATAACCCAACTGGTGTTGTTTTCCTCTTTTTAATGATCTTGAGTTCGAGTCTTCCCTATATATCAAAAAAAAGAAGTCAAACTCTGAGCTCTCAGGAAAGAGAGAGAAACTCGTTTACAATTTGACTCAATCTCGATTAATCATTATGACTCAAATTTTTAGTTTATATTTATTTAAATTTTTATTATTCCAAAATAAAGATGTTCTACATTAATTTTACGCTTTGTCTACCCTAGTACAAAGAAATAAAATATTAAATAAAAGTTAAGGGGCTAAATTGCATCTTGCCCTAAAGTATGGAGGTAAATAGAACATAATCTATTTCTAAATTTCTAATATCAACAAGATGTTTGTGACTCCAAATCTTTGATGACGCAGGTAAAATAGGACCAATTCTTCCATAATTCAAGCAGGAAGGAACTGTCTCAAAATGTTGGGGTCACTAGCCCCGATCCCCACCCCCCCCCCCCAAAAAAATATTATGGGCTCTGTTTTGGACTGCTGGTGGGAGAAAATTATGCCAACCCTTTACTCTAGGTGGTTTGACTAGGAAACATTCTTATTCAGGTGTTACTTGTTACACCCTAGCAAAAAGGGACACTAGAGAAATGAGGGGCAGCACAATAGTTTCTTTTCCTTAGGCCCATTAAATTTATAGGGATTACTCTCCCCTGTAAATCCCCCGATAAATCAATATTTTTTGATATACCGGAGAGTTTTGAACTCAAAATTTTAAAAATAATATTATCAGTTGAATTATAATTTATTGATATCAATAAATCAGTATTAATATTAGTCGAACTCATTTCCTTCGATGAAACTACACATCGAAACTACATGAAGCATTAAGTGTCAGGCTGTACTTGCATGTAAGCCTCCAATAATTTCAATTTTTTAAAGAGAAAATGGTTTCTAGTTTCTAGGAATAGTGATACAAATATAAAAATAGTAATTTTTTTTAAATAAATCCCAGACTTTATAATATGAAGGAAATATTAAAGTAATCTCATCGGATATTTAAAAAAAAATAGAAATAATTAGAGAATAGAATGCAAAAATAATAAGCTTTTCAAGACCTCTTGACAAAAAATTAAATGCTAACAGACACTGGCAAGAAAAATGAAACTTAGAACCCAAAAAAAAAGGTTAAATGAGGGAAAGAATAAACATTATTATTATTGAAAATTATTTTAGTAACAAACAAATCTTTGCCTCAGCACAGAGGTCTATCATTTAGACCAGATGAGTGTTCTCAATGCAGAGACCAACGAGGCAGTAAAATCATTCAAAAACTGTGGATGGTAAATTAATGCTAGTGTACCTTTTTTCATGAACCTCTTTTGTGATAATTTTTTTTTATGGCATAATCCATATTTAAATTATTAATTAATCCGATTCGAATATTATAGGATTCTATTTAGAGGATAACTGTCTCAGTTTAATTCTTTTATTTCTAAATTTTATATCCAAAATTTAATTAAAAAGATCTAACATTATATTAATTATCCCTTAATAATGGGTGTTAGTGGTGTAGTGTTCCTCTCCGCTCTCTCTGTAACGTTGGTGGTGTTGTGATCTTCTGCTCTCTGTAAAATTCCCTTTAACGCAAGGGTAAAAAAAAATCGAAAATCTAATGCCTAAATCTAAATTACAATTCCAGACAATGTAAATTTTCCAAGGTACCATCAATTTTTTCTCTTCTAGGAGTCAGTCACGCGCGGTGTCTGCTCACTCAACTGCTGCCCCCTATGAAAAGTCCAAATTACAAACACAACCAAAACTAAATTACAATGTTAGGGTACCCTACAAATGAGTCCGCACCCCCGATTTTATCTCCTTTGTTATTTTGATTTCCTCTCTCATCTCAATTAGCTACATAAATCTGCCTCAAACTGATCAGTTTATCTCTCTTCCTTTTGTTTCTCTCTCAATTATACTATAATTGCAAAACCAAACACCTCCTAATTAGAGTAATAATAACAACAAAAATGGCAAATGTTTAATATAATGTGGATAACAACCATTCATTTGATTGAAGAATCACGTGAAAAAGACCATGCATTAAAGTCCATGTCCTAAATCTGCCAAATAACGTTACTCCATCATTAATTTCATTTTAGACCAATTGCTCAAGTTGGGTCTACTATCCTCATTTGGACACCCAAAAAATTAAATAACCTTAATATTAGACTCTTCACTATTTCACCAACAACACTGAAAATCTCTATTCATATAAACATCTAATGAAAATCCAATTAAATTTTCAAGTCTCTGAACTAAAATGTGTCTAAAGTGTAATGGAGATCTTCATTACATCTTGTCTGATGGAGAGGATCTTGTGCAATCTTGTTGTAACAAATGAAAGGACGAACTAGCTTACCCATCTGAGGATCAAATCAAAAGATGATAGAGAGAAATGATCTTAAATTTTGGCGAATGCTGTTTTCAGCTACCATATGCTAAACTTTTATGTATGTTGCTTTGAATAAGGAAAAAAGGGGGGGGGGGCCTACTTTTCATATTCCTTACAAAGAAACCACCAGTTTTACCCAGTTTCATTTAACCTTCATTTAGGGTCCCTTTTTTTTGATCTTCCAAGATGGCATCGAAGTGGGGTAGGGGTGAAAAAATTGAGAGTTTACCATACCCATTAAAGAGGGTTAATAAATAAGGGAGCCGTGATCTTCTGAGCCCCATTTAATATCCCCTTGAGGACGTATTTAATGCGACCTACATATATTCATACATAACGGGGTGCGAAATGACAGAATTACCCAACAAGCACCAACTTGGTGCAGGATCTTGTGAGCCCATATAGACCATACCATGTGACACACGTTTTTTTATTTTTATTTTTTTTTTATTGATAGGATCGGAATCATATTTCGATTAATTTGATTCAAACGTTATTATATATAATTTTAAAAAAAAAACTCTCTCAATATAATTTTTTTAATTTTTTAATTTTAAATCTAAAACTTAATTAAGAGATTTAATATTTTTATGTATAAGATCGATTTACATTTATTTAATCAATCGAAATTTGTAGTCTGTCAATGAATTTAATATTACAAGAAATGGTACCAACCCAATCCTCATCCCTATATATTTAATGCCCCAAAGGTGCTAACTGTTCATTTACTTTTCGAACATCCCTCAATGGTGGTTCCATATTTTTGATATCTTATTATTTTTTTCATTTAAGTCCTTGTTCCCTTTTTTTTCATTTAGCTCTTCTGTCTTTTTTCATTCAAGTACTCACCATTTTTTATTTTTGGTATAAGTCTTTCCTTTTTAAGACCATACTTTTTTTTTCATTCAAATCTTACAATTTTTGACCCATTACCATGCTTTTTTTATTCAATTTTTTACACTTTTTTTATCTCTTTTTTTTTTTACTTGAATCCTTTATCTTTTTAGGACCACACTTTTTTTTTTCATTTAGGTCTTTACATTTTTTTAACTCGATTTTTTCACACTTTGTTTTTTTTTTTTTTTCATTTAGGTCATTACACTTTTTTTTTTACCCGTGACCACACTTTCTTTTCATTCTAGTCCTTGCACTCTTTTTACCCTTTTTTTCAATTAAATTTTTCGTCTTTTTGCCACTACACTTTTCTTTTTCCATTCTGGTCTTTGCGCTTTTTTTACCATTTTTTTACTTAAGTTATTCATTTTTTGAGACAGATTTTTCTCTTTTTGTTTTTATAATCACGGATGGTCGTCATTTTATTTTTAGATCGTACTTTTTAGTTTTTTTTTTTCTATTCAGATCCTTGTTCAGCTTTTTTTTCCATCTTAAGTCCTTCGCGTTTTTTCAAACATAAGTTTTTCCCCCTTTTATTTTTTTGGCCTTATGGATAGTCATCCCTTTATTTTTAAACTATAAATTTTTTATTTCTTCCATTTAGATTCTTACTCTTTTTATTTTTTGACCCAAATTTTTTTCCCTTTAGATATTTGTCTTTTTTAGACAGATTTTTTTTTTTCTTTTTTAGCCTAACTTGTTCATGTTCTTACTCTTTTATTTGATCCAATTTTTTTCACTTTAGTCCTTTGTCTTTTTTTAACATAGATTTTTCCCCTTTTGACTTTTCTTGGTCTCATGAATGATCATTCCTTTATTTTTAGATGGCAACTTTTTATTTTTTTTTTCCATTCAAATCCTTACTCTTTTTATTTTTTGATCCTTTTTTTTCTCTTAAATCTTTCTTTTTTTTGAAGCTTTTTCCTTTCATTTATTTTAGACCCCTAAGATAATAATCTCTTTGTTTTATTATCTTTTTATTTCACTTATCATCCATTTTTGTCTCATTCGTTGATTTTTTTTATTTTTATAATTTCAATAGTTAAACTCTTTTTTTCATTTCACTAATATATGCCGTGTTTTCTATTAATTTGAATAATAATTTAATTTAGATATTAAATTAATTATAACTCTAACAAATATTTATATAACGGGAAAATATGAACCAAATAACAAAAATGGTTGGTGACACTTCAGTATTTTATGATCATCTGCTAGATCACGGTCTCCCACATTCTATCATCTCCTAATTAAAATTTCTTTTCCTGAGGCATCTTGTTAGAGAGGGAAAAAGAAAAAGAAACTAGGATCATGAAGATTCAAATCTCTAACCTGTCTTCATGAGATAACCACAGGCCTATCAAACAATAAGAGTTGACTTGAATATTTCATTCATTCATTAATTTGACAAATAATAATATCTTCATAACAATTTATAGTCTGTCGTACACATATATTACAACATAGTACTCAGTATGGCAACTCAACCACGGAAATTACCAACTGTGCCACAAATGAAAGCACAAGCCCTCAATGTCAGCAATCTAATACAAGATCTAAGGACAAGGACATTTTGTGATCAAATAAATTTGCATACATGGAAGGAAACACAAAAATAAACATTTCACAAATTTCTTAAGAACACAGCAGCAGAATCATATGCAAATAACCGAAAATTGCAGTTCGAATTGAAAGAAAAGACTATAAATATATATTTGTAGCTATGATTCTAAGCTATGATACAAGTTTCCAAAGATTGAGGGACTACAAACTCCTTAGCAACCGATGTGGTAAAATGAAAATCCATAAATGTCAAAAAGAAGACATTTCAACAAAAACAGGCAGGGCCAGGCAGGCTACAACACAAACAAAAATTATATGGAAAATAGAAACATGCGATAAAAGTAGCTTTCCTTGCAAAAGAACTATTGGAGAGAAGAAAACCCAGCTTATATCTTTTATGCAGCTTCCTCATTGTTTCTATAACTTACTGCTAGCAATCATCCACCAACAAAGAGCAATCTCCAGGAGTATCCAGCTCGAACCCATCAAAAGCTCAAAGCAAGAGTGAAGTTTCAAGCACCACCACCCATGGCCCAAGAGGTGGAATGTGAACCCTCTGTGTCATATGTTATTCCGTGATTTTGGTCATAATATCTAGTAATATCTGTCCATTATAAGGTCCTACGTGCACTTTTGAGCTGGAAATACAGCATTACACAACGGTCCAATCATGATACTCGCTACAATCCGCTTAAACATAGCCTAGCACGACCAGGATTTAGAAGTGAATCTGACATCACCCAACCCTGCAAGAACAATAAGAGTCCATTATGAAAATAATCTGATTGAAAAAAGAGATCTATCAGCCCAGAGATAGCAACTTATGTTATCTGAACCAATGACAGTGTATCTGAAGGTATCTAGAAATAAGCTGCAGTAACATGGGAGCTCTAGGGCAAACTAACTAATGTGTTTCATCCAGAAAGCAAAAAGAAGACAATTGTGATGCTAACACAGACAATGTTGCACCCTGAACAAAACAAAGATGTATTTTTCTTTCCCATCCTTGTTACCTAAACGAGCCTAGTCTCATTGGCAAGTTGAATTAAGCAAGGAGACAATTGTGAACTAAATTTTCAAAGTGGACAATATAAACTAAATTTAGCCAAACAGATAGATCCTAGCTTTTTTAAAGCATTTGCTGGCCAATAGCCCATGAAAAAGTACTTTCTAAAAAGCTGAAAGGTTAAAGCTGCCAAATTGCAAGAGAGTATAAAGGTGAAAAGTAGGAACAATACTGTTATAGTAAGAGAAATTCTAAATAAAAAGCTCAGAAAGCAACAAAAAGTGAGGAATTTAGAAACTATGGCAGCAAGAACCATATTATACCCTGAGAAAATCAATGATGGGAGCATCCATCAGCTAATTAGTCTATTTTTTACCACTAGAAATTTAAGTTTAGAGTACACACTGTTGCTATTGATTTTGCTATTAGCATTTGCTGTTCATATTGTCTGCCCTTCATAATGTGTCAGTAATGTCATGTATATAAGGTTCTAACCATTTGATGATCATCATTTTAAGCTTACACCCTCAAAAGAAAATAAATAAATAAGAAGATTCTTCCATAACCATTGCCAAGAGAGAAAAAGATAAAAAGGAAAAAGAAAAAATTATATCTATCTGAGAAAATAAGGAACAAATTCATATAAACAATGAGCTGTGCATAGACCTCTTCACATTCAGCAGGTTAACAACACTTATTTGGGTTGAAAAAGATCAAATTGCAGGCGCTTGAATAATTCTGATTGTGTGCTTGTGTTCTAGAGCAACTATATCTATCAGAAATTACAGATGCTCAGCATTGAACAACCTAGTTATTTTTGCATATGCAATCAAAGCTATTAACAGCAAATGATGCTTAAAATCTTTTGGAGCAAAGCTGAAGAGGAACATGTAGGTGAGCACAAAATAGAACAAGATTCCACTCACCTCTTCTAAAGCTTTACTTTTGAAAAGCCCATATGACATTGAGACCATGTTACACGATTCTGCCATACGATCCTCAAGATCAGATGCTGAGAGCATAAGTTTTGAGCTATTGTAATCATAGGAATTCCTGTTGGAAGACTGAGATTCATTTGACGACCGAATCAAATGCAGAAGAACAAGAGCCTGCAACACAAGTACCCATTATTATAAAATACAGATATATGAAAAGACTCCCACTCCATTTAAATAGGGTTATATTCAAGCTAAGTAATGATTCTCACATGGAATGCTGCTTTCAGTACATCATCTGACTTGGCCTGGTCTTTCAGCAAGGCATACACATTGCCCTTAGATGCATTATAAGTCACCAAATATCTCTCTTTCTACAATCAAGGAATTAATGAATAAAATAAACAAGTGGGTAGGTATTCAAGAAAAACATTTTATAACCCTCAAGGGAGGGAAGGAGGGATCTTGAGAATCAAACATCATAAATTATCATAAGAAAATAAAAGGAGTGCCAGACATGCATAAAATGAACTTCAAAGCAGAAATAAGCCATACCTCAAAGAGATGCTCTATGGCAAGATATGAATGTGCATCCTGGAAAGCATCTTTAAATCTTGGCCCTGCCACATCGACAAAGAAACTCTCTTTATTAGTTAGGTCAATGGAAAATAGAAAACTGCAAGTGGCATTCAGTTGGGTAATATACATACCAATGACAATTGGCCTGCTTTTGTACCATGGGAAAGTAAATATGGTTTCCTTTATATTCCCTTCCTGTAGTGAAGGTACTCTACCTGCAATTGACAAAATAAAGCCAGGAAAATGTATCTGTCAACTTTGGCAAACAAAAGAGACTCGGTGCAAAAAATCATGACACTGTAAACCATCTGGAAGAATGATAGAGAAGTTCAATGAACCTGACTTTAAGAATGTCTCTACTGCCACCGTAAACCTGGCACGGTTTAAGGTATGCAACACAACAGATCTAACCTGGAAAAAAGATGGCACCGGAAAAGTTGAGCATGAGGGAGCAAGAACCCCTTTTTTTGGGTGGGGGGAGAGATTCTAGATTTCTGGGAAATCGAAATATATAGATAGGAAAAAGGCATGGAATTTGTAGTGGTTGACCAAACCTCCTGGTAAGAGCTCATGAGATATCCACATGAAAGGAGTGCAAATGTCGTCACCAATGAAGGATTCCTCTTGGATATAATGATACTAAGACCAGTTCCAAGCTGTGGCCAACACATTCACTCTCATCAGCATCATTTGGGGAAATATCAAAGATAATAAAAGCATGAACGGAACCATTATATATATATATATATAAGAACCAGGCACAAACGGTATATTATCTTCAACAAGTGGTGATTAATTTTCGTTCTAAAAATGCATTATTGGCATAATACATTTTAAATAATGCATTGTCAAAATGATATTTAATTAAAAAGATTTTATAATGCATTTTCCAAAAATGCATTCTTCACTTTATATTGGTAAAGTAGAATTTTTAAAGCAACTTTTAGTTACTTTACTCATTATAAAATAAATTTGGTCCTCAATTTTAGCACATTTCTTATAAATCTATGATTTTAAAAACTTACTATCCAAACCCATTATTACAAGAACACAAATATAATGTTATTTTCAAAATTTGAAAAAAAAAATCAATGTAGTATATTTTGTTAACTATTTTCTACATATATTATTTTAATGTATAAATCCTTATTTTCTTCAAAATCTGATGTTTTAAAATTGAACCAAACACAATTTTAAAATTTATTTTCAATTTTTAAAATTCATTATTGTAAATATGTACAATGAAGACGCAAGATACTATCTACACAAAACCTAATTATATCGTCCACCTTATCAAGGTCAACACGTTGTATCTAAAGTGACCTGTTATAATCTTCCCCATCTAGACGCAACCTACAACTTCTATCTGATACCTGATTCAAAACTCATACAGCAAATTCACTTCAGCAACTGATCCTACACTCCACCTTATCAAATCTCAAAGGTTCATCTAAAATGAAGCAGTAACAACTTCTCTTTTTCTATCAAAACAATGAAGCACTAATAACCCTCCCATTCTTGACATAACTCATCTCCAATATCTGACATAAAACTCAATTTTCAAACAAGGTGTAACGACAATATTAAAACCCCTTTTGAGGCAGCCATATCTTTGTTCCTAAATCAAATTGCATAAGTTTAACCACCTATGTTAAGAAAGTTCATTTTTAAAAAGGCAAAAATGGAAGTTCTAATGAAGGAGAGCCAAATGCCAGCTACCATCACTCAGACATTACTGAGGGAAAATTAGGTCCGACTCAGATTTGATCTTTTTCAAAACAATAAGGTATGCACATTTATACATCAAGTGCACCCACTTAAACAGAGACACAGGAAATTCAAGGACTAATCAACCAAAAAAAAGTGATTAAATAATATAAAAGCCAAAAGAAGGCAAAAAAATAACAGGAAACTGAAAGAGCTGCAAAAGAGGAGAAAGGGAACAAGAAGGCAGAAGATGGCGGATTGAAAATCAATGGAAGCAGAACAAAGAAATCCAGGGTATCTTTAAAAACCAACTTCCCCATGTCCCAATCTTTTCCCTTACTCCAGTTTCAAAGCAAAATTGTCCATAAAAACTCCCAACCTTAAGACCGCACAAAAACTCCCAACCTTAAGGCCGCAAGTAGCCATTTGGTCTTAACTTGCATAACAATCCATCACACCGTTAACATTAAAATCTTTCAAACAGCTAGTGAAAACAAAGTATGAATTATACACATCCTCAATCAGATAAAATGTGCTATCCTTAAATAAGTAGCAACTGCATCAAACAACAGCAAGTCAAATGTGCTCTGATGTAATTATGCTTGATGCTTCCACAATTAGTTTTATGTATTAAAAGGGTGGCAATATCTAATAATCATATCTAGAAAATCATAAAAATGGTAAGAACAAGAATATCACTAAACACTATAACAGGCTGCACAGAAAAGCACTCAAAAATCATTGACCAAAGACAATCCTCCACTAGCAAGAGCTAATCCTTATATTTCCCTATGACTATGTTTATTAAACAGGCATCATTCTTTTAAACATTGATATTGCAAGAGATCACTGCCCAAAACTTAAATAAGTACATCAGAGAAACCTGGACATGCATACCAGATCTGCAACATTGCCAACACATTCTCCCTTGGCAGTCACATCCCCAAGGTTTTCACCTCTAGCAAATGCTTTATAAATTGGTGTACGGGTTGATGTTGATGTTACAGCAGCGACATTCTACAATGCAAAAATTAAAAACTCAGAAATATGAAGCTTAACTCCCAATTTAAGACATAGGAATAATATTGAAAAGGAACGAAAAATCAAACCTTAGCCACATTGGCAACACAAGCCAAAGGCAGAAAAAGTTGAGGCACAGCTGAAGTTGCCAACTCTATCCCGGCACCCAATTCCATTAGAAGATCCCCAGAAAATCGCAACTACAAGTATATGCCATAGGAAAAAAAGTTGAACTAAGAGAATCACAGAAACATGGCAAAACTAAATCACAGATAGATACCTGTTTTAAATCATAATCAAATTTTTTCCCTTGCCGTGAAAATATCATTTTTCCAACCCGACCAGCACCATCCTGCAAACACCACATGCGTTAAGAGAATGAAACCGGTTCAAAGTATAAGACTAGAAACAATTGATTCAATCTTCGGAGAGGTCCCGAAAAGCTATCGAAATAAAATAATTGCCGTATCAGTTATCAAATTTTACAATATGAGTTGGTTGAACATGGCTTACAAACCAAACAAAACAAGAAGAAGACACCTATGATTGATTAGGATATGAATCTCAAAATACCTCTGTTGATATTAGAAGTGAAGAGAAAGAAAAGATATATGATGCAACCGGTGTAAAAGCACCCCCAATTAAATTGATGATCATGAAAAATCTTAACACCCCCACCCAAAAATAAATAAATAAATAATGATCGGCCACATACAGCACTGAAATTTCAACCTTGGGCATGAAGTGGAAGGGCAAGAAAAGGCAACCCTAAATTTCAAAATCTCCACCAATGCCATTTCTGGATGTCGAAAGGGTTAGAATTCAAAATGATGGAGGGAAAGTCAAGGAAACCAAAATTGAAAGAAGCAATCAACAGAAACTCAATATTAACTGAAGCTGGAACAGAAAAACTAGATTTAAAGTTTGAAACTTCTCAATTATAATTCTAAAACTATACCCTTATAATGTGATTACTATTGTCTTTTAAGCTAATTAAGGCAAATCCTAATTCTAATTTAAAATTTTTCTAACTACGTAAAATTTCTTAAATAGTTAAATAAAATGAAATAATAATAATAAAAACTTTCAAAATAGAAACCTAAATAGAAAAGGCAAATTAATAGAAAATTTAAAAAACTAAATAAAACTTTCTAATTTTAAAATGCTCGTGCATCATTCTCCTTAGGTTGAAAGATAGCTGCATGCATCTGATGAAAAAGCTTTTGCAGCCTGTGCATATATCTCTGAATCAATTTTCAACAGTTCATCTTCTGCAATTCATGTACATTCACCAGCTGATTTGCCCAACCACTTCACTAAGAAATGCCTATAAATATTTCCTCTTCTGGACCTCACCTCTTTAACATCAAGAACTCTTGGATGGTATCAAGTTGCTTTTCTACAAATTGGCTACTGTAGTCACTTCTTGATCAAAACCCTCAAATGAATCTAAATCACAAAAATTGAAAACTGGAGAAATCTACGTCTCATTTGGAAGCTCTCTTAAATAAGCATTATAACTAATCTATTTCAGCATCTTATATGGTCCAAACTTCCTTGATTTTAACTTATGATAAGTGCTAGGAAACCTCTCAAGCCTCAAGTGTACAAACACAACAAAATCACCTCCTTCAAAATTCATTGACATGCCTATTCAGATTAGCAGCATTTTCAAAAGCCTCATTGCTAGTTTTCAAGGCAACTTGCACTTCCTCATGGACCTTCCGAACACGATCAATAACTGCTTGTCCATAATCACTAACTATGGCTTCTTTGGCTTCATCTTCTAACTCTTTAGCAGTTAGGAAACCATTCAGCTTGTTAGTAATTTAGGTATTGCACTACCTCTTTGAGGATATAGAGTGTATTTTTTACCACCTCTATAGAATGAGTATTTGTTCTCTTTAGTTCAATAGCTCATATCATGATCAAACAGCCGGTGTCAACCTAAAAGGATGTGACATGCATCCAAGGCACAACATCACATAATGCCTCCTCTTCTAAATTACTTTCCATGATAAATTTAACTAAATATTGAGATTTCACTGATATTTCATGCTCCCTTTTACCCATCGAATCTTGTATAGATGAGGGTGTTTATTGGTTGGCAACTTGAGCTTGTCAACTGCTTGTTTGGAAATATAATTTTCTACACTCCTCCATCAATAATTGAATCACATACTTTACTACCACAAAAAACACGAGCTTTGAAAATGCTCATTCTTCTCCGATCTTCCTAATCACAGTTGGGTGTTGTTCTCATCACCCTACTAACCATCAAAGACTTTCCATGTGCCGAGTAAACATCAACTTCATCATTCTCTTCATGAAAATCATCATAAAAAGGTTCTGATACTTCTCTCCTTTTATCATCAATCTCAACCAAATTCACTCTTCTTTCATGACAAGCATAGGATGCGTATCCCCTGCACTACAGCTGAAACACTTATTTTGAGACCCACTTGCTGTCTTGCCAAAATTGGGTTGTGCTCCACTGCATTGAGACCCACTTGCTGTCTTGCCAGAATTGGGTTGTGCACCACTGCATACTTCATTCTTTCCTTTGTCATCTCTGCCCGCTCCACCTTTGTTCCTTCCATTGGTTTTACAAGATGAAGCAGATCCCCTACCACCACTAAAACTGCCTTGAGAAGCCCCTTCAGTCTTGCTATATAGGAGTTTTCTTGCACCGTAGAGTAAAACTCGCTTTTCCGCTTGTAAGGTATATTTTCGAGCATCTTCTAAGTTAAAAATACAAACCACTCCCAACTCATCTCTAATACTTGATTCAATCCAGCAAGATAGTGGGATGTTAACTGTTTGTTAGTATCATTCAAACCAGCTCTAATAGACAAATTATTGAATTCACAAATGTATTGGTTAACGGTCCTACCATTCTGTTTGAGCAAGTGAAATCGTTCAAAAAGTTCCATTGCATTATCTTCTTGCAAGAATTATTTCCGCATATTTCATTTCATATGTTTCCAGGTACTTATTTTTTGTTTTCCTTGAAGTGCTGCACCTTTTAGTTTGAGCTTCACAGATAGTACCTTTCTTGGGTCAGTCATGGGTTTCCACTCAATATAATTTTCTATAGTGGCTTCCAATCCACGTAATCTTCAGCATGTAATTGCCCATGGAAATCATCCACCTCAGTCTTCACTCCATTTAATTCCAGGCATGCAGCAACCTCTCTTTCAATCCACATCTTGCTTCAAAATTTGCAGGTCCAGTATTATGAAAGGAATTCTCAGTTTCTCTCATCTCAAATCCTTTCTTAGAACCACATTTTAGCATGTCTAAAGGGTCGTGGTCACCTTCCGGAATCTCCATTCAGGATTCCACAAGTTTATGCCACTGCAAAACTTGTACAACCCGCGACAACTCTTCAATCATGCGTCTCATCTCAATTAATTTTGTCTGATTATCTTGGTTTCTTCTTCCACGGACTCTACCATGCAAAACCACGGCTTAAAATTGAATCAAAAGGACAATTCTAGGATCTGTTTTGCTTTGATACCAGTTTGATGTATGGAAAAGTCAATAAAACCAAAATTGAAAGAAGAAATCGACTGAAATTCAATATTAATTGAAACTGGAAAAGAAAAACTAGATTTAGGGTTCGAAACCTCCCCATTATAATTCTAAAACAATACTCTTGTAATATAATTACTATTGTCCTTTTATACTAGTTAACACAAATCCTAAATTTAATTTAAAAATTTTCTGATTATCCAAAAGTTTCTAAATAGCTAAATAGAATGAGAAAAAAAAATAAATAATAGAAACTTTTGAAATAGAAACCGATCTACAACTTTGATATCTTTTGAATACTAGCTACTCTATCTACAACTTCATTGTCCTCAAACTAATTGGAGCTATTCAAATCGGAGGACAACATAGCTTCAGACAGTCACAACATGCGATCGGAGATTACATCAAATCAGGTCAGCAATTCCCTTGGAAGTTATTTATGGTTTTCTTTTAGTTTCCAATCTAGATGATATATCTCAACTTCTTATTTAGTTGAGATCAAATATAATAAACTGAAGCATGCAACATTCATGCTCAATATCACATGTTACAAAATTGGTGAATGATATTAGTCTAACATTCTCCCCTCAAACTAAAGCACACTAGCAGACACGTGCCTGCACAACCTCGCATAAAAAAAAATTTGGTTAACACCTATAGATTAATGTTCTTTTCCTTCTTTTGGTATGCGGTCTTGGGCTAAAATGTAGTTCATATTGCTCACATCAGTTGGAAAATCCTAGGCAACAGATATGAGTATATAGTAAGAAAATATATGTTTTCAATGTTCTAGTTCCGGGTAATTTCCATCTATAAAAGTAAGACATACCTTTAGAATCCAATTGATAGCAACTGCACCAGAAGTAGCTCTATTTTGGGAGACTCCAACAGAAGTCAAAAGCGTTCGTGTTGTAAAAACGCCCATTGCCCCTCCAAAGAAGTGCTAAAATAAAGGAAACAACTATGGAGATCAGTAATTGCATTTAAAAGACAAACCCCTTCTATAACAATGCTTCTCGCGCAAACACCTCTATAAATAACATGAATAGAACAGAACTAAACTTGCTAATAAGACAGTACCTTTAATGCTCTCCATGTCATATATGGCACATATGAAGGAGTCACACTATCAGGGAAGCCTTCAGGAACAACATATGACCTTACAAATGACACCAAGTCCTGCATGACAAGACCAAATCCATTCTTAAGAAATTACTTCTGAAATTGACTGAAACAACCTTCTCTTGTTGTAAAAGCTTACACTTAAATGCACAAAACTGTAATGTGAACATTCATAATTCAACACTTGTAAGCAAGTATTGATCTCCAAAATGTTAATCATGATAATTATCTTCATAAACAAACCCAACCCAACTCAACCAAGCCTTAGAACACAACAATGTTTGTACACAAGCTAATCATGAGGTTATTACCATGTGGGGATCTAGTAATAAAACAAAACACCCACATCATTTCATTGCAAGACATAAATCCACATTCTTGATTCAATTTTGTTGGGCATATCCCATCCCGCACAACCCCTTTTTCTTTGAAAGGTGCACGAGGCCAATGGTGCAACACAAGGGTGATGTACCGCCCAAGTAGCAAGCTATTTTGATGGGTCCTCCCCCATAAATAGTAATAATAATAATTAATTTAATATCATCGATCCAAGTATCAAAATCCTATTCTTGATCTTAGCCAAAAGGCCGAGAAAGGTCTAGCGTATTTTCATGTCTCGTCCAAGCTTTCTTGAACTTCAATGTATTTGGGTGATTCTTTACACATTACCAAACCATCTTAAACAATTTTCTCGCATTTCAAACCATAATTAACAAACAAATTAGACTACCAGCTAGAGGCATAAAGAAGAACATTGATATTAAACCTACATTTATAAATTCAAATCCTGAATACAATTTGGATAAACAATAATAAACATATACGATTCGAAACACACATGCAATTTAACTGCAATGATAGCGAAAATCAAAGGGCAGAGTAAGAATAAACTCACATCAATCGGAGCCTGAGGAGTCTGCAAACTCACAGCACGAATCGAACCTTTCTTGAACCTTCCATCACTTTCGTCAGCCAAATACTTCCATCGCCGACCATCAAGTTCTTCGCAACATATCAATCTCAAACTCGAATCCACAAATTCATCTTCCACAAGCCCTAACTTCGCTCCTCTACTCTCCGCCGCAACCAACGATCCCGCCGCCGACGTCGCCGTCATTGTTGTCGCCGGAGACGAAGCAAGATTCGCGCTTATTCGAATTGTTTCTCGAACGAGAAGACGAGCGTCTTGAGAGCTCGTTATGGTTTGCGCCGCCGAATTTGGAGACTGCTTCAACTTGATAGGCGCCATTGTTTAAAGAGACAGATGAGAAATATCTGTAGAGAGAGAGAGAGAGAGAGAGAAAGAGAGAGAGAGAGGGGGAGAGATGGAGAAATGTGAAGGAAGAGAGAGAGAGAGAAGAGGGATTTAATGAGATCGAGGACGGAGAAGACGAGGCATGACCTCAGTTGAGAATCGTGAGGCAGGTGTCCAACCTCTTCGGAGCTTATGAGGAAGAGAGGGAGGGAGAGGAGAAAGAATTGGGAAAAAGATTTCTCTCTCTCAATTTATTCCCCCTTTCTCTCTCCTGTTTCTTTCTGTATTTTCACCGCTCTTTCTCTTTCTCTCTCTTTTTTCCAAAATTGAAGATGGTTTAGGTAAAACGCTTTGACTGATTATATATAACAAAAATAAAAAATAAAAAATCTATATTATAATCGGGTCAAATTTGTAATCTTACCTCACTCACGTATAAGTTGTGTGTGCAAACCTAAAGTTGTGGGTATAATATTGGTAGTTAAATACGGAATAAGGAATTTAAGAATAAGAAAAAAAAAACATGAATAGTTTATTATTCTCTTCTTTCTTTGTAATTGTATGATAGAATTTGAAGTATAATTTATTTATTTGATAAATATTTAATAACAAAAAATACAAATTCTTTATTACTCTCTTCTTTCTTTACAATTATACGGTCTAAACTATAATTTATTTATTTGGTAAACATTTAGAAATGAAAAAAAAAACATTAATTATTCATTATTCTCTTCTTTCTTTACAATTGTATGATCTAAACTATAATTTACTTATTTGGGAAATATTTAATAATAAAAAATATGAATTATTCATTACTTTATTCTTTCTTTACAATTGTATTGCCTGAACTATAATTTACTTATTTGGTAAACATTCAAAAAAAATAAATAAAACATGTATTGTTCATTATTATCTTCTTTCTTTACTATTGTAGGATCTGAACTATAATTTACTTGTTTGGTAAGCAAATTTCTTTTATCTTTTTTATTTTTCTTTATGGTATGTTCTTTTAGATTTCTCTATCTTCTTTATTTGACTACGCCATGAAAAGAAAAAGACAAAATTTAAAAAATAAAACACGCAATTCAATAAAAAATCAAAAAAATAAAATTAAAACTAAGAAAGACCTACCAATTCTAAAAATGTCATGTACATAAGGAATATTTTATTTTATAATTCTATCGGATATAATCTTAAATATATAGTGAATTTAAAAATCCACATGCAACAAGAATTTATTTTATAATTCTAATATCTAAATCACTAAAAAATGTATATAAATGTATACAAAAATTAATATTTATTTATGTTATTTCATGAGTGAATTTATAGAAATAGTTTGTAGAATTTTTATTGAGAATTATTTTTCAATTAATTCAGATCGAATATTATCAAATTCAATTTATGGAAGAATTCTCTAAATATAATTTTTTTTTTTAAATTTAAAATTTAATTAAGATTTTTAATATTCTTATTTAGTCATACTGTCTCTCTCTCTCAATAAATAATGCCAAGATCGTAGAGTGAGAGAGGGCCACACAGAATTTTGGGTAGGGATGACAATATCCGATCCGATCTGATGGATACCCAAAAAATCTGATCCGATAGATTGGATTTTTTCCCTCAGAAATCGGGTTAGGATCGAGTTATAATATTAAAGTATTCGGGTCGGTTCGGATTCAGATTTATGTTATAAATAATCCGATCCGATCCGATAATAATTTAAAATAAAATAAAATTTTATTTTAATATAATATTATTAAATAAAATAAAAAGATTTTTATAGTTTGTTATAATTTATAAATTTTATTTTTATTATTGAAAAAATATTATTAAATTAAAAAATATATTAGATTATAGTTTAGATCGGGTATGGGTCGGGTACAAATAGATTTAAGATCAGATCAAATTGGTTTTTTAAAAATATGTAGTAGATCGGATCGGATCAGATTTTTTGAAAAATTTATAGGGTCAGATATGATTTTTAATTTTTTATTTCGAATCGAATTAAAATCAGATACGAATATTATAATTAAGATTTATGATCGGATATAATATTAATAGGTATTGTCGTCCCTGGGGTGGCATGGCATCTATATGGTAAGTGTGAGGCGCACGAGGAATGCTACGAAGAAGGGCGTGAAACTTTTGTTGACACCCTGAGGGATCGGACACGTCGGGGGATATATCCGAGGGAAGAGCTCTCTCTCTCTCTCTGGCGTTGAGTTGTCTTTGACCCCCGCCCCCGGGTGTCTTACGCGTGCCCTTTGTTCTCTTCCGGTTCGACCACTGAAGATGTTGACTCCTACTTACTATTTTAATTGCTTCCCCATTTTGGTTTTGAAGAATTGCGGTTATATCTATGCGCCTACTTTTCTCCCACCCAACAAAGGTCCACACACTAGTTAACAATTTATAAATTTTATGGAGAAATTATTTTCTAAAAATAATTAGATACTTTTAATATTTTCTAAATAAATATTGTATTTTTATTTCTTTTTATACTCTGGTATCAATATTTATTTACTTTTTAACTTGTAAAAACTAGTTATATTATGAATAGAAAAAATTATCGTTGAGATAACCATCATTTAAACAGAATTCTTATAAATATTAAGATCAGGTTAGTTGGATTATGGTTCAGAATATCAATAATAGAAGAAAAAAGAAAAAAAGCTAGAGTAAAACTTGGTTGCACACGAGCATATATGAGTCAAACAACGGATTAGAAATTTTGAAAGTTAATTTGTAAAATTGGTCATTATCTTTGTCATTTTTTTTATCCCCTTCTCCTTAAATTTATCTTTATCTCTCGACTTAGTTATTTAAAACTTTTATCAATAATTCTAATTTATTATGCAAACTAAAGGCTCGAAGATTCCAACAATCCATCAACAATCAAAAAACATATAATTTTTTTAGAAACATTAGAAGAATTTCAATGATCTATAGTGGGCAATGAAACCATATAAGCAAGTTAATAATAAAGATAATGCTAAAATTTAACAAGAGAATATGGCCTTTTATGCACAATTGATTATCATAATATCCTTAAATGAACCCACCTCTCTTGTCATAGAATGGGTCTTAGAAAAATGGAATCCTTGCGGTCCAAGTTAAGCTAATAAAGGGTTTTTTTTTTTAAAAAAAAATGCAACTTAAATTTTAAAAAATATTTCCAAGTTAAGTCAATGTTGGGAAAATTTTACAAATATATATATTTATGTATGTTGAAGGTGTGTTATGACTCCACAGATATTGACTCCTTATAGACTTGAACAATTGCCATCGAAACGAATGGACCTGCAAAAACCGTCAGAGGGTAGTCTGGCAGAGAGACTCCGATGCTCAAGTCAGAATGAGCGGTTTTCGAATGAAAGAAATAGACTGAGAGTTTAAGGGAGTGATTCCCTGTGATTAGAGTACCTCATGTGTGAGGTTAAGAGAGTGTACCTGGCTTTGAGGGTTTTGAGATGTCTTATATCTGTGAAAATCGTGTGCCACTGAACTGTTTCAACCCTACTTTTCTTATTAAACCGATTTGGAAATCTCAGAGATTCAATATTTTGAATTGATTGTGATCCTCATCCTTTGGAAAACTTTCGCATTCTAGAGGAATCCTTTTCTTAGCTGAAAAATACTCAAGATGCTGTCTCCAATAAGAAGCAGGAGTTAATAGGGCACTTTGGCCTTCCTTTAGAATCGTTGGCTATCGATCGGTCGTTCGACCGATGAAAAGTCTTCAGGGCTCTTTCGGTTGAGGAGCCAACCATTGAATACCCGATCAGGGTGGTTACTTTCATTTGATGAATTTCGTTCGGTTGGCGGGACGATTAAGGCTCTATTATTAAGGAAATCTGAGCGACTGAACCCCTTCGGTAGATAATCGTATTTTAACTTAGATCAGTAGCTGTCCTTTATGGGCTTTTCATGTGGGTCTTTCCAAAACTGACTCATGAGATCTGATTTTTTGGGGCAGGTCCCATCATTTGCCCCCGACTCATAGCCCTCTTGACGAAGAGGCGTCATGAGTAATGATTGTTGAAAAAGACGTGAAACTTTTTAATGTGACTCTTATTGTTTCGATTTTCGCAAATCGTCTTCCGTACGCTTCATATGGGTTTGCACTCTTTAGAGAGTATTGCATCGCAACATTCTCACTGCCCTTTTAACTTTTCTTCGAAGAACCTCTCATTACAAACAAAAATGTCAAAAGACGCTTCCTCATCGCGCAGTATAGACAACATTCAGAGTGCCATGACCAAAGAGGATTTGACGAAAGTCTAGAAGGAGATGTCGTTCGGAAGCGACTTTGAGTTTGTGTTGCCCGGTGAGGGGGACAGAGTGAGTTTTGCCCCAAGGGTTGTGTTCCAGTGTACAAGCAGTGTGTGAAGTACGGTTTGAGAATCCTGTACACGGGCCCATTAGTGGAGGTCTTGAAGTATTAGAACATCCATCCCTCGTTGCTTATCCCAAGTGCCTAGTGTTTTGTGATAGATACCCTGTTAGGGTTTTTCTGTATGCGTTTTGGCTTGGAGATTTTAGGGGACATTTTTTCTTTAGGGAGATGTAGTTCCAAAGGGTTTACCCACAGCTGGTATAAGCTTCAAACCGGCCGCGAGTCTCGCTGAAAATTTTTCTACAGTAAATTTCAAGATAAACACTGGATGCAAAAGTTTTCTATGTAAGATTTTTGAAAAGAGATCTCCTTCCGGTGTTTTCGGATGTCAACCAAGCACCTTTCTTGAACGTGAAGATCCCGAATCTTCTCCGTCATTCTCATTTTTTGCGTGCTGTGGCCCGCTACCGTGAGGCCTGTCGTAGGAGCTTATGGATAGTCCGTTTGATAGAAAATGAAATGCTGCTATTGTCCAATTTGCTGATGGATGAAACTAGACAGATCACCAAGACCCTCTTACTGGAGCAATAGGGAATGTCATTGGTTGAATCTGCGCTAGTTGTAGACACTAATCTTCTCGATGAGATTTCTACCGAGCGGGAAATGTAACCGAATGCAAAGAGGAGGGCAGATGATGCTTTCCTTGAGTCCTAACAAAAAAGGTCAAGGGCTCGATCGCCCAGCTCTTCTGTGGGAGAGGAAGAGTCGACAGAAACTGGAGGGCATGAGCCTCCCTTAGTGCATTCTGAAACGGGGGAGGATTCACCGGTCAACAATCTGGTGGCTTTCGATGCGCCTTTTGAAGTTGGGAAGAGAAGTGCACCGGAGGAGGGTCCCTTTGAGGCAACTGGAAGTGCTCCGGTGCAAGATTCGCGATGACAGGAAGAGGTCCTGGTAGTGCATGCTTCTTCTCCCACTCCAGAAGAAGCGTTGGAACAGTCTCCTCAGGAGTCCCAATACCTTTTGCAAGACATAGCGGATGAGTATTGTATCCCACCGCCTATTCCGATTAAGTCTCTTAACAGAGAGGAAGAGGATTTTGAAGAAGGATCAGTGGTTGTTAGTATAGGGAACCGTCAATTTAACTTCATTAATTCTGAAGCGGCACTACAGCTGACCGAAAGGTTCGAGTTTTCTCCATAACTCGCCCTTCGAACGATGCCTCTGGACTGCGTTGACAAGGCCATCCATTCTCTCTGTCTCACGGTAAGTATCTTCTCTGTTCGAACCATGTTTGGTTCTTATTATCTTGCGATTCAGATAAGCATACCTTTTCTCAGGTTTCAGCCTTGACCAAACTTCCAGGGAAACAGAGGAAGGAGCGTGATGAACAGTTTGCCCATATAAGCAGTCAAGTGCTGGCGTTAAAGGATAAGCTGGAGAACCAGGAGAAAAACATCAGAGAGGAAAAAGATAGGCAGATCAGGGATCTTCAGACAGAGCTTACTTTGGCCCAAGCCCGTTACGAGAAATTAGAAGCGGAGGCACGCTTTCAAGAAGCACGGTTAACAACTACCGAAACATTGGCTCGTCTTCGGGAGGAATCCTTTCAAAATGCCGAACGGGAGATGACTAATCTCAAGGCATCTATTGCCAAAGATACTATCAACCTCCAGCTTTCTCAGCACAGGTTGCTTGAATGTCGGAACTGCACTGAAGAGATCCTTCGACACGTCAGCTAATATGAGGCTTTGCCTCTTCTTGAGGGGTTTGCTGATTCGGATTCCACCTTGGTTACTTCCAGTGTTCTTTCCGCTCTTTTGTAATTTCGTGTTATCTAATGTGAAGGGATTTTTTGCCCCATACTTATTGAGATATAATAATTCTCTACAAAAAACATTTGAATGCATTATCCCTTTAGTCCGATGAAGTCGAGGGAACTTGCCCCATTGATGACGTGTCCGATCAATTGAGCCGGGGAGTCCAAGATCTGGTGTGCAATCGGAAACCTCCAAAGTTAGGGTTGTCTACCCGTTTAGGGAGTTTCATTGCAATTTAACGACACATCCGTTTGAAATATTTAGGCGGCTGAGGTCGTTAGTCGATTAGAAACCTTAGGAGTTAGGGTCGTGTCTGCCCATTCGGGGAGTTTCATCTCAACTTAACGACACATTCGTTCGGAAGATTTGGGCAGCTAAGGCCCATCGATCGTTTAGAAACCTTAGGAGTTAGGGTCGTGTCCACCCATTCAGAGAGTTTCATCCCAACTTCACGACACATTCATTCGGAAGATTTGGGTGGCTGAGGCCCGTTAGTCGATTAGAAACTTTAGGAGTTAGGGCTGTGTCCGCCCGTTCGGGGAGTTTTATCTCAACTTAATGACACATTCATTCGGAAGATCTGGGCGGCTAGCTCTATTAGTCGATTAGAAACTTTAGGAGTTAAGGTAGTATCCGCCCATTCAAGAAGTTTCATCCCAACTTAACGACACATTCGTTTGAAAGATCTGGGCGGTTGAGGCTCGTCAGTCGATTAGAACCTTAGGAGTTATGGTCGTGTCCGCCAGTTCGGGGAGTTTCATCCCAACTTAACAACACATTCGTTCGGAAGATGTAGGCGACTGAGGCATGTCGGTTATTTAGAAACCTTAAGAGTTAGATCCGTATCCGCCCATTCGGGGAGTTTTATCCCAACTTAATGACACATTCGTTTGGAAGATTTGAGCGACTGAGACCCGTCGGTCATTTAGAATCCTTAGGATTAGGGTCGTGTCTGCCCATTCGGGGAATTTAATCCCAACTTAACGATATATTCATTCGGAAGATTTGGGCGATTGAGACCCATTGGTCATTTAGAAACCTTAGGAGTTATAAACGTGTCTGCCCGTTCGGGAAATTTCATCCCAACTTAACGACACATTCGTTTGGAAGATTTAGACGGCTGAGCCCCGTCAGTCGATTAGAAACTTTATGAGGGGTGTTTTCTCCGCAAATTATTAAGAATCCCATGTCACGTGTTATCAATAAGTAACAGAAGAAAATCAAAATCATTATCAAGGGAAAAGCACAGGGAACTCCAAGTCGTAGGCCGGGCAGATACTAGTGGGCACATAAGGCTCATGCCAACTGTCTTCACCATGGACTTGAAGGATCACCCTTCCTGGTTCATTATGCGATGGCCCAGGATCTGACTCATTGGGCGGCTCATTCTCCCGAGGTGCGTTGGGCCTATCAGGGGAAGGTAGGTTCCTCCCCTCCGCGCTGATGAACTTCTGTAGTTTATCACTGTGAACCAAGAATTCCAACTCGTCCTTAAGTCTTTTGCACTCGTCGGTTATGTGGCCGTAGTCCCGATGAAAATGACAGTATTTGGACTTGTCTTTCTTAGGATCTTCTTTTGCTGGACGAGGGGGCCATCTGACGTATGACTTGTTTTTTATTTGATATAAAATCTGACTTGGGGTTTCGTTTAGCAGAGTGTAGACGCTGAACCTTCGCGACGGCAGAACTCCCAGTTTGCTTCTTTTCGGAGAGGGCCGACGGGACGATCGACTGTGTTCCTTTCTGCTAGGGCGGTTTCCCCATCGGTCGAACGCCTCTGCTTCTTCTGCCACAATATATTTCTCCGCTCAGGAGTAAAATTCTTGGATGGTTGCTGGGGGCTTTTTCGTGATAAAGACTTTCATGTCGAAAAAACGCAAGCCCGTTAGGAGGGCAGCTAATGCGATATTATGGTCCAGAGTGAGACCTTCAGTATTTCCGTCTTAAATCTTATAATGAAGTCCCTCAGAGACTCTCCTCCCCGTTGCCGCAATGATAGCAGGGAAGTGGATTTTTGCTTGGCTCCCCTATTGATTACAAAATGAGCCCCAAACTGTTGTCGGAGTTGTGCGAAACTCTTGATACTGAGCAGTGGAAGAGAGTTAAACGATGCCAGGGCATTACCCTTGAGAGTGGTGGGGAAGTGCTTGCACATCGCTGTATCCGAGAGATCTCTGGAGACCATAACTATTATGAAGTGGGCGGTATGGTCCCGAGGGTCATTCGTTCCATCATACCGCCCCATGGGAGGTAAAAAGACATCCCTCGGCATTGGTTCTAAAGAGATCTTTGAATCAAATGACGATTCGCCCAGAGGGTGCTGGGGATCTTCCCTATCCCTTGCACCCGCTCTTTTAAGCTCGGCGACCATGAGCTGTTCGATCTAGTTTTTCAGGTCGTCGGGGTCATATTGGGAGACTGCCGATGGTTCAGGAAACTCTCATCTTAGTGGTCGCTCATATTCGGACTCTGTTGCGGATGAGTGGCCGTTTGGTCCAAGGGCTCGGCTGAGCCCCTCCAACTATTTACTCATTCTTTGGAGTCTCGACTCCAATCTCTCCATTTGAGGTTGGTCCGCCTGCTCTGGTACTGGCGCTGAGGCCATGACCGGCTACTGTTGAGCCACAGGTTATAGGATTTGCTCCGGACGGGACGACCAGGGAGAAAACACGTGATCATGAATAGGATGATTAGGTGCCTTTGGGTCAAATGGTTCGACGGGTATAAGGATGTGCCCTTCTACGGCGAGGGCGGCCCTCGAGGACGCTCTAGTTCTCAGAGGTATAGTTATCAGAATAATAAAAGTTGCTCTAATCTATTTCCCACAGACGATGTCAATTTGTTGGAGGTGAGTTATGACTCCACAGATACCGGCTCCTTGTAGATTTGAACGGTTGCCGTCGAAAGGAATAAACCTGTAAAAACCTTCGGAAGGTGCTCCGTTGGGGAGACTTCGATACTCAAATCAGAATGAGCGGTTTTTGAATGAAAGAAACAGACTGAGAACTTAAGGGAGTGATTTCCCGTGATTAGAGTGCCCCATGTGTGAGACCAAGAGAGCGTACCTGGCTTTGAGGGTTTTGAGATATCTTATACCTATAAGAATCGTGTACCGCTGAAATATTTTGACCCTACTTTCCTTATCGAACTGAACCAGAAATCTCGGGAATTCAATATTTTAAATTGATTATGATCCTCATCTTTTGAAAAACTTTCGCATTCTAGAGGGATCCTTTCCTTAGCTGAAAGATTCTCAAAATGTTGTCCCCAGTAAAAAGCGGGGGTTAATAGGGCACTTTGGCTTTCCTCTAGAATCGTTGGCTGTCGATTGGTCGTTCGACCGATAAAGGGTCTTCAGTGCTCTTTCGGTTGAGGAGCCAACTATTGAATACCCGATCAGGATGGTTACCTTCACTTGATGAATCTCGTTAGGTTGGCGGGCGACTAAAACCCTATCGTTCGGGAGATCTAGGCGACTGATCCCCTTCGATAGATAATCGTATTTTAACCTAAATCAGTAGCTGTCCTTCGTGGGTTTTTCATGTAGGTTTTTCCAAAATTGACTCATGAGATCTGATTTTTGGGGCCAGTTTCCATCAATATATATATAATGTATTTTCTCCCCCCAATTGGATTCTCTCTCCCCCGCCCCCTCCAAAATAAAAGAAAAAATAAAAGAGGATTAGTTTTTATGTTGTCATATCATATTTAAGTGTTTTTTATTTCCTAAAATTTTTACCATAATTGTTTTCTCTCTTGTCTCTCTCTCCCCACTAAATTACAAACTCCTTTTTTTTTTTTTATTTCTCCCTTTCTCTCAATATATTTATCCAACTTTTAACAAGTTCAAAAAAATAATAATAATAAATTTCTAAATTTTATTTGCTTAATTACATGATGTCATTTTAGATCAATGTTATAAAAATTTTTAACAAATGAGTTACTTTTCAAAAATAATTAGAAAATGTTTTTTGTATTTTTTAAGAATTTAATTAAGTATTTTTTACACGAAATAATAACTTTAAGTGATTTCAATTATGAAAATGTTTAATAGCTCAAACTGTGTTATATTATTATTATCACGATATGTAAATTATTTATGCACTACGTGTAAATATTTTTCATGCAACTGTTTAATATATATCACCTTCTAAAAATTTCTAAATCCGCCATTGATCTCAGGTGGCATGGGTAAATAAGTTAACCCGCACGACTTAAGTTGATAAAGGATATTTTAATAAGAGCATCCTATGAAAAATGGACCTTCGGGTAGATTTACAGAGACTACCGACTGAGCACATGAAGCGAAAATGACGAGAAGTGTTTGAAGATTACAACCTCAGTGAAGGCATCCCATCAGCCCTGGGGAGGGCAAGCATGAGTTTCTTGTTCTTGAATTCCATGAAAAAATATTTGTGCATCCAATTATTACTGGTGGACTCCTTGTAGTGAAACTCCCAATCAGATTCAGGTCGGGTCTATAACTTGTACCAATCTCAGGCCGAGCCCTTACTCATGCACCTCACCAGAGAAAAGAGACGCACTTGGATATCAAAATCAAAACAAAGATGACAAAACCCTAACAAAGAAATCACAGCAACAACCAAACGCCAAACACCGGGAGTTAACAAGGTTGGAAATATGTTCCAACGACGCAACACTTCAGCAAACGAGTCAGTATACGGCACCCTCAAACCAAATTTCACCATCTGCTTATACATATGAACACATCACTTGGGTGTTTTGTTCGTCGTGTTCTCATATGTGGCTGACACCAGGATATAATCATCACCCATTAGCATACTAGTCTGCACTTCCTGAAGTTCTCCCGTTGACATAACATTCCTAATGTCGCTAATGCTTTAAAGAGCAGAGCCTCTTGGCATCTCTCTCAAAGAAAATCTCCTGCGTACTGAGACAGCTCAATCGACAGAAGAGCAAACGCAAAGAAGAGGAAATGCTGAATCCTCTCCCGAGAGAAAGATTATAAGGAATGCTATAGATGGTTCATAAAATGCAAAATGACACGTGTTGTAACAAAGGCTTTGTATCCCCCAATGACTGTTACTCATGACATTTTTCTCATAAAACGACACTATGAGTCGAGGGCAAATGATGAGACCATATTCTAAAAGGTTCAATATAAAAAGAGTCTAACATCAACAACGCCCATAATTCAAAAAAACTAATGCGTTCGAAGCCACCGATGGAACCTATCTCCCCAAACGGGCCATGTCGTCCCGAACTATTGATGGCATCTATCTTCCCGAATGGGCCATCTCGCCCCAAACTATCGATATGATCTAACTCCCCGAACGATGTCGCCCTGAACTGTCCTCCATATCACCCTATCAACTGATTCCCGATGACATCTATTCGATCAGTCCATGTAAGTGTTTGATAATCCCAAATACCCGTCTCTTCCTCGACCGATGACCAGCAGTCGATCCCTTCTATCCTTACCAAATCTAAGGTTCCCACTGAGTCTAATGACATTTGTTTCCAATCTTGGCAAGAATCATATCTCTCGGATAAGGGAAGAAATCTTCTCGAATATTCAACTTACCAAATGATAAGGAACGCGAATCTTTCGAATAATTTAATTATCGAAATCCTGAAATTTTCAGATTTCTTCATAATGAAACTAGAGTTACAACATCCTAATTACACACGACTCTTGCGGAACATCCTATAAAGGCTTTTGATGCATAGCAGCTAAGGTAAGTTCCCTTGACTCAATATTTGGCACACAAGTCATAGAGAGATATGCTCTTTCTCTCTTTCTCTCAGTCTGTTCTAATTTCATTCGAAAACTGCTTAGTCAGAAGCCTCCCCCACTGGAGCACATTCTGGCGGTCTTTTGCAGGTTTTAAATCCTTTATCCAAGTTACTGTTTGAATCAAGAAGGAGCCAAATTTGTGGAGTCAAGACCCAACTCCAACACTGATTAAATATGTTTATTGACAGTAATTCCCTAAACCTAATCTAATTTAAAAAGTAACAATGACCAACTAAAATTTTTGACGTCAAATATAATGTCGTGTTTTCCTTATCTAGTTTAACAAGTGGCTCAAATCTATTAAATTTTTTCACATAAAAAGAGAGCCATATTTTTTGTATTTTTTTATAACCAACCAGTACCTGAAGTCATGTTTCGAGTAATCCACTTTAAGCATTGTCACATCCAATTTAAGGGGAACTTTTCCAATATATTCTTTTCTGTTCTTAAAATTTGAATCCGAGATTCAGTCAAGAGACCTAACACTTTTACCTACTAAACTGACTGTCTGTTGATATAATTTATTAACCATATAGATATAAACATGAACGACCCTCTACCACCGTGGATTTTATCGTCCTCCAATTGGCAGGAGGTGATTGCTCGTTGGTGAGTTGGACTTGATGTGGCCTGCTTTTTTTTTTTTATCTAGACATACTTTTTTTTCCCTTCTTCTCTTCAGTCATGACTGATTTCACGAAAGACATGCTTGGAACAGTTGGGAGGACTCTTTGACAATTTACTTTTTTGCCCTCGTTTATTTTAGAATGAAATTTTTGCGCTCCTACCATTATTTGGGAGTTTGGACATTTTTGTAAAATTAACTTCCCTTTGTACTAAGAAAAAGAAAAGTCAATGGAGGCCATTCTTTGAGTACTTATTGCATTTTGCTACGATTAGACTTTCTTTTTCTCAATGTCAATTGAAGAGTGATGTGCTATGATCTTGATGATTGTGGTGTATGGAAGCCATTTCTCTATGTTTCCTATCTTTCTCTTTCTCTCTCTCTATATAAGCAGGGAAATGGACACAAAAAGATATTCATTAAGCAAATTATACTCTCTTTCTCTCTCTAGGTGGGGCAAAAGGAGATGGTTAGGTGCTCATTATGAAGTCATTCCTCTATTGAAGGTTTGTGGTTGTCTTTCCTGCTTCTAAATAATTGATTTACTTGATGGTTGTTTTGTCACTCTTCATATTTATCATATTTATTGCTAATTTCAAAAAGGTTATTTTTTAGTTCTGATTGAGTAGAGTGGTGTGTCTAATGATGATCGTGGTGTGTAGAAGTCATTCCTTTGTTGTAAAGATTTGTGTTTGTCATTCTTACTTCTAAATATGTAACACTGGGAAACTCTGACTGCGGCTCAGAGGAGCTTGTCCTCTCTCAGTAGACAAGGAGCTTAACCTCTTTTGGTAGTTGTGGAACTTGATCACTGAGAGAAGTCAACTGAGTCGAGAGGCTCAATTGAGAGAAGTAGTCAAGAGGTTCAAATTTAGATGGTCACCATTAACCAAAAATCAGAAATGAAGAAATAAATGGTACACTAATGCTAAAAGTCTATTGAGCAAATAACATCACTCGGAGGATGAATGGAAAATAATGTGCAAACTAGGTTGTCTTCGTTGTTTTGCTTATATATATATAATTTTTTTTTTACAGTTTTAACTTTAATGAGAATTTGGCCTCCCTTTTTTGTCTTTCATTGTTTAAATTATTATTATTATCTACACTTTTTTTTACAAACCATAATGTGCTGAGAAGTGAATAAAAAATAATATAGTGAGAGAGAAAGAAATAGGGTAATCATTGCATCTCTCGGTTGATCAAACAGAACAAAAAAAAAAGGATAGTTAAAAAAAAAAAAACAAAGAGAGTTTAAAAAGAAAAAAAAAATATCTGTGCCAGCGTGGTCTACCATGCGAGCTTTGCGCGGTAGACTATAAATGCACGGGGTTTACCATGGGAGCTTTGCGTGGTAGACTGCGAAAGCATGCGGTCTACCATAGGTGCTTTGTGCAGTAGACCGCGAAAGCATGCGGTCTACCATGCGCTCATGTAAACAACATAGTCTCTTTATACTAATTTATTTATTTATTTTTTTAAGGTGGGTCATGTCCTATCATGTGCATTTGTACAATCACATTGACATGATGATCTAATTTTATATTCTAATTACCTTTATAAAAAAAATTGACTTGAAGTACAACATTGTACACCAATTCCGGTATAAGTCCAACATTCAAACAATACCAGCGAATCAAAGATATTCATTTCAAATATTTAGCATAATGTTAGAATTCAAGTTCAGCATTTCGCACCAATTCCTGTATATAAACAATACTAGCAAACCAATAATTCTAGGATATCTATTTACAGCTCATATAACAATTCCAGCATACCAAACTAAGCCCACAAGATCTATTAATACAAAGGATTTATTTGGTTTTTTTTTTTAATTCTTGTACTCCTTCACAATCTTTTGGATGGTCCAATATCATAACATCATTAACACCAAGAGTGAACTATAGCTGAGGGACTTAACCGAGATTAACCGAGAGAGGGGCTTAACCGAGAGAGGTAGTCGAGAGACTTAACTGAGAACTCATTTCTGCTCCCATTAACGACTCAGGTCCATCAAGCACCGAGAGGCATGCAATTGCCGAGAGACCCAATGGGCACCGGAGACATATACCGAGAGACAAGACATATACCAAGAGACTCGCAGTTTACCGCTTGCTTGCTCGCGGTCTACTGCGTGCTTGCTTGTTGTATACATATCCAGATTTCATGGACTTCCTCGACTCTTATCATGTCACTTACCAACCTACGTGAGCCTATATTCTCATTAGACAAAACTGAGCAACTAAGATGACCCTTCCACCAATGATTTTGAGAGTAGAGCTTGGATTCTCCATCTCCTGAGCATCAAATGTAGAGGTTAGAGTAGGTTCAAGAAAAGCTATAAGCAATAGATTCATCTCAATTTAGTGATTCTGCATCTCGGTGATTTCTACTCCTTCGTGTACATTGCTCTGCTTCTTGGTGATTTCTACTTTCTACTCATTAGTGTACATTGTTCTCCTTCTTGATAGTTTCTACTTTTCAGTAATTTCTGTTTCTCGGTAATTTCTGCTCCTCGGAGTAATTTTTACTCCTTGGTATATATTGCTCTCATTCTCGGTAATTTCTACTTCTCGATGAAACCTAAAAAAAAAAAATGAAAACAAAAAGTGAAGAAAGGAGAAGAGATAGATTAGTAAGGAAAAAAAAAGGGTGAAGGGTGAGGGGAAAAAAGAAGTAAAAAAGAAAAAGAAGAAACCAAAAAAAAGAAGGTAAAAAAAAAAAAGGAATAGTAGCAAATTGAAACGTTGAAATCAAAAAAAAAAAAAGGTGAAAAAAAGAAGTGAAAAAAAAGGATGAAGGGTGAAAAAAAAAGAAGTAAAGAAAAAAAGAAAAAACCCAAATAAAAAGTAAAAAAAAAAAAGAAGGTTGAAGGATGGGAAAAAAAAAAGAAGTAAAAAAAAAAAAAAGAAAAAAAGAAGTGAAAAAAAAAAGAATGGTGAAGGGTAAAGAAAAAAAAAGCCAAAAGAAGAAGAAGAAGAAGAAGAGGTCTCAAAAAAAAAAAAAAACCGCTCGCGTGGGTGACAAGACTGCTTGTGCGGGCGCGCAAGCAGGGAGTGCCCTCCCGCCCACATGTGCAGGCGACCACTCTCTCTCTCTCTCTCTTTGGGTTTGATGGAATCTTAGAAAGTGACCAACATGAAGTTTGACTTCCTTTTTTTTTTCTCCAAAATTCACCTCATTTTTTTTCTCACTTTTGTTTTGTTTTGTTTTGTTTTCTAATTTTTTTTTTTCACCTTTCACCCTTCATTTTTTTTTAATTTTTTTTGGGATTTCTTTTTTTTTTATATACTTCTTTTTTTTTCACCCTTCACTTTTCTTTTCTTTTTTTTCACTTCTTTTTTTGTGGATTTCATTGTTTCAGTTTGCTATTATTCCGTTATTTTTACTTCTTTTTCTTTTCTACTATTTCAGGAAGAAAAACACAAAAAATGGGAATAGTGACATTTGTGCTGTAAAAAAAATAATAGAGTTTGAAAAGAAAAAAAAAAAACAAAGAATGTAAAAAAAAAAAAAACAAAAAAAAGAGATGGTGCACGCCAGCGTGGTCTACCATAGAAGCTTTCCACAGTAGACCGCGAAATCATGCAGCATCACATACCCCAATTTACTTGCAAGAAATAACTCATTATTAATTGTGAAGAAAAAGTCTCGATAATTATTTCTTATGATTGAATTAAGTGAAAACTTATTTTTCTAGAATTTTTCTAAGTCATTATATCTCTGAATAAAATTTAACAAAAGTTAGCCGTTTCGAGTTTTATTCTTAAAAGGGAGAGTCGGCTTTTATTCTTAAGGAATTGGGTTATGAAACTATTTTTATTGAATCCAAATAGAAGATATTTCCTTATATACATGCAAGTAAATAAACTAAAATGACATTATATGAACATAAAAGACTATATACATATACATAT